>CM029124.1:20037979-20140479 GCA_016859345.1 Istiophorus platypterus
GTCATTAATAAGCCAAATCTTAAAGAATAGCTAATGAGGCCTTGATTTGAGTTTGTGAACATCTAGCCAGGGAATATCATGGTGAAAATAAGGATGAAGCGTGCAACAGGGATTGACATCGGTGGTGTATATTTATTTATTTAAGTCTACTAACGTGAGTGATTTGTGGAAAAATGTGAAATGTTGAGGGTGACATCGGTCATCAAAGGCCAGTCTGTTTTACATTACAGCAAGATGTATGACATATCATACGTGTGACTAATAAGTGAGGATTATTTTGCCTATTCTTATAGTTTATTCATGAAATTCATAGACTGTTAATGCTTTCAAGCACATTAAGATGCCCAGAGAATGTCCATTCCATCTACTGCCATTTTATGAATTAATTTTGACCAATCACAAAGATTGGAGATATATAGGAGGTAGAGATATAAAGAATCAGGCAAGTGTGAGGACATTTTGTTAGACAGTTAAAGATGTGAAATGGAAAAAAGAGATGCAACTCTGGATCATGAAAATGCAGGCTGTATATTTTGTTTTCATCATGACAAATGATTTTACTTGATGGTAAAAAAAGAAAAAAAAGAAAAGCAAGCATGACAGCTGAAATTTGAGCATCCTATCAGTGTTTTTCCACTTATTCAGATAACGGCAAAGATAAGCAGCTCACAGTCAAAAATAAAATATGAGAGGAAACTGAAATAGGATGTGTAAGAGTTTCCTAAGAAGAACTTGCCATCAGACAGTTTAAAAACTCCTGGAGATAAAGTTAAGGAACAGGGCCAAGCTCAAGAGACACTACACCACATGGGTCACACACCTGCTCACACACACTCACAAATGCTCTCTTTGTGACTCTACAACTGTTGAGCCGTCTTGCAGGAATCCCTCAATACTTCTGAACAAGCACTGCTGTAGCATAGGAATGATTAAACCGTGTTATATTGAGTCAGGCGATGTGTGTAGAGCCACATTTCAAGCCACCCTGCACGTCTCACCTCAGTCGACCGATGGTTGTTGGCTACAAACTGGAAAAAAATGGGAAACAGTGATAGCAGATGATTTAGATGTAGTATCTGTGACTTTCTTTCAATCCGTATTCAGTATGATTACTGGCATGAGTGAGAGTGTGTGTGTGTGTGTGTGTGTGTGTGAGTGTGTGTGTGTGTGTACATTTGTCAACATAGGGAAAGAGTAAAAAGAGACCAAAGAGAGAAAGAAGGGAAGTGCAAATATCTGGTAAATCTATGCATCACTGCCTCTATGATAAAAGCCTAAATTAGTTATAATCATCAACCAGGATCATATGCCGCTCAGTTCTCTGTAATGAAAAAAGCAAAAAGAAGGGGGACTATATGTGGGACACAGGACCTCAAAGTATCGAAAGCTCTAAACCTCAAAACCCAGGTTGTTTCCTGTTACAAATAGGTTTTCACAGCTTGGGATCGTCATTGGTGCTGTTCTTTCACAATGTCGCAATCCACACGTATGTGACTCCAAGCAAGGTTTACAAGTTAAAGTGAGACCTATTTGATGTCATAATTTTACTGTTTTGGAAATTGTCACCAAAAAGCAAATTAAATTGTGTCTTAGGCACAGCTATGACTAGAATAATTAAGCATGGAGACATATTTCGTTAAAGGATCTTCACATGCCTCCCAGTTGAATGATTTTTCTCTTTCACTTTCAGTGATTCAGACAGAACCTTTGCTATTTCAGAGACATGAGACTGCGAGGGAAACTGAGCTGTCTAGTTCCCGAAAACATGGAGGCGAGTTTTTTTTAAATTAAAAAGTGTGAGGGGAAAAGCAGGCTGTTTTTGGTGTTCCTGCTAGTCGTGTTGAGTGTGTTGCTGGCGTGGTTTAGCACATGTGGTTCCACTACTTCGCGCACAAGGTTATTTTCAGGCAGTGAGAGCAGCAAAAGTCAGCAACAGTAACCCCCCAGCAGGCTCCATTTATTTCCACACAGCAGAACTAACACACTTGCTAACTTGCTCGGTATCTGCTGTTGATCTCAATACGACTCGATTATTGTTTCTTTTTGAACCAAAAATGCTTCTTTTCATGAATGATATATCTTTTCCAGAATATATCTTTTCACAGTTCTGACAGTATTAATCATTGTTTCATTTTGTGCTACCAACTGTGTTAACCCTTCACCTGCAATCTGACAATTAGATCCACACAAGGTTGTGACAATTTTATTGCAACCTGCTTTGTTTGTCCTCTATGTGATCTGACATTTGCTTCCCAAAAAGATGTAATCAGGATGTGTGACCATGACAAATATGATATAAAGTAAAAAGCCTCTTCCTACTCCCAGTTTAGTCGCAACTTCCCTATATCCATGAGAAGCAGAGGGCAGCCCAGTGCTCATGGTTCCCCTCTCTCTGCTTTAGGCGGCTGATAACCCGAGAGGCCTCACTGGTGTGTTACATGTTTCAGGAACTGACAACTGCAGATAAGCATAAAGGTTTTTTAGTGCATTGTTCCAACCATTCATTTACGTAAAATCAGTGAGAATACACAAAAATACCTTATGTGCAGCATACATCTGCTTTAAGGTGTAAATTTTTGTTAAATTTAGTTTCTCCTGGATTAGTGGCCTCAAACCCATATGCAGAGAAATGCCACCTGCTAATACTGAGCAAAGCAATAGTCCGAATAAGCTGTTTTATTGATTTAAAGAATTTTACAATTCCCCATTGACATTAGAAAAATGCTACAGTTACCAAGAAAATTGTGGCAATTTGTGGTATTGTGGCTAAATACATGAAATAGATTAAGACGGTTAAAGGGGTGTAGCCACTTATTAAGTTTTGTCCTCAAGCTCTGTGATCCGCAAATAGAACAAACTTGATCACTAAAAAAATCCCTTTAGCTTAATTTTATCTGACATTTATGTCACCAATAAATTGCTTATATCTGACTGGAAAACTGCGGTGGCAGAAGTGAGAAATTCATATGTCATTTGTTTTACAACATGCGCAGTGTAAAATACCCGAAAGAACTAACTCTGACTGGCTGCTCAGTGCAGATGTGATTCCCTTTCACCTTTGCAAAAACAATGATAAGGACAACTTCATTTCACACTGCACTTTAAAAAATGTCAGAGAAGGTGTAAATGTGTCTTAAGTCAGGGAGCCCCAACTGATACTTCTGTAATTGCAGATTGTGGATTAGCTAAATTCATTTTAAGAATGAACAAAAATAGGAATGAAATTTTGGAAAGAAAAAAAAAATCATTAAATTGAGTCACCTGAACACCTTGTTGAGAGTGAATGTAAACTAGTTAATATAAGTGGGCAGAGAAGTTGAAGCAGTTAGCTAGAAGTAATTGATGAAAAATTCAGGTAGCTAAAGTTAAAAAAAAAAAAAAAAAGCAAAGGTAGCAGATAAACAGCTGAACTGGTTGACATAATAGCTAAATAGGGAGATATTTAAAAGGAATGGAAAGGTGGCTGAGATATTCAGCGAAAGGTCATGGATGAATAGTTAAGATAGACAGCTCAAATTAAGGGAGAGGTTTAGTTTGCTAGAAGAAATGTAGAGGTTAAAATAAAATCTAAGTGTCATAGAAGAGGTGGTATGACGGGGCCTCGAGGGCACAACTCACAAAAACAGATGGGAACCACTGTCTTACGTTGTATCTGTTCATGCATGTAAGACCAGAGAACTCTTAAGTGAAACTAAAATTATACTGGTTATTATGCTGTAAGAGTTTTGTTGTAACATACAGTAGACTTCTGCTTACATACTCTTTAATCCTCATTGACTTTTAATTACAATTTGGATGCATAGGTAATATGTTTGGTAACTAATTCATACACAGTTCTGTAGCTTATCAGCTTCTCAGCTTTAATAGATCTTAAGCAGCGTTTTGGTTTTATACAGTGAAGCCTTTCCTTCTTTTTGCGTGCACGGTCGGTGTTTCTCTTATCTCGTCTGCTCTATTAAAAGACAAGAAAGATCATCCAAAAAGTTTCAACAGTTGAGCAGATGAGGAGATTGTTTGTCCGGGAACTGAAGGCAAGACATATCTTGTGTGGAGATGCTTGGTGGAAAATGACTGATCTGGTTGATTGGAAAAGGGATCATTTACATCTTGTGATAATTCCTCCTGTTAGTTCTCAAATTCTGCTCCACCACCTGCTCTCTATGGGAAACATATGTTCCTTTTGTAGGCTCTTGGTGCAAATGAGACTCCTGAAAAAAAAAAAAAAATACAAACAAACAAACAAAAAAAACCCAGTTTCAGTTACAGGCTGTTTTACAATTCCTTTCCTGTGCTTCCCTTTCTGTCACTTCTCCATAATTCTTGGTATTTCAGTTAGACAGGCCCTCTTTCAGAAGCTTCCCCTTTTCCATAGATTCCTATATTTCATGATTTCCACTTCTTCCTCTTCAGTTATACAAGCAGAGGTAGAGGCATGGGGAAATCAGGCTGCCACCATGACATGCAAACCACATTCTGGTAGTTGTGGGACTTGCAAGATCTGTCAGTTCTCCTAAATGCCTCTAAAGTTCTATGGTGGGAAAAGAAGGAGATGATAGTTCAACACAGACAACACTTCTCTTTTCTGATCATTTTGGGAACCCCACACACCGTCTAGTCACTCTAGATTTTTTTGTAATGTCTCCACAGATAATAGTTACCATTGATCAATCTTGCAGCCTTTACTTTCTGCAATCTAAAAAGCTTTAAATGTCAAAAGTGAGTCAGATTGAACTGTAAATGAATGCAATGGTGAAAAGGCAATATGTCCGTGTCCGTGTCTGTGTGTTTGTCTGGGTGTTCATCGCACTCTGTTGCTCTGATGCACACTGCTGTCGTCCCTAGTTTCGCACTGTTTCCTGTGTCTCTGTTTCCTGTTTATCTAGCTGTCATTTGTTTCACCAAAAGTATGATGGTGTGAGATGATCTGTGTGTTTCTTCATCTCATCACCAACATCCTCAAACAGTAGATATTCTCTCCACCTTTGTATCCTTATGAAATCTACTATGCTGCTTTCAAAGAAATAAGCAATAGAGTGTACAGTTTAAATGGATAGGCTGGGGGTTGATCTTATCCGATACTTGTTGACTTTTTCGCAAGCTTAATTTTAAAAAATGCCTAAAACAGGAGGGGAAGTTTTGATGAAGTATCCCAGTAAACATTAAAATGTCGTATCATGCACTAAAGGAAAAAATATGACCATTGTTGCCCCACTTATATTATAATGCAGTTGCAGGGCTGTAACACACCGTGCGTGTCGCTGCAGAATAAAGAGGGAATGAACAGTACAATACTGTACCGAATGAATCCAAATAAAGCCAGGCAATATTTCATCATAAAGAATTTAAAAGTTAAGTGTCATAGCTGCAAAATAATTGTTTGAGTTCATTAAAAAAAAGCCTTTATAAATTGAGAAAGTAAGCATGTAATTTATTTAAATAACAAAAGCAACAAATAATAGGTGTCTCAATCAAACAAAAAGTAAAACAAAATTTAAAAAATAAAATAAAAAATATGTGGTTAAGATAAGAAAAAACATGAGCTTACCAAAGTATCTCAACAAAATAAAAGACGGATCAAAAAGAGAAAGAAAAATGTATTAAATCACTGATTAAAATAATTGGCCAGGTTAATTACAACTACAAAAAAAATTAGGTAATATATCAAAGAGCAGTACTAAATACCAGGGATAATGACTATAAAAGAAGAGAGGCCATAACGGACAAAAAGAAAAAGAGGTTCATCCCATAACGAAAAACAAATTCACAAGCATTTTTGTCACAGCATCAATACCACACTGATAAATTACCCATCTTTAGTATATAATATCATGAAAGAAGCATGCTCGTATTCTAAACCGTGGCCCCCCCTTGCCCTCTCTTCCAGCCTGTAACATTAAAGTTGAGGCTCGCAGTGATGAGGAGAATGGTCTGGCCTGTGACATGAATGGCGTGGAGGAGGAGGAGTGTGCGGAAGACTTGCGCGTGATCGATGCCTCGGGGGCCAAGGTGAACGGCTCACAGCCGAGCCCCGAAGCCAAGGCCTTCTCCTCATCCGGCGGTATCCGGCTGCCCAACGGGAAGCTCAAGTGCGATATCTGTGGGATAGTTTGCATTGGCCCCAATGTGTTGATGGTGCACAAGCGAAGCCACACTGGTAAGCCACCTGCAAATACTTCTTGCCCTTCCTTTGCACCCATATTCACTGTCAGTATGAGAGGATGGATGTGGGGTAGAAAGGTGTCCGCTCTGGCTCCTCCCTAGATTTAGAGCAGTTCTTTAAACATTCAGTGGCGACAATGATGATCTCAGAGTACTCGTCTCCTACCATTTTCAAAATTAACACAAGCAGTATCATATATACTGCACACATAACAGTTCAAGATAGTCATAGAAATAAACATCAGTGCCTGTTTTTATGTTTTCAGACACCCTTACACTCACTCGTAGTTGTAATGGCATGCTTGTATTTGGCTGTATGTATGTAGACCCTTCTATCGTGCGTGAAATAGACTTTGAGCATACCATTAGCATTCATTATTGTTCATCCAAATGCCTCTGAATTACCACAGGACAAGCAACAGTAACTGATCAAATTATTGCGCGATAAAGTAGCAAAGACGAACTTGGTCTGATAAAAACATGCCCTCAGTTATGAAACAGGATATCTGCTGCAATTAAATGGAATCTCCATAAAGTGACAATTATCTGGCTATTAAAAGTTTTTCAAATTTCAAAATTGATATTCTATTGTAATGAAGCCAAACCAGTGGTGGGGAACATTTTTGAAAAAGGCACGTAACTATCGCGCTTTAGAAACTAATGAAACTCAAAATGGAAGAAAGGAACACTAGACTAATGTAAATGCAGAAAGAAAGTACAATAAGGGATATAATGAAGTGCCTCCTATTTAAATAGAAAATATTCTGTGGTGAGTCTTTGCTCCTGAAATGCATTTTTAATGAATTTCCCTTTTTATATATTTTTGCTGCTTCACTGGTGACTCTTATTTTATGTGGGGCCTTTGAAAAAAAAAAAAAAAAGTCATATTAAAATGTTCTCACAGAATGCCACAACACTCGGAGAGACTGGATATTGGTTTATTCCAGAGGCGCTGATCAGGAAGACTGGCTCTCAACACAAAGTGTTTCCTTCGCTTTATTCAAATGAGGTTGAATTTGCATTGTGATGTGCCGCTCTTATTTTAGAGACGAAGAAGAGTAAAAAATGAGATTTTCAGATCAAATTGACCTAGGCAATGGTGCATTACGGAACTGGCAGGCTGAGTCTGAAAGGCTCTTGTTCGATCAGAGCGCCAGAAGTCGGTGGGGCAGGGGGAGCATGGAGAGATGGAGTGTCACTCTGCTGTGAAACCCTCCCACAGGCTGCTGGATCGCTCTCTGCCACAGAGACGCTCCATCATCTGGCTTGTTCTGGCGCTTGGGATGCTTGTAGTGCATTGACCCCGCATTCCCTCAGCAGCAGCCTGCTTTTTTTCCTCACAGAGAAACGACAAAGACTTTGAGCTTTTATTGTTGTCAGTGGAGGTATCAAACATGGTGAGATTAGGGAGAACAGCGCAATCAAAAAAGCCTTAAAAATCAAGAATTGCCTGATATGCGAAAAAAAAAGGGTGCCAGTAAAAACATGCAGTTTAATCTTTATTTTTCTGTTCTTTTTCTGTTTGTGTCATCTGCCACTTTACAGTACAGTGTGTGTCTGTTGTGTCCTTGTCTTCAGGAGAGCGACCTTTCCAGTGCAGCCAGTGCGGTGCCTCTTTCACCCAGAAGGGTAACCTGCTGCGCCACATCAAGCTCCATTCGGGGGAGAAACCCTTCAAGTGTCACCTCTGCAGCTATGCCTGCCGCAGGAGGGACGCCCTCACTGGCCATTTACGCACCCACTCAGGTGAGTACGCACAGGTCCCCCCCACTGCAAACTTCTGCACCCACGGGAATTCTAGGAACACTGGGTGGAAGCCTTTGCTAAAGGCTCGACATGTTCTGCAGTGCGTACAGAGAGATTTTGGGCATATATAAGAGGAAGTTGACAGGGTGTAGATATGGCGTCACTTTTTTTGCAAATGCTTTGCAGAAGTATGTGTTAATGAAATATCTTGGGTGTAAACAGTACACTGCTCTGAATTTTTTAACTTCAAAGTAAAAGCTTAAGCGGCATGATTACAATAGCTCACTATTTTTAAACTTAATATGGAGATGTGATGCATTAACAAACAACAGTGTTAACAAAAATTGAAATATCATGATCGCTGTATTGAATTATTCATCTCATGCAGTTTTTGAGTCTCCACGAGTTGTTTTGCATAGACTATTTAACCAGATTAAATAAAAAGCAGAGGCTGCATGGAAGTTAGAGAATTGCATTTAAAAAGCTAACAAACTTTTGTGGCCAGAATGAAAGGATATATGATATTAAAAATAGGAATATTATCATTATTATTACACTAATATTATACCTATAATGTATGTAATAGGACCATTTTTATAACTGTTTCCAAATCCCATGGAAAGACCCAAAACCAATAGACTCTCTCTCGATACTTTTGACTTCCCTACCCTCTCTTTGGCCCTTAGCCCGGAGCCCATTGCTTCCTATGGAATCTTAAGCATATAGTTTCATTCTTTCAAAAAAGATTAGTAATTTCTTAAACCAGCTGGCAACTGTAGTTATCCAACAAATGTTACTCAAACAATAGTAATTATTGCACATGTCTGGAACTCTTTTTAGCTGTGGGTGAATACATGCTGGTCGGTATTTATGACACCAGGCTGATGCATGTGGAATCGACTCAAAAAAAATTACAGTGCCTATGTTCCTCTTATTGAAAGAACATGTCACCCGGTGCAACGGTTTGGGCCTTTGTGTGTGTCGTTTTTTTTTCACACTTTTGGGACAACAGCTCTATGGCTCGGAGGAATAAGCTGTAGTAGAGGATGTAGCCAGACGATACGCAATGCTGCCTCCTCCCCGTCCAGTGTCATATTTGGTTTATTCAACTAGTCATTTATATTCTCTGTAAGCTTCTTTCTGTAAAGGCCTAAATGTATTCCCCCACATTAACTCTACAAGGCCAGGAATACAGTTCAGGTATGGGAATAGTCTATTCCTTGTTTTTTTTTTCTTTTTTGCTTCTAAAGTAGTCACATTTAAGTTCAGCCTTTACAGCTTATAAAATATCCACCACATGTGTGTCTTTATTTGAAGAATGGGAAATCCCCTCAAGTTCTTCCTAAATTCCCCCCAAAAACACAGACGATATGACCTCAGTATTAGCTACAGTCATGTTCATACAATCCAAAGAAATAAGAAAGTCAGGTGGTGAAGTGTTTGCACTGGAATTCCCAGAGAACATCTGTGGGCAGTTTTGGGGGTAAGACTGGTGGGTTGTCTCCTGGGATTTCCTGTAGGTGGTGCTCTTTAATTCATGCCAAACACCCAGCCTGTCCTTTTCTCTTGATTCATATCAAACTGAAAATGTAAAATCCATCACCTCCTGTGTTTTTTCGTGAAAGAACTATTAAAATGAGCATGTAGAACAGCAGATGAACCTTTCTATAGGTTGGATTGTGTTTGTGTAACTACACCTACATGTGTTGATTTAAAAATACAAAGGGTTATCAACTTGAGTATCAGTCATAGCATAGAATATAGCCCTGCTCCTTTCACTGATAAAATGTTATGTTTTGCAGTTGGAAAACCCCACAAGTGCGCTTACTGTGGGCGGAGTTACAAGCAACGCAGCTCCCTGGAAGAGCACAAGGAGCGGTGTCACAACTACCTCCAGTGCATGGGGCTGCAGAACAGCATCTACACAGGTTGGTGCCTTGTGAGAGAAGCTCATTTCACTCTCACCCAAATCTGATGACCTACTTTACCCTGAGCGCAGGACTGTGTGTGTGTGTGTGTTTGTGTGCTTGTCTGTGTGTATGTGTATGTCTGTGTGTGTGTTTGCTTGTCTGTGTGTATGTGAGTGTGTATGTGTGCGTGTGTGTGTGTGCGTGTGTATACGTGCTTGTGCTTGTGTGTGCTTGTGTGTGTATATGTGTGTGTGCGTGTTTGTGTGTGTGCGTGTGCGTGTGTGTGTGCTTGTGTGTGTGTGTGCTTGTGTGTGTGTGTGTGTGCTTGTGTGTGCGTGTGTGTGTATGTGTGTGTGTGTGTATGCAACAGCAGTGCTGACCATGTCCCAGTGACTAAATGCTCAGGAAAGTCAGACTGAATTCATGTCATTTTCCATTCAAATATTGGCTCATGCAGAAGCTGAGTGTTCAAAATAACTGCAGAGCTAATTAAGTCAATTTGATCACGTAGTCAGTTTACAGTTCCTTAGTTGTCCACATATCCTCTCCAGTCATGAATTAAATCAACACACCATGGAATACTTACTCAATGTGCAGGCTGCTGTAAAGCTCTGCATTAAAGCCTAGAAACTCATCAACACTTGATCTGTGAGCATGACCAGATACTATTTACAGACCAAGTGCTTCACACGTGTCAGAATAGTCCGCTCTGTGCTCTGTGAGGAAAAATACCATCAGGCATGTATTATCTGGCGCCAGGTCATCGCTTTAAACAGGACAAACCTCAAATTACTTTGACTCTGAAATCTACTTCTCTGTCTTGCTTTCCAGTAGTAAAGGAAGAAAGCAACCAGAATGAGCAGAGGGAAGACTTAAGCCAGACGGGATCTGACAGAGCCTTGGTGCTAGACAGACTAGCTAATAATGTAGCTAAACGTAAGAGCACTATGCCACAGAAGTTTGTGGGTAAGGGCTGAAATCTGCTTTCTTTGTGTACATACAATGTTGCTACCTTTTTCTGAAAAAGAAGTCTAACTTCTGCACCTATGAAAGCTGCTTAGGTGAAGCTGCTGTGTGTTTTGTGTCATTTAGCCGAGCGTTTTTTCTTTGCCACCTTGGCTCTGCAGAATGCATGCCGTACAACAGAAAAAAGTCCATTATTGCAGGGCAGCCTGATCATGAGTTTTGCCATTAGTTTGTTTAGTCACTGTAAGAAAGGACTTTTAATACTTTTAAATATCTCCTGAGTATTTAATCCTGGATATTAATTTTATCTTAAATGGTGATAATCTTCATAACATAAGAAGGGGGAAAGGAAGTATTGAGAGGCTGAGGGACATGCTAGTATCAGTCAAGTAGAGCAAAAGAAACAAAAATTTTGAGTTATTTTCAAACCAGCTAGAGAAGAACAGAACTCATTATCAAGACAGCGAAATTACAGGATTGTAGGTGAAAGTGAAGTGTGTCAGTAAAGTGTAACCTTCACATTGTTTCTCTGTCTCTCTCTGGCCCCTCAGGTGACAAGCGTCTGTCAGACCTCTCCTACGACGGGGGAGGAGGCGAGCTGATTCAGCCCCACGTTATCGACCAGGCCATCAACAGCGCCATCAGCTACCTGGGGGCTGAGTCGCTGCGGCCCCTGGTCCAGACCTCACCAGCCTCCTCCTCTGATGTGGGCCTCAGCTCCATGTACCCTCTCCACAAGCCGGCGTCTGAGGGCCACACGGGGACAGGCCACAGCTTGTCGGCCAAAGACAGCGCAGCGGAGAACCTGCTGCTGCTCTCAAACTCCAAGTCCGCCTCCAGCGAGAAGGACGGCTCGCCCAGCCACAGCGGCCAAGACTCCACCGACACGGAGAGCAACAACGAGGATCGTCCAGGCGGGGCGGCCCCCGGTCTCATCTACCTGACCAACCACATCACCTCGGGTGTGAGGAACGGCGTGCTCCCCCTGGTGAAGGAGGAGCAGCAGAGGCAGTACGAGGCCATCCGGGCCAGCATGGAGATGGCCTCCGAGGGCTTCAAAGTGGTGACGGCAGATGGGGAGCATGTGAGGGCGTACCGGTGCGAACACTGCCGCATTCTCTTCCTGGACCACGTCATGTACACCATTCACATGGGCTGCCATGGCTTCAGAGACCCCTTCGAGTGCAACATCTGCGGTCACCGGAGTCAAGACCGATACGAGTTCTCCTCTCACATAACACGAGGGGAGCATCGCTACTGAGCCCCGCGCACCAGGGAACACACACACTTTCGCACAGGTAAATGGGTGTATATAAGGAAAAACGCTAGAAACACACACCCACTCATAGACATGCACCTCTAACAAATGCATAGAAAAAGAAAATGTAAAACATGCTGTTGTTGTCTGAAAGTTGTGGTTTTTTTTATACAAAGTATGCATGTTTGTTGAACTAAGATAAGTGTGTATAATTATCAAAAAAATCCATTTATTTTCCTTTTAAATACCATGCTCAAAAGAAAGACTAGTTATTCATTTGTCTTTTATAGAGGAACAACATATTGTCCAGTGGATATGACACAGCTGAGGTACTGTGCCACTTTATACCTAAGTTTTAATCATGTATTTACAGTTGCCATATGTATAAAATGTATAAATGTGACTTTTATTTTGGAAAACAAGGCAGCAACTTTTTTCTAGTTTTGAAATAGAAAAGATTTCCATTTACATATCTCTGTCGTAAAGTGTCTGAAATGTTGTAAAAGATACTTTTCTGCAGCTGTTTTCAGGGCAGGAAAACCTATGTTAATGTCGGTATTAAATGCAATCAATAAAAACTTAACAATCAGTGTAGATAACCCACATTTCCCTCCAAAGTGTCAACTTGTTCTTGTACTTGTAACAACCTACATATTATTTATATCACATTTAAACTCCTGTCTGTTTTTGTATTTATTATTATAATGATTGTTGTTTGTCTCTAGGGTAGTAAAAAAAAGTTGCATTTATTTCTGTTCACCTGTACTTAATGTATTTGAGATGATAACATGACTGCTGCTGGAAGCTACGTTTGGTTTTATTATGAGAAAATGTTATCCTGGCCTTTTTCTTTTATACCTGTTGGCTAAGAATTGTTTGAATCACAAAATGAAAGTAAGCCATTTGATGGGAGCTTTATGCTTGCAAAATATCAATAAAGGATATTTTATATATGCACAAAGAGTGTTATGTTTTTTGTTTAGGTTTAGGGTGAATGATTTAGGAGTAAGGGAAACGCGGTTTCATTTATACCTAGAAACTTTGTAGCTAGGAAGGAGAATTATCAGTGTTACTTTAATTAAGAGGGCTAATCTTAGCAGAACTGTCCAAGGACACGTCATTATGAATATACTGTATATATGTGCAGATATTTCATGGCAAATGCAGGATTTTAATAGGATAGCTTTTCTTATATGGACCATATTCTTTGACAAGGAGAGTTAATGGAAAGTTTCTCCGAGTTTTACTTCATCATTTTGCCTCCTTCAGAAAAGTGGAGATTTCATTTCACACTCTTGAACCTTCTGAAATAATTAAGTTTAGATGTCATTCAAGATGCAGCCCAGTCCTGCCTGTCAAGGAGGAGCTGAGAAAGAGTGAATGACTGGCATTTCTGAACAAAATACACAAACACTTATCACGCTGAAAAAATTTACAGTGAGAGGGAAATAAATGAGCACCTCTCCACATACTGTACTATTAGTGTGGTTTAAAATTGCTGTCTGCGAATCAATTTCTATGGTCAATTTCTTCTTAGTTATGAGCCGTGAATTCCATAATTTCCAAATAAAACATTTATATTTTTCATATCATTTACTAAAGGTGCGGAAAAGTCAAGAGACTTCAAGGCCAAATGGCTGCATGGAGACCCTCATGTACAAATTGTGACATAAAGACACTATTGGTAGCATTAGCATCACACATACAAAAGACAGGCTGACATATGTGTGTGTCCAGGACCTGAAGAGTCCAGCTGGTCCTCTGAGGAGCGGCAGCAGAAGAGAGGTGGGACAGAGAGGATAAGCCACTGGAGCAGAAGGCAAGGCCCGTCCGCAGAGGCCCAGACAGGGCTGACGTAGGAGCTCGGCGGCGTTGTGCAGCAACAGCCCCGTCCAGATGGCTGCTGTGTGATTTAGTAGAAACGGGAAGCAGCTGTGGCCAGGGCTGAGTCCCCCACGCTTGAATGGGACCCATCACGGGAGGGAGGGCATTTGCATGAGAGGGATAATCTGGCCAACCAACTCGTGCCCTGCCAGAATCCCAATACCCAGACAGAATATTCAGTACAGAATTTGGGACTTTGGACACTTTTCCTACCAGTGTTTTCTCAACATGTGGTATCGACTTTCCTGACAGGAATATGGAATGCTAAGTTAGATATTACATTTGATTATCTCTCTTGGCAGTGTGTATGTGTAGTTCAGACATTTAATCTATTGGACTAGACTACCTAACTGGTAGTCTAGGTCATCTAGGTGTGTGTGTGTGTGTGTGTATATATATATATATATATATATATATATATATATATATATATATATATATATATGTAAGAATCTTTTGATAGTTTATAATTATAGTTCTTAAGATTTTGTTCATGGTTGGCTTGCTTTTAAAAAGCAGCTGATGAATTTATTCACAGTGCAGTCAAACTAACTCATGTAGTTGTAATAAGAAAGTCCATAATGATTGCAAACAAAATTGATCATATGTTGCAGACAGCATGCTTGGTTTTCCAAATAAAATATAGGTGACATCTGATTACATGCTGCTTATTTTCTTAGGATTCCCTGGTGCATGTGGAGTGGTGCAAATTAATTGAATGGCTAGCGATGAAAAAGTGTTGCCCATTATATAAAATCAAAAACAAAGCTTGATTTCTTGAAAATCTTCTAACTTTAAGCAAATTTTGCTGATTATACTTCCATACTTTTACTCAAGTAAAATTTAGAATACAGGACTTTTATTTGTAAGTGGGTGTTTTTACATTGTTTCACAGCTTTTACCTACGCAAAGGTTCTGAGTAATTCCTCCAGTGTCTCTGGGAACAACACACATTATTCAAAGCAGGAAACATAAAGCAGTTCTAATAAATCAGTCACCATCTCCAAGTTACTTAAATGCTCCAAGTCTCTTGACAGGTTTACCTCAGTTTCAAATGTCAGTGTTCCAAATTTGAATAACAAGTATATAGGCAGTATTTTTTTTTTGATGAATGTACTGTGTGTGGTGTGTGTTTGTGACCACACAGCCCCAGATGTAACCGGCATCAGCCACAGTCAAACTGAGCTACAAGCTTGCACCATATGGCACAGTTTTCAGTCCATACTCTATGGACTCTATGGATCCCGCCAGCACCAGAGGAATTCTGTGCATCTGTCCCAGTCCAGCTGTGAGGAGTCCCCTCGCGTTCGGAGACGCCCACTGGGGTGTTGTGTGACTACTTTCACTGCTGGCTAATTCAACAAAGTTTCAATACAGTGGCCAACCACACATATATAAAATATTTATCAGGGAGTTGACAAAAAGATGAAAAATAAATGAAAGTCTTTTTTCATGGTCTTCCAGATTTTCATAGATTGTTTCATTAAATTTACATGAGAATTTCATTTCATGTGTGCACAATCTATAATGGTCCTCTTCAGTAATAGGGTTTGTGTGACCAGTGAGACATTCAACTCGAAAAACATTTGACATTTTTAAAAATCACTGTGGACCAGAACCACCACTTGGCAATAGTTCATTGTTTGGAAGAGAGCAAGTGGCCGTTGTATTTCTTAACAGTGATAGCTCAGAGTTTGACGTGTAAACCTCTGCACCAACCATGAACCCTCTGGATCAGAATCAGTACTAGAATTATGGAGGGATGTATTGCAGCAAGAGATTTTCCTGTTGAGTCCACTGCTGTCTTAATCACTAACAGGAAGGAAGGCAGACCAAAAGTGAAGTTTTCAGGTTTCTTTAAAAATGAGACCAAGGATACTCGGTGTTGCTCAACTTTCTGTGACATGATTGGCACAGCAAGCCTCAGGAACATTTCAGGACAATGAGACCTAGGACTAAATGTTGTAGAGATGTGCAAATAAAGTTAACAGAGTGATCACACTGCCCTCTGTGGATTAGATGGGAAGGAGGATCAAGTGGGTGCATGCCACAATCCACTGGAGACCCTGAAGTCTGAGACATCAACAAACTCAAGAGATTTGAGGTGTTCTGCAAAATTTTATTTTAGTAGGGAAACAAGAAAATCAATTTATTATATTTACAAATTTGTAACAGACTAAAAATAAAGACAAAAGTCTTGACATAAGTGATATAAGTGAGAATGCCTCGGGGAATGAATTGTTTCATCTGGAGCACAGTTCATGTACGCAACATGGTGCAACAATAAGATTAATATGTAATTGAAACAGTCTCGCTATGGCAAACATCTGACAATAATTTACATTTTTTAAGATTCATAATATGAATTGCTGGGAACAATCTTGTCTTAAAGATTATGTGAATATGTTTAACTATGACTCATTAATGGCTGCATTTCAGACATTTTCAAGAAGTATGCCAACACATCGCTCTGTAGTTAACTTGTGGTTATATTTTTCTTTCAAGTTAAAACTGCCTGAATGTAAGGACTAAATGTTCATGGATTACAAAACCAAAACAAACCACCCCCCAACAGATTGGTTGTAAAGAAATTAACTAAATGTACCGTTGGACACGGGGGGGGCGGGGGGGGGGGGGGCAAAAAAACAGCAACACCTGCTCAATTTAATGCAAATCAAATACAAATCCTTGGATTTGGAAATCTCTCTTTGTGAAGCCACAGTGTAAGATGCTCCTGTCATGTTGTCCAAACCTTCTTCAAATATTCAACAGCTTTAGAATTTTTCTAGAGCTGAATTTTTTTCCCAACTCAGTTCAAAATAACATTCATAACCTTAAAAGAGGTGGAGGATAATCAGGATGAGAGGCAAGAAGTTTAATGGCCACATCCAAAAGTCTTATTCCACTCTTCATACAGCTCCAAATCTTTTGATGAGACACTGGGTCGTACTGTCTTCACAGCGTCCTGAAAGTCACTGTAGAGGATTGGTCGCACCTCATCTGCAGTGATAGTCGCGATGTCACATAACTGGATGCTTCGGATGGGCCCCAGTGCCGCCTCTCGACACAGCTGAGTCATATCGGCGCCGGAGAAGCCCTCGGTAGCTGTTACCACGCTCTCCAGCTCTTGCTCTCTCAGCAGGTTCTTCTCTCGAGCCATGAGGTTGGTGACAATCTGCCGCCGGGCGGCTGCTTCAGGCAGGGGGATGTATAACCTCTTTGCCAGGCGTCGACGGGCAGCCTCGTCTATCTCCTGAGGCCGGTTGGTGGCACCCACCACCAGGATGCGGTCCTCAGCCGCGGTGGCCGCCCCGTCCAGCTGAACCAAGAACTCTGTCTTTATCCTACGGGATGAGTCATGTTCCCCGTCTGTCCGCTGGGACAACAGCGAGTCAATTTCATCAATGAAAATGACAGCAGGCTGGTGGCAGCGGGCAATGGCAAACAGGGCTCGCACCATTTTCTCTCCTTCACCCACCCACTTGGAAGTGAGCGAAGAGGCGCTGATGCTAAAGAAGGTGGCGCCCGATTGACAAGCAATGCATTTTCCTATCAGAGTTTTTCCGGTTCCTGGGGGTCCAAACAACAGGATGCCTTTGGGTGGACCGCGTAGGCCAGTAAAGATGTCAGGTCGCAGCATGGGCCAAACCACAATCTCCTTTATGATGGTCTTTGCAAACTCCAGACCTGCTATGTCATCCCAGGCCACAGGAGGCCCGTGGTCCATGATCTCGCTCATGATCAGCTCAATTATCTTTGGCTCAAAGTTTTTCAGACGCTCATCAACGATCTGAGGCTCCTGATTGGAACCATAGCTTGCCCCACCTTCTTCCTCCTCTTGTCGTGGAATAGGCGAAACGAATTTAGAAAATGCACCTCGAGGCCTGTTAGCACCAAGAGATTTTTTCACAGTTGCTGCCATTCCAGGGATCTGGCCTCTCTGGGGCTGATGAGAATTTTTTTTCTGTTGGTCAACGATGAACTGCTCGCGAGCGGTTTTGAAGTTGCCTCCAGCTCGCGGGTCATTCGCTGCTTGACCTCCATGTGGCCCCCTCCCAATATCCGCGCCATCTGGGTTATAAAAATTCTTCCGTTTAGATGAACTGGAGGTGGCGAAGAGGGATGACTGGTGGTTCTGTGTGCCACTTGCAGGGCTGGGGTTTCCCTGTGGAGGAGCTGAGGAGGGATAACTAAACATAGACTGTGGTCGGGCTAGGGGTCGGGAGAATGAGTTTGGATTACCTGAGATCCCGTCAGAGCCCTTTGGCCTCTCTGCAGATATACTAGCAAGATTACTGCCACTGTTGTTAACCTCCGTTTTAGGCTGGGGTGGTCCTATAGGTTTCAACAGTGCAGCCTCTGACCTGACTTCAGTAAAGGGAGTGAACAGAGAGCTGCCTCTGCTCTCTTGTCCCACAGATATGTTAGCATCTGCTGGTGCCATAAGGGAGCCTCCTCGCCCTGCCTCTGCCTCCGCCCGAATCATCCTCTGCACGCAGGGCAGCTCCAACAGACTCTCCATGCTCAGGGACGACTCCCATTTATCGCTGTAGTTCCTATGGCTGCGGGCCAGATGCAGCGCGCTCTCGGCATAGTTGTTAAGCCCTTTGCCGGGGTCATCCGAGTCCAGCACTGCTGCGTAGCGCTCCGAGTAGGTCCTGAGCAGGCTGGCCATGCCGGCCTGAGAGAGCTGGGAGCTTGCCCATGCATACTGAATGGAGCGGATGTGGGCCCGGTAGGCATCGGCCGTCTGTTCAGGTGTACAGTTGCCAGATGAAATACCAAAGGACCTCCTCTGCCATTCGTCCAGGTGTGCACCACTCATGCCTGGCCTGCTCCAGCCTGGTGAAGGAGAGGGGACAAAAGCTATTAAAAATATATGACCTCGGTAAAAGCCAAAGCACACACACACGAAAAAAGTTATACATCACTACAACGCTGTTTTTAATGACCTGTTAATGTATAATAAGCTGAATACTTCAGTTATGTGAGGCCCATTCGCTAGCCAAGCTGCCGCAGCGTCCTTTAACCTCATGCTACCGTTCGTTCGTCCGACTGTTAGCCTCCATTGCTCGCTGTGTTAAACAGGGACCCGCTGGCATTTGTTATGTGTTCGCTGATAAAAACAAACCCCAGCAACACGCAACGGGCCACGAAACCGAGTGCGAGGGACGGAACTTACTATTAGTGAATATCTTCTCGCGTTTCTCGATATAGTGTCACAGATAAACGGAGGCCACGGGCAGACTTTGATAACGTTTGCGCGGCCGCCGCGCTTCGCCCCGCGGTTTGGCCCTTCCCGCCACCTGTGCCTTCCTCTCCACTGCGACTTCCTGTCACGTTCCAATTCGTTCTTCGAAAACCCCAAAATAGTCTCCCCGCGCCGCTTTCGGCCGATGGAGGAACCCGGTCGAGAACGGATCTGACTCGATCTATGTTCAAGTGACGAATGTAAACCCGAGATAGAGAGAAAAAACAGATAAGAACAACGGAGAGCGCAGCCGAAGCGACTGACTTGTTTGAAAATATCGGAACGAGACCGGTAGCTTGTCACAACCAGGGAGTGCTCCATTTATCCTCCCGCTTAGCCCAGAGACCGAGCGCCGTCATTTAATCTGCCGTGATACGGCTTTTATGTTCCACGTAGAGCTTTTTCATCGTTCACAAGTAATTACAAACTACTTACTTACTAATTACTGATTACAAACTTGCCCAGGGCGAGAACCCGTTTCCTCAGTTTGAGACTCAGTTTCTCCACCACTCGGGTCCTTACCCGCTAACTTTGTAGCGAGGTCTGTGACGCCATCTTGCGGATAAAACACGCAAACGTAACGATTAAAAGGTGGATCGAGAACGTAGCATTCTGGGGGATGTAGTACACACGCAGTTTTTCTTCAGTAGGGCACCAAATTCCGACATAAAGTATTTTTTGAATTTATCATACTTGTCCGTAATTTGTGTTCCCGGTTGTGTTTATTTATTCCATTATGAACAAAGACACAGTCAAACACCGTTTACCTGTGGTGTCAGTGGACGCGGAAAACTGCACTAACCACAAGCGCGGAGGTTTTACGTTTGCGCTGTGTGACAGCGGCCGCCGAGCTCCAGAGCTCACGCCGTCGCTGGGAAAATCAGTCGCATTTACGATATCGGGTAGCTAGCTAGCCAGGTATTTAACGTTTCTCTCTATTTACGATCAGAGTAGTTGTCCGTGAGGGTGGGGGGACGCCTGAACGGTCCCCGGACAGCTGTCCACAGCTACACTTATTACGGTCCGTTAGCTGCAGCCGCACCGGAGACGGGATGTAAATTAATCCGGACCGGACCAGCCCCGGGAGCCGGCAGCAGTCAGTCAGTCAGTCAGTCAGTCAGTCACACCCTTGTCACTGAAGGGAGCCTGTCCGCCGAGCGACATGAAATCGCTCTTCTCCGCACGTCATGCTCTTTCATACGAGTACACGATCGCCTCGGTCCGCTGATTTGGAGCCGAAGAGCAGCGGCGAGGCGTGGACTGGATATGACTGACTCATCGTCATGGCTCGGACAGAGGAGATAACCCCGAACAGCGTCTCTGCTGCAGTGGCGACCGGGCAGCCTCGAAACTAGCCAGACTAGCTACGATATCTACACACCCAGTCGTTTTTTTATTACATCCTAACCCCTCTCGCGGTCACAGTGGCATTATGAACGCTCCCGTTTATACCTTCGTTACCCGTGATGACAACAGCACTGTTTATGCAGAAGTTTCCAAAATCCTCCTGTCGACCGGACAATGGAAGAGGCTGAAAAGAGACAATCCCAGGTTCAACTTAATGCTCGGCGAGCGGAACAGGCTGCCCTTTGGACGTTTAGGTAAATTGTGATTTTTTTCTTTTTTTTCCTCCTCGATTCATTCATGCGATGCTAACAGCAGACAGAAAACACTGTACGCCTGTGCTATATCTGGTTTCCACCCACTCAGGATGAGACAGCTGCTGTGACTATGCAGGGATGGTCGCTCCATCATCGTATTGAAAGATTGTGCATTTATTTAGATGTGAAGCCCAGGGCCCCAAGTGTCCACATATGCGTATTTGAATAGATTTTAAAATGACCCCTCTTGGACTTTTCACAGGTCACGAACCGGGACTGGTGCAGCTGGTGAATTACTACAGAGGAGCAGACAAGCTCTGCAGGAAGGCGTCCTTGGTCAAGTGTGTAAAAGAAAAATCTGTCTTTTGTCTTACTATCAATCATATTACTAATGTACCTAAAAGAAAATTATTCAAAGGAGATTACATCAGCTGACCATTTCTCCTTCTCTACTGTTAGGCTGATAAAGACCAGCCCAGAGCTGTCCGACTCCTGTAATTGGTTTCCAGAATCCTACATCATCTATCCCACTAACCTCAACACCCCTGTCGCTCCAGCTACAAATGGAATCAGCCATCTGAAGAACAATCCCAAGACAGATGAGCGGGAAGTTTTCTTGGCCTCTTATAACTCTAAAAAAGAAAGTGGGGAGGGTACAGTGTGGATAGCCAAGTCTTCTGCTGGAGCTAAAGGTAAAATCTGTCATCCACGGTAAGCCTTAGTTAGACATTAATCCTTCAGTGTCTTTGTAGATTATACTACTTCTTTCTAAGCTTCTAAAGTCAACACTTTCCCCTTGATAAACCCCCTTTTTTGTGATGTACTGCTTATATTGTGTACAGTTTCTCTCTGAGGATGTGTTAGATCGCATTAGTGGCAGCATAACATATTTGTTTTAATTGCAACAGGTGCTGGTATTTTGATATCCCATGATGCTAATCAGCTGCTGGAGTACATTGACAATCAGGGACAGGTTCATGTCATTCAGAAGTACCTGGAGAAACCTTTACTTCTGGAGCCGGGGCATCGGAAGTTTGACATCAGGCAAGTCGTTTTATGTTTACCGCAAACCCACAGAACATTTGCTAGTCTGTCTTGACTTTGCAATGAGACTAATATGGTTTATGTCATAATGTTGCTAGGAGCTGGGTGCTAGTGGACCATCATTATAACATCTATTTATACCGGGAGGGGGTGCTGCGGACTTCCTCAGAGCCTTACAACAGCTCTGACCTCCAGGACATGACCAGCCACCTGACCAACCACTGCATCCAGAAGGAGCACTCCCAGAACTACGGACGATATGAGGAGGGGAACGAGATGTTTTTTGATGAGTTCAGACTGTACCTGCTGAACACTCACAATGTCACCCTGGAGACCACCATATTACCTCAGATCAAGCAGATCATAAAGTAGGTCCTTCTCGTTTTGCTTTGACTCCCCTAGCTATGACATATCACATTGAAAACTGAAATACATAGTGCTTTTCTTAATTTACGTGACATAACTTTCTTATACCGTATCCCATCCAAACACAAAGAGAAACATTCTTCAAACTTACTGATAAAAGCAGACAAAATTGTCAGACATTCATAGTCCTCAAAGAGTAAATCCTGTTGACTTTTTACGATCCCCTGATCTTTCCTCTAGAGCCACCGGGAGTCTGATGTTTGTGGTTCAGAGTGAAAAATCTCGACCACTATAAAATGGATTGCCACTTAATCCTGCTACAGATATATAAGGTCCCTCCTGGATTAATTTTTCTAATGACTGTAGTGACTATCACCATCATTGGATCAAAATGTCATTTTGTCCATTGACCTTGCTTGCTATGACGCCATACCTGCAAAACTAATGACATATCCGTCAGACTCAACTGTACACCTTGGTTATTAGCTGCTAAATATCAACACACTATTGTTATCATTACGAACATATTAGCATGGTGGTGTGAGCATTTAGCTCAAGTTCATACTCATAGAGCTGTTGGCATAGCTGTACACTCATAGTCTTGTTAACTGTAATATGAGTGAGAATAAAGCTCTTCATATGTGACTTGTGCTTTAAAACATCTTCACTACTAAAACTCCAGGGGCTGTTGCTGTCATTAGCTTAGCTGCATTTTAAGGTTTAAGACAGGTTTAAAGCTGTGCTGTCTGGGTCATAGTCACATGATCATATCAATTCTTTTGCTGTGTCCCCAGAAGCTGCAGTTAAACTGCACCTGGTATTTATTCTGAACCCAGTTTCTGTGTCCTGTAGAAATCACCGAAACTCCTGTTGAGATCACTGTATCTGAGGTTTAACTTACACCTCCAGACCTGGTTTAATTGAGGTTTAAATGAATAATATTCATATTCATACAGTTCAGATAATTTTATTAAATTCTAAAATGTCAAGTCTTTCCCCACGTATACTTTTTTGAAGGAACCACTCTAAAATGACAGACAGTTTTGTAATTAAAATGAAGGTAGCCACTTCTTCCTTAATTCATTTTGAGGCCAGACACAGGTTAACTAATCATCTGACAAAGTCATAGAATGAAAACAATCTTACATGTATAAAAGAGTGATTCTGAACAATATTACTTAATGGTAGTCAACTATGACAAGTGCAAGTACACACACTGTGTCAGTATAAGTTTTGGCAAGAATATGGTTTCTCACTTGATGGGACCAGGGCTTTCTGTAAAGATATGGAGCAATCAGACATTGGGTAAAAGAAGTCAGCTGTGGTGGTTGCCCCAGAGAAAAGTTTTGTCCATAAAAGCATAAAGCTGGTGTCCTCTGGCACATTCTAGTGTCGCTATTCCAACATATACACTGATATTAATTATTGCATATTTTAATGAGTTGCCTGCCCAGTTCTAAAAATGAAGTGAGTTAATGTAAAGGAGAATTGTGAAGTAAAAAATTAGGAATCAACAATCCCTTTGTCACACTCAAAGCAGGTGGAGATTACTCAATGACAGGAAAACCAAAAAATGATATTGAAATACATATGAATATGCTTGATCATAAATATTAATGCAGGAAATTCCATTCATCATATTTCACTCTTTAAACATGATGTAGGGCATCTGACTTTAGATTGCATAACTGATGAATGACAAAAACTACTGAAAGGTTGTAGGACATTTTAAACTGCAAAATTGGTGTGAGGTAGAAGCACGTCCTACATCCTCCTCTTATGACATAGGCCTCTTACTTTTAGTGTGTTTTAATGTGTGTTTGTCGTGCATCTTGGAGATGGCTCTGATGTAAGAAATGCAATGTAAATAAAGATAAATCATTCATTCGTTCATTCACTAAGCCCATAAACATCTGTGTGGGATTTATGAAAATAACAGCCCTTTTGGAGGACATTATTTCTCACTGCACAATCATCTAATGAGGATGTCTCTTGTCTGTGCAAGCAATGCAGTTTTTTAATGTGTTTTACAAATATTCACAAAATAATTGATTACAAACACTCAAGATGACTGTCTGCTCTGTACATGGCAGGACACAGCCTCTCAGCTGAGCATGTGCACTCACATTCATGTAGAGCATGTGGGGTCAGACAGATAGGCATGTTTCTCTATTATCATGGCTGCGGTGTTGTGAAAGGGAAGCCAGTGGTCTGAAAAAGTACGGGCAGTCATTACTTGTTTATCAAGACTATTTTATGAGTAGTCAGCTGTTTTGCCAGCTGCCTGCGTATATGGAAAGCTCTGAATGTGACTGATTGGTGGAACAAAATTCATTATCAGTGCTGCATCATGTCATCAGATCACTGTAAAGCAGTAATATGGACAAATGGGAATGTGAAAAATTGTGGAAACACTTCAGAACACAATGCATATCACTGACACCAGTAACAGCACAGTAACGCAGATAAAATGAATTTCATGATGATATTTCCTCTGCCAGAGTGCATGCTGGGGAGCCTTATGGAGCATTTCCTTTCTACTAACAGTAAATTTAAGTGATTACTTAATGCCTGAAATATTCCTATGAATTGTATTGTGTGTTTGCGCATGGTTGTGTCAGATAGTTGGAAATAATTTTTCTGTCTGGTATCACAGGAGCTGTCTGTCATGTATTGAACCGGCAATCAGCACCAAACACCTGTCGTACCAGAGCTTCCAGCTCTTTGGATTTGATTTCATGGTGGACGAGAGCTTCAAAGTGTGGCTCATAGAGATCAATGGAGCTCCAGCGTGTGCACAGTTAGTAACATGCAGCTGATCGTTCATGTTAAAAATGTTTCTCGGCATCTCAGTCGGTTTGACCTGTCTTGACCACTGTTTTTTTTTTTGTTTGTTTTTTTTCTCCCATTTTTTTGTTTCTTTTTACAGCATCTGAAAACAAGCTTAGAAAATTAGTTGCAAAATGCTTAACTCTGAATATGTCAATATATTTGTTATGGAGGATCAGAATCTTTAATAGGAAAACTTTTGAAAATCTTTTAAATTGAAGCATTTGAGAGCTTTTCCTCAAAAATTTTTATGTTGGGGTTTTTGACTCTAATGAACTTGCAAATATACCATGCTAGCTTTTGAATCAGTCACAGCTAGCTGTGTGTTTTGAGTGCTCTCTTTTGACTTAATTAAACTCATTAAGTCAGTGTGAACAAATTAACACATTTTCTATATCTTTTCAACCTCCAGGAAACTATATTCAGAGCTGTGTCAAGGTATTGTTGATGTGGCCATTTCCAGCGTCTTCACCTTGAACAGCGGCAGTGACTCCTCATCTGCTTCCAGTTCTCCTTATTCCTCCTCCCCATCCTCCAATTTCAGCACCAACTCCTGCTCCTCTCCCAAACTGAGAGGCCCTCTTCACGTGGGCCCTTTCACTCGACTGTAAGCTCACACACAATTATTCTCCTCATCTTCTCCAAACTAGAAGCTTCCTCATGCTCCGTCTTTACTCCCAAACTACACCTGAGAAGTAGCACATGCCAGCAAGCCGAGCCTTTAATTGACCCTTGCCTGTCATGCCTGGAGGGTCTCTTTCTTTTAATGGGAATCGCTGAACTGCAGAAATGATCTCTGCTCTCCTCATTATGCATATTATGAATGTGAGGATGCTGGTGAACTGTTCAAAAAAACATTGTGGGAGTTTCTGGATGAGGACAGACGCCCCTCCATCTCAGTTCCACCACCACCAGTTTCTCCATAAGCAGATTAATGGAGGTCTGAAGGATGCTCCAATTGAGACTGTAGTGCCTTACATTTCCAGCCGCGCTCCCTTAAAAAGACTGCCAGTTAGCTTGCTCTGTTGTCGTGACTCGTTCTTGTTATATAAGCATTTGCACTGTTGCTCAATAAAGTCAATGCAGTCATGATCCGTCTACAAGAGTTAGCATAAAACAGATTCCTTGATATTGGAGATCTTAGTGAACCTTTTTTATTTTTTTTATCACTTTTTTATGGTTTACCTGCAGTCATCTTTATCCTTTCATTGCAATGAGGGATGCTAAAAGTGATCAACAAGCTACAGGGACCGATATGAACAAACTTATGACTTACTTATATTAGCTGATATACTAACCTAATATGTCTGATGAGCTAAACATTCAAAATGTCAAGGTTTTCCTTGAACAAACCATTCCTCTAGTCTGACCATGTAGACACTACATGTTATTTTTGGTGAGGGCAGCAGGTTGGTATAAGTGAGCAAGGGGACGGTCCTTTCACTCAAAAACCCAGGTTTGCGTCCGTCCCAACATGCTATGCCAAAGTGTCCCTAACTTCTGACCTCTCTATGGCACAGAGGAAAAAAGACTCCCTTAGTGGGATCAGTGAGGTATAGCTGACATTATTCGCTCAACAAATTCAATACAAAATTTAGTTCATATGATGATACTTTGTTTATTTGTCATTTAAAGAGAGCATGTTATGTGAAAGCATGTAGTAGTTTGCATCCTCATAAATGGCACCTTTTGTCCCTGTCTGTAAAGAGCTGCCCTAATGTGTGTGTTCTGTTTCTGATTAATGAAAAGATAAACTGTAATTGTGAAGTGTTGTCAACAAGTGTGTGGATTAGGTTTTTAAACTGTTGCAATGAAAGTAGAGTAGATTATACAAAGTGTGTTACTGATTATTGAAATCAGGACCCCATGACATAAAACTGACGTGACACTGAGAACATTTGTTTATAAGAGAGCTGATGGAGACCAAAAAACATACAACCGTACGTCATGCTTCCGACTCTGGTCCTGTAAACATACTGCCAAGTGTGTCACGGCCAAAGAAAACTCACAGTATATAGACACAGGTTTACATCAACTCACTACTTCTTTATAGTTTCTGTCAGACTCGCTTTCTACACTATTTCTTTTTTTTTTTTTTTTGTTGAATTGAATTTCATGTATTTTATGTTTCTCTGGGTCATTATAGTATTTTAGTTCTTCCCTTTTATTTTAACTAAATCTCCTTGTGAATAGCTGAGGCCTGAGGTGTAACTGTCCAAGATGAATTGTGTCA
Organism: Istiophorus platypterus; assembly: GCA_016859345.1. NCBI lineage: Eukaryota > Metazoa > Chordata > Actinopteri > Istiophoriformes > Istiophoridae > Istiophorus > Istiophorus platypterus. The sequence goes on from CM029124.1 coordinate 20,065,227, forward strand.
GATCTACTCTATGTAGCTGTTTGTTTAGAAAGGAGTGTTTAGTTCTTCCCTAGATATGACAATTTAAGTTAGCACAAAATTTGTGACAGCTGCACAGCCTGCAGCTGATTTTTTGAAATTCCACTGTTCTGTTTCCAGGGCCTTAAACACAGAATAAGTCATTAGTCTTTCATGTTAGAATCTCTGCTGTCCCTCCCTTTTTAACCTCAGTTCAAACGTGAGGCTTTGCTTCCTGTACTTTGAGTAACATTAGTTAAGGGACATCATGAGAGCATTTGTTCTCAATCACTGTGTATTTGTGTTTACAAGTTGACCCTGAAGAATGAAGGATATGTGAGTGGCTGAAGGTCAGAAAGATGTGATAGTTACAGGGCAGGTTACATTGAAATAATCCAACCCAGAACATACAGAAACGATGAATCCTTAACAGAGCCCTGCTGTAGCTGAAATGATGTTGGATAGTTTGGAAAGATATTAATCTAATTAGAAAATGGGTATTTAGGGCATGATTGTGTTGGTAAATGGGTTACAAGTTTTTGAGAGCTGATTTTGGAGGTTTAAAAAGCAAACTCAGTATTTTTTACATTAAACTTATTGGGAAATGTCCTTCACTTCAAAAGGGATGGGTGCCTTAGAGGGAATTGCATATTGAAAAAAAAAGCAATGGACCTCCAGTGTTTAAATGCACCTTCATTTGTTTGTTTGTACTTAAGCGACTTTGCTTCATTCATTATTAGACCTCTTTTTGATTCAATGATGTCATTTCCTCTTATTCAGAGTTTCTTTGCACATTGGACTCATTTTGTCATGTTTTTCCCCATGTTTCATATTTTTATGGGATTTCCTCATCTTTACCAAAGAGCAAATTCCTGCTGTAAATTGTTTTGCTATTACTATAATCTGGACATTATCGCATCAACTGGCCAACGGAATTTAAAGCAAGAATCGTATCCAGATCAGTGTCTGTGCTGTGCTTTTGTTAGGTGATGTTTTATCCAAAATCTTGCATGAACATTTGTCTTTATCAGAAACAGTATTGCTAGAATAAAAAAACATTACAATTATCAAGCTTCTGTCTTGTGTATATTCCTAAACTACATGATTTGCTTGATGTGGCTAAACATATCCCAGACTGTATTGGACAAAGAGATGAATTGATTATCCTTCCTCTCATTCGACTCTTTGAAAAGGACAAAAACAAGTTTATTTCACAGAATGATATATGTTTTGATATATTTTCGATACTTGATAATAGTAGTAGTTCTTGTAATCTTCCTTTACAAGAACATACATGGTAAAAACAACTTTCTAAATATAAGCCAAACTTGTCAAAGGGAAAGATGCATGAAGCATGGACTTCCCTGACTAAAATGGCATCAATTCAAGGAAAGATGTGATCAGAACGTCCACTTGGTTTCTTCTCTTTCAGATATATTATTCACACTTAGATCTTCTTCACGGAGTGAAAGATCAGTATGAAGCACACACAGTCATGGTTTAACCTGTTAGGGGGCCCCGGGGCAAAAGTCTACTGCTCGGCCCCGACTGATCACCCCTCCTTCAGACCTCTGTGAAAACCTGCAACTGTCACCTCCACCTACAAACATCTGAGGTAGCCACACTGTGCCTCTGCAGACGCCCAAGCTGCAGCTTCACCGGTGGCACTTTTAGAGTTTCGGGAACGTATCCACCAGTAACACCGTCGGTCATTTTAAATGGCAGAGATGAGACATGATGGACTGAAGGGGTCGCTGCAGAATTGGGCTTTGAATGAAAGAAGAAACCCACCGCAAGAGGGCAGTAACCGAACAACAAAGACGCGACGTGCCACTACACTTCAGAGGAAGAAGAAGAAGAAGAAGAAGAAGTCCTTCCTGGCTGAGTGTCGTACTTCCTGTGTCCCCATCCACGTGTGGTAAACAAGCATATGTGCGCCGGGGGGTGGAAGCATGGACTTTACAACGAAGTGGAGTAAATTACCCAAAGCTCCGAGTCTGAGGAACCTGACAGAGGGAGGCTTTGGCGTCCTGAAGCACAGTCAACATGCTGCTGTTCAGGATTTGACCAAAGCCCACATCGAGTCGTTTGACCAGGCTGTCACCGACGGACTCAGCCGCGTCGTACAGGTCGGTCCGGAGAACTTATGAGCCAGAGTTTCAAAGATATACCTCAAACTCCCGAGAAATACAAGAAAGAGAGTATCAACACATCTGGAAAATGGTTTCTTTAAGGCTTTTGACGGGGATTAAAATTACACCTCGTCGGTTTACGTTTAAAATAACGTTACGTACGAAGGAACAAATTATTTGTAGCCATGTTTGCTAACTTTGATTTGAGCATTTCTCTGATTATGTGTAGTCATGCCCTCCGTTTGGGAAAAAAACCTCCACATAATAAAAACCACTTAGGGCAAATTAAACATAACTTATCCATAATTCACAAAAGTTAAAAAAACTTAGTAATTGTAATCCTGGTTGAAGGTTTGCTAAGTTAATGAACTATCTTCAGTGCTCTGAAAGCTTTTCTCACCAAAACTTTCAGTCAACCTTTTCGCTTTAGGTGACTTTCTGTCAGTATTTCTTCTGCCGAGTGTATCTGTTCTCGGTTCCTCAGTAATCTGTGATGTTCCCTGTCTTTCTCAGGCCATCCCCCCCTTGGAGTTCACGGTGAAAAATGACAGGATCAGCCTCTCGTTCGTCGAGGCCTCTATCCACAACCCGGTGGTCGCCAAAGGGAGCGTGTCCAGAGAAATGAGGGTGTTTCCAGCTGAGTGCAGGGGAAGAAGATGCTCATATAAAGGGAAGCTGGTGGTGAGACTGAGATTCATGTACAATCTCGTGACATTTTTTATTTCTTACCGTTCTATTTTGCACCAGTAACATTTCACCAATGATCTGACCGGTCTGTTTAGCACAGACATGTGGTAGACAAAAGGAGTGGTCAGCGAAGGATCAAAACAACATGAGAGATGGAATAATAGATTTATAGTTTCTTTAATTTGTGACATGTTTTGTCCTCTCAGGCAGACGTCAGCTGGTCGATCAACGGTGTCCCCAAAGGCATCATCAAACAGTCCCTTGGTCAGGTGCCAATCATGGTGAAGTCCAGGCTGTGCAACCTCCATGGTATGTCCCCTAAGGAGCTCGTCGAACACCACGAAGAAGCAGAGGTAAGACACCCATTTGTAAAATGAACAGAAGCCCTTGATGTGCATTCATATTTATTAAACAAAGTGCAAATTCACTCTTACATATCAATAGGAAATGGGAGGTTATTTCATTGTGAATGGAATTGAGAAGGTCATCCGAATGCTGATCATGCCCAGGAGGAACTACCCTATTGCCATGTCAAGACCTAAGTGGAAGAGTAGAGGCCAGGGATACACTCAGTATGGTAAATACAACCTTTCAGATAATATGTGTAATCACTGTGAAAGTGGCATTGTAATAATAGTCTATGCTCAGCAATTAAAGCTGTATATGTTCAGAAAAAGGATGTCATGATCTTTTTCTCTTCTTACAGGTATTTCTATGCATTGTGTGAAGGAAGAGCACACAGCCATCAACATGAACCTGCATTATTTGGAAAATGGGACTGTCATGCTCAACTTCATCTATCAGAAAGAGCTCTTCTTCCTCCCTCTAGGCTTTGCACTCAAGGTAGTAATCACGGTTAATGTATTTCTAGAATTTAACAGTTATACAGCAATCACTTCAAAGTGGAAATCAAAGAAAAGAAATAACAGAATATTTTAGAAATTTATGATTAAAATATATGGTATAAACTCTTGTGGTGCTGTGATTTTTAATTTTTTTTTTTTAAAAGCTAATTGTCTTTGTTGCATCCTCCAGGCCTTGGTGGACTTCACAGACTTCCAGATCTACCAGGAACTGATCAAGGGCCGCGAGGACAATTCTTTCTACAAGAGCTGTGTATCAGAGATGCTTCGCATTGTCATGGAGGAGGGCTGCACCACCCGCAGCAAGGTGCTCAATTATCTGGGAGAGCGCTTCCGGGTTAAAATGAATCTTCCTGATTGGTACACAAACGAGCAGTGTGCCAACTTCCTGCTAGAGTAAGTTTTTATTTTTTTTAAATGTAAAACCTTATCGAAACATCGTGATATTTTATGTTAAATTTAGTAAAATGGGTTGTGTTCTGTTTTGATCAGTGAGTGCATCTGTATCCACCTGAGGTCAGATGTGGAGAAGTTCTACCTGCTGTGTCTGATGACAAGGAAGCTTTTCACTTTTGCCAAGCAGGAGTGCATGGAGGAAAATCCCGACAGCATTATGTGTCAGGAAGTGCTCACTCCTGGAAAGCTCTTCCTCATGTTTCTGAAGGCAGGTTTTTTTTTAATCAGTCATTTGAATGGGCACTGAACAAAATTTGCCCTTTTTAAGCCTCTGCTAAATCAAACAAAGCAAACATTGAAGGAGCATTTGCACCAATTATTTTATCTGATCCCAACAGAAGCATGATATTCATGTTTTTTCCTTTAGATTTTTTTCTTTGACAAAAACTTTTCTCTTTCTTTACTTAGAACTTGAATTTCGATGCAAATACCTGTATATTAAATTAAAATAACTAATTTCTGTTTAAATATCTGCAATTTACTTTGGGTGCATCGAATTAAATTTCTCTTATAAATCTCATGTTGTTAGTGATTTACCCCCTAAAATATCTTTACAGGAGAGAATGGCTGCCTGGTTGGTGTCTGTGAAGCTGTCCTTTGACAAGAGAGGCAGCAGACTGAGTGGAGGATGGAACGCTGAAAACATGATGAAAATATTCAACATGGGCAGTGATCTGACCAAGGCCTTCGAATATCTGCTGGCCACTGGGAACCTCAACTCCAGGACAGGCATGGCCACATGACTTGAGTATGAGTACTTGTTATATAAGAAAAAAAAGTAGTTTATCTGTTAAACATATATTGTTTTCCGCTTTGAATGCAGGTCTTGGCATGCTGCAGAACACAGGCCTGTGTGTCGTAGCTGACAAGCTCAACTTCATCCGCTACCTGTCCCACTTCCGCTGTGTGCACAGAGGAGCGGCATTCGCCAAGATGAGGACCACTTCAGTTCGTAAGCTGCTGCCTGAGTCCTGGGGCTTCCTGTGTCCCGTGCACACTCCGGACGGAGAGCCTTGTGGCCTCATGAACCACTTGACGGCCAGCTGTGAGATTGTGGCACCGACATTGCCGACCACATCCCTGCCTGCTCTGCTCTGTTCCCTTGGTGAGTGTACTTCCTACAACTCTTCTGTTCAATCAAACCGTGAGGCACAAATACATCATTCTGTCCTTTAACTTTTAACTTTTCTTATGCAAGTTTTAAAGCACGTGTCAGTGGATGAAGTGCAATGTGCTAAATCTTTTCTTTCTCTGGTGCCGAAGGTGTCACTCCACTGGATGGATCCCCTGGTAAAGCCTTTGCAGACTGCTACCCTGTGGTCCTCGATGGGGCTGTTGTAGGCTGGTTGGAGAATGAATTAGCCCCAGTTGTGGTTGAATCACTGCGCAGGTTCAAGGTATGATAGTAAAATATTAAACATCTGCACTTTGCATGTTGTGTGTGTGGAAAACTTTAATTTAAATCCCATATATTTAGGTGCTGAGAGAGAAGAAGATTCCTCCCTGGACTGAGATTGTTCTGGTTCCCAGAACAGGCAAAGCCAGCTTGTACCCAGGCCTGTTCCTCTTCACAACTCCCTGTCGTATGGTGCGACCTGTACGCAATTTAGCTATTGGAAAGGAAGAGTTAATTGGTACCTTTGAACAAGTAAGTATAAACTACAGAAAAAAAGATGCTATGATAGTTATCGGTCCTTTATCTGAAGAAAACAACTGGATGCTTATTTAATCATCTTTTTCAATTTGCTTCAGCTTTACATCAATGTGGGCATCATGGAGGACGAGATCAAGCCAGGAGTGACCACACACCAGGAACTTTTCCCTCACAGTATGCTGAGTGTGGTGGCTAACTTCATCCCCTACTCGGACCACAACCAGAGTCCTAGGAATATGTACCAGTGTCAGATGGGTAAGTGTAACCACCATTAGAGGCCTCAAACACCTACACGGGTGAACAGGCTAAGTAGATTCAGATATTTAAATTCTTTCATTATTTTGGTGTGAGATTTAGCTTGTTCTCTCTGCAGGGAAGCAGACTATGGGTTTCCCCCTGCACTCATTCATGGATCGCTCTGATAACAAGCTGTACCGGCTCCAGACCCCACAGAGCCCACTGGTCAGGCCCTACATGTACGACCACTACAACCTGGACAACTATCCCAGCGGCACAAACGCCATTGTGGCTGTCATATCCTACACAGGCTATGACATGGAAGATGCAATGGTACAAAAAAACAATAGTTACTGGAGTTTTTCTTAAAAAAGTATACTGAACTAATACACTAACTAAAGAACTAATGGCTGTTTAAATGGAGTAAAATTCTGGCACACTTATCAAACTCTTAGATTGTGAACAAGTCATCGTGGGAAAGAGGCTTTGCCCATGGAAGTATCTACAAGACTGAGCTGGTGGATCTAGCAGAGAAGGTGAGAGGAGAAGACAGCGTGGTGTTTGGGACCAGGCCAGGTGACCCCAAAGTGAATGAAAAACTGGACGCTGATGGACTACCTCACATTGGATCAACACTTCGGTACGGAGACCCTTTCTACAGCTATATCAACCTCAACACAGGCCAGACCTTCATCAACTACTACAAGTAAGTATCAACATTTGTCTTTTTTTTCATCATCTCAGCAAAGGTAATGCCACTTCAAATCATGAAATAATGAGTTTACTTTATGCAGCTAAACTTTTCAAATTCCAATCAGTAATTTGTTTCTTCACCTTTCTCTCCAAGGAGCCAAGAGGCCTGCGTAGTTGACAATATAAAGATCTGCAGCAACGACAATGGCTCAGGCCATTTTAAACGTATCTGCATAACTGTACGAGTGCCACGAAACCCCACCATCGGTGACAAGTTTGCCAGTCGCCACGGTCAGAAGGGGATCCTGAGCCGCCTATGGCCGGCCGAGGACATGCCCTTCACAGAGAGTGGAATGACCCCAGACATCCTGTTCAACCCCCACGGCTTCCCCTCCCGCATGACCATTGGGATGCTGATTGAGAGCATGGCCGGCAAGTCTGGCGCCCTGCATGGCCTGAGCCATGACGCCACACCCTTCACCTTCTCTGAGGAGAACTCTGCGCTGGAGTACTTTGGCAAAATGCTCCGGGCTGGTGGCTACAACTACTATGGCACAGAGCGACTGTATAGTGGACTGAGTGGTCTGGAGCTAGAGGCTGACATCTTCATCGGAGTCGTCTACTACCAGCGGCTGCGTCACATGGTCTCTGACAAATTTCAGGTGAGGACCACAGGAGCACGAGACAAGGTGACCAACCAGCCGGTGGGAGGGAGGAACATCCAGGGAGGCATCCGTTTTGGAGAGATGGAGCGAGATGCCCTGCTGGCACACGGGTCCTCCTTCCTCCTTCATGATCGCCTCTTCAACTGCTCGGACCGGTCGGTAGCTCAGGTGTGTATTGACTGTGGCAGTCTCCTCTCCCCTCTGTTAGAGAAACCGCCACCCTACTGGTCATCCATGCGCCACCGTAAGACTGTGTGCTCCCTGTGTGGCAAAAGTGACTCTATTGACTCAGTGTCTGTTCCCTATGTCTTCCGCTACTTTGTAGCTGAGCTCGCAGCAATGAACATTAAAGTCAAATTAGATGTTAAGTGAATTTTGCAGGAGGATGCATTCCTTAAATATGACAAAGTACAAACCAGAAGAATGTGTCTTATGAAACTGCTCTTTGTGTGTGTGTGTGTGTGTGTGTGTGTGTGTGGTTAAAATGTCTCATTTAAACTGCTTGAATTCACCATCCTATAGAAGACAAATATACTGTACAGCCATGATGTAAGAACAGCCAAATGCCTGAGAAATTTACCTCCTCTGTCAAAAGTCTTTTATTAGCCAAGACTGTGGAAAAATGACCAAGTAGCGACATATGATGGACTTAATATTTTGACATGGTCTTTTGAAGTGTTCAAAAAACGAATCCAAGGTCTTTTGTACAGTCATTCTGATGTTAAATAAAAAATTATGTGCTGGACCACTTCTCTCTATTCTAGTGTCAATCTTATGATGCTACACCATATGTGAACAGTTTTGGCTGAAGTATTCAGATCCAATGTAATTACCAACTCTATACTCCATTAGAAGTAAAAGTTCTGTTTTAAAATCCATAGTAAAAAGACTCAAGTAATATCAGCTTTACCCACAAAAGGAAAAAGTGCTTGGTCTGCAATGAATTGACCATTGCGACTGATATATTCATATATTACAGTATTCGATTGTTGATGTGAAAGCTGATTTCACTGTTGTAGCTGTTTGGGATGGAACTAGTTTTGACTACAGTACACAATATACATTTAAAATTGATGGGTCTTTTCAACAATCGATTGTATTTTATAAGATCTTTTTTTTAGATGTAAAATCTTAAGCTAAAGAGTAACTAGTAAGTAGTCGTCTAGTGGAGTAAAAAGAACAGTATTTGACTTTAATGTGCAGTGGAAATGTAAAAAGACAGGGAATGGAAATCCTTAAGTGAGGTATCACAAATTATATTTACAGTCCTTACTGAAATTATCAGCACCTGACTTTTTAGTACAGAATTTTGATACATTTAGAAATAAATGTAAATTAATGATCAAAATATTTTAATAAAATTTTAAAATTACTGAACAAAAAGTAAATACACAAAACTGGCATAAAAGTGAAGTAATACAGACACAAAATGTACCCCAGACACAATTTTTGCTACCATTCACTAATATTTGTTTGCAGAACTTTTGCAGAGACTGGAAGATTTGAAACGTTCCTCGTAGCTATCTAGAAGCTTTTTGCACCCATATGAAAGCATTTTTGTTGTTGCTGTTCAGTAACTTTGGACATTCTATTAAAATATTTTCATTATGCAAAAATTGTTTAATTTTTATTTATTTTTGAAGACATTCTAAATTCTTTACTTAAAATTCAGGGGTGCTAATTATTTCAACCAGGACAGTAAGGACAGTACTTTTTCTCTCTACCACTGTGTAAATAATAGCTTTAACCTGAGTAACCAAAGTTTATGAAGGACTTCATGTAGTTAAAAATGACAATGTGTTATATATGTATGAAATCCCTAATAGAATGTTTAAAAAAATCACTACTGCTGAAAGACATTCCAGTTCAGATCATGGCATCTGTCTTGAAGCATCAGTCACCAGTTGTTGTTATTCCAGTTGTGCCAGAATATGTGGCAGATCTAAGACAGTAGGAATAGTGTAGTCTGGTTTCACCGAACCATCTGGGACAACACCTGCACCGTTGATCCAGACTGTAGCACGAACTCCAGCATTAAAGCCGCCTTGAATATCTGTGTCCAGAGAGTCTCCAACCATGACACAGTCCTGGGCCTCCACCCCCAGCATTTTGAAACACAGTGTGAAGATGGAGGGGAATGGTTTCTGCTCTGCATGTTCTCCCCCGATCACAATGGCATCGAAGAACTCCTCACATCCGACCGCCTCCACTTTCTCTCTCTGGGTCTGAGTTTCCCCGTTGGTCAGCAGCAGCAGCTTGTATCTGCTGCGCAGCTGTTTCAGGAGGTCTCCTGTTTGAGGGGACAGACTGAGAACCTCCAGACGACTGTTTTTCCACAGGGAGTAGCACTGAGCTGCCAGAGAGGATGTGAAGTTGCTGCCCACAGTCTCCCGCAGACTCTCCTCCCAGTGACCCACTCGTACTTCATCTATGGATCTGCCAGCTGCTGGGTCAAAGCTCTCATGGAAAAGCTTCCTCTTGAACTTTTCACAAATGCTGCTGATGGTCTTGTCATCGAGGCCCAGTGTGGACTTCAAAAGTTCACTGGTCTGTAAGTCACACACAATTAAAACCTTTATATCTAATTGAGCAATCAACCACAAGAGGTGAGGTCAGCTTGGGCGTATGCAGGTACTATTAGAGAACATGTATTTTGTTGGATGTGGGGATTTTTCAACTTGTTAATGTATGTAATTTACATTTTTGTTTAAAAATTAGGCAAACTCCTCAATGTCTGACCCTGTTAACGGAAATGCGCCCTTATTTAAATAAACAACAAAATGAACAATGTATACCATACATCAGTTTATATGCCTATTTTCCTTACATCTCTGCTCGCTTGTTTTGTTCATATCTAAGTCGGGCAGAGCTCTGCTAGGAATTACATGAGATCATTGAACTCCATGTAGTAATGTGAATGTATGCATAAATTGTTGAGGTGCCCCCCGTCATTGATCATCATTGATTAGTTATTAATTAGTAATTAGTAACATGCTTTTCCTGATACCACGTATCAAATTGTCTGCCATGAAAGCAGATACAGAAACACCCACTGAACAGAGAGGAGGTGTAATTTCCTCCACACTGTAAGTGAAGAAACGTGTCTAAGCTATGGACTTCATGCGGAAATGTACCTCAAAACTGGAATGAAACGCAGCACATGGAGCAAATGAGTTGAAGTTACTTTCCACCACTGACAATACGACGCCATCATAACAACAAAGACGTGCTCAGCTTGGTATCGCCATAGAAATGCTGCTGATAAGTGTTTTTGTTTTCCATTAGCACATCAGCGGTTAGCTCCCCTGTAACCGACCATCGCCTTGGCCTGACGCCACTAATACGGACGCTGCCTTCAAAATCCACCCGAGGAGCAAAGATCTACTCTGATGTTCTGGTCACCACCTTTGTTATCGCCACTCCGCCCGCCCGACCCGTGTCGACGAGCGTGTTGTCCAGGTCCAACAGCACCGCCCTCACGGTCCTGTCGTCCATCGCCGGGGACCGTCCGTCACCGCTGCGTCCGCGGACCAGCACCGGGTCGTCCGGACGCCGGTCACTGCCGGGTCAAGCTGCACGTCGGGAGCTGTAGTTCTGATGAATGTAAAGCGCTTGCTAGCTCCGTCCTCTAGAGGACGCCAGTAGATAAAGAACTGCGGTTTGATTTCTTTCTTTTTTTGGAGAGAGGTTCTTAGGAGACTTAACGAGTTGTCCACACTGACTTCAGATGTTACAATTATAGTCATTCGTTAGAGTATCAGTCTTTTTTGTGTGCGTGGTGCTGAGCCTTAATAAAACTACAAATAAATTAATCAAGGATATTACATTCTTTAAATTTTTTTAAAATGATACTCAAAAGACTAACAAAGCCTCCACAAATTGTAAGGTTACTGCAGAATCACATAGAACATTTATTTATTTTTTTTTATTATATAGTTTCTATTTAAAAGTACATTAAAATGATGTAAAATAGATAAATAAATAAATAAATACACATAGAGAACTAAAGAAGTTTCTAGCGGGTATTGAATACTATGCATATTTGAAATTCATGTAAAACAATATGTATTATGTAATTGTTATTAATTTGTTTTAATGTGTAAAAAAAGGTTAAATGTTATTTCTAGATATTTATCAATTAAACCGCGATGTTTAATGTAAATGTAAATCTAAATGTTAGATCTCAAAAATTTAAATCTAAATTTATGTTAAAATTCATATCTAAATCTAAAAGGTAAATGTTAAATCTAAAGATTAAATATTAATCTATCAAACTTTAAATCTAATTATTTAATCTAAATCTAAATATTAAATCTTAATCTAAATGTTAAATCAAAATATAAATCTAAATTTTAGATATTAAATCTAAATCTAAATGTAAAATTTCATATCAGGCTAAGGTTGTGTGATCTGCTTTAAGGGCTTTCTGTGGCTATGATTCAGTTTCTGAGTCGGTGGATCATCACAGCTTCTCATGTGCTCCTCAGGCTGCAGGTACTTTTTCTAAACCCAAAGAAGAATGGCACTTGTTTTTCACAAGCTTGAGCAAGAATTGTTGCTGGTTATTGCAGAACCACAGGAGGAACTGCATTAAAATGCCCACAACCAGAGGGGATATACAGCTCTAATGAACTAGAGGAAATGGAGCCAGGGCAAAGTCTGCTTGAAGCTCAGGGTTACTGGGTCATTACAGCTACTCATACACTAACTATGACCTGGATAACTGGGAATCTTCACAAACAAATGGCACAATGGAATTTGTCTGTTCTCCCCATGTCTACCTGACTTTACTCCAGTTTCCTCTCTTAAGCAGGCTACGATAAAATCAAGTAAATAAAAAATTGTAATAAAATAAATATTCACTAAAATTAAGCTGAAAAGTTTTTTTACTTATGACTCACAAGTATATTTTTTAAGATGGGTCAGTGCGAATAGTCTAAATGATTCACTTTAAACAGTCTATTAAGTTTGGAATAAATTTCTTTTTTTTCAGAGATTATTAATGGCACACATTCATTACACATTCACAGGATACATCTTCAGGAAAAACATTTGCCATGAAATAAGAGCATAGCATTGCTGTAACTTATTGTGTGTTCACAAAAACGACATTTTGATATGATACGTTGCCTTGGTAGAAAGTCCTGTTTCATGCACCCTCCTCTCCCCTACTTTGCTGTTGGTGTTAAGCTGTTGTTAATTAAACACTTCCTGTAGGCGTTTTACATTGAAATCTGTTTGGGATTACTGTTGGAAGGCTTTTATTTGATAAAAAAAAAACTCACTTTCTAAAATAGCAGCAGCCGCAGTTGTCAGGTCAATGTAGTGAAATAAAAAGTAGAATATTTTCCCTCTAAACTATTAGAGGTAAAGGTACTACAAAGTTTAACCAAATTAAAAAAGATACTTTAAAATAATTAAAAACTTTGCAAGAGTTCTTTGTGAATCTACTGATGTTAGTCTGGGGTGAAGCTTTCTATTTACCACTCATTGACTTAGTTATCGATGTCCAAAACAGTATATAAATGCTATATGTTTCCCATGCTAATGAAGAGTGTTTGCTCTTATGATTGCCATTTTATCCTAAAGATGAAGCTATTTGTTGAAATATACATTTAATGCACAACCATTAGCCAATGGGAATGTCCCTAGCAATTTCTTGAAATGATGAAAAAGTTCAGAATCTCACACTCGGTCAATTTGAATCATACTGTATATCCATTTGTAAGAAATGCCTCTTTAGTACCTCTCCCCTCAAACTTACACTTGGCTTGGCTCTTATGAAATATGGTTTGGAGGGTGTTATGAATGTCACAGGGTATGTATGGAACTTTACGAAAACAACATTTTGGACATGTTGCATTTTTTTTATTGATTGGTTTGGCTTAAGTTTTCATTTGACATTTCTGACCCATAAAAGACAGCACAGTGCTTTTATTCTGCTGGTGCTAACAGTGATACCATGACCGATCTCCTTAGAGCACACTGCATAAGATAGCCTGATGAAATGAAAATATACCTTTATTAACTTAAGTCATTAAATCAAATTCAGAACCAATCAAAGGTGAAAGTTTTGATGGTTTTGGTGAAGGAACAAAGTGTGTTAAGTGTGTAAGAGATGACAGATAAACTATAATCTAATTCTCTGTGTGAACTGAAGTTGATATTAATGTGAATTTCCTTTTTAGTGAACCTTTCTGCAATACTGAGATTTTATTTTATTAAATAATTAGTTTTTTCTCTTGTACCACTTTTCATTTGGCAAACAATATTACTGGTCAATGGATGTGGGGTAGCTGTCTCATTAATAACTGAACACTGTGCAATAATTTACTGGACATGTTCAGCTGACTTTTTGCTCTTGGATCCAGCAAGTGAGAAATATTAGAGCTTAGTGTCAGTAAAGCAAATATTATAATTGCTTGAAAGCACCCAAAGTAAAAACAGCAGAGTTGTTCTATCTTATATATTATTAATTTTGGATGTGTATGTTTTTTGGGCCCGAAAAATATTGAACAGTGAAGATTAATAGCAGTTGAAAATGATTGTTCAGCAAATGAAGGCATGAATTTGTAATTCACTGGGATCTCGTGTTTACTTGTGCTTTATTATACAAATAAAACTAGATACAACATGAGATTCACCTTAGAGAACTCACTGCCAAGGGCTGATTCACATACCAGGTCGTTTAAATGCCAAGTAACAGCACAGAGGGTCAGTGAATATTATCACCACATTCCCCTGATCTAGAAATGTAAGAGGATATGTTCACAATTCCTGGTAAAGTAAAATAAAAAAATCGGTGATATGTCAGATTAATAAAAACTTTTTTGACCAAATTGCCATTTCTTAGGATTGCAACTATACATATCCTCAAGACAGCTGACGATATAGACAGTTTATTGCACTAAGTGTACACTGTCATACATGCATAATTGTGATTACCTTTAGTTCTTTAAGACACATCATGATGCAGCCTTTCAAAAGATTTAAAGTGGCAGTCTTAAAGGATTTCATTTAAACAAATGTCAAGTTACTATCGCTCAATGAGGAAACACAATGGTGATTGAGCCTCTGGTCCACTGATGAAAATATTGTAATATTTATATATTTTCAGGATTATAAACTGGGTTTCTGTGGTAACATTTCAGTAAAAATGCTGTATTAAGTTACAGCTAATGAAAACTGAAGATTCTACACTGCTGCACCTCCACATTAAAAGCATTCAACCTGTGAAAGACAAGCTGGCTTTTATTATGAAGTCAAAGGATATGCAATGTGTTTGAGCTAAGCAGTTGCTGCTATTCATCAGAAATGCATCTAAAAACAAGACAATGGTCATATTCAGCATTTCTGGACACAGATCAGTTTGAAACATAACAGGAGTAATGGAGAAAGAAGAGCAGCCACAGGGATGAGGAGATGCTGGCGACAGGCAGCTCACCCCCAGCATTCACCGTGCCCTGCTGTTCACAGACTAATGTTGTGTGCAGCATAAAATCAGATCACAGCAGCTCACAGAATGATCAAAAAAGGCCAATTATTGCCTGACTTCTTAAATAAAACAATAATAGTTTGCTTTGCTGCTTGTAGTACTGACTCACATTTGCTGTTACCACCAGAAACTACAAGTGTTGGCAAATCAACCAGGAAATTTTTGAGAGTGCCAGTCGAAGAAGTTAAAATCTAAACTACTTAATTTGCCTTTATTAGTGTGGATGGTACCGGTGCCCCTGCCATAACTGACTTTTAAATCTCTCCTGATTGGAGAGTTTGTGTTCATGTTTGTGTTCTTTCACCTCGTTTAACCTCCTGATCCACGGTCAGTGGTGTGTTCTGTGCACACAGAGGCTGTTGCAAGGGGCCTGGGCCAGAGCAATGGCAAAAGAGATTTAAATTTAATATTTAGATTCAACATTTAACATTTAGATTTAGATTTAATATTTAAACAGACTGAACTGTGGCTGCAACCTGTTTATATTATCCACCAAAATTATTTTTAGAAAGGTAGCGATAATCAAAATGAGCATGAAACAATCAGTGTCATCACTTGTCTAATTAAATGTTCTACGTGACTCTTTACCATGGATATTGCCAATTTAAACACATATTCCGTGACACACACTCTTTCAAAATCAAAACATACCTCAATTCTTATGCAATTCTTTCTTTGACTCGCTCTCTCCCCTGGCAAACGGCCAGTGGTTCACACGCAACAGTGTGCAGACCTGCTGCACTACTGTACCAAACCCAGTCAGACATCCCAGCAATCCTCTCACATTACCTGAGAGGAAACTGATTCCAGATCAGGTGCTTGAGTCTTCAACAGAAGCCCAACCTAACAATCCCTATTACCTTGGGCAAAAAAAAATAAAATTAAAAGATAAACTATGAATCAAGAAAAAGTGTGAGAGGCCTAACCTGCTATTATCTGTCAGAACAAACAACACCTGCAGCTTGCATGCAAAGGAGGAATATGCTTGTTTAAAAGAGAGACATGCAGCAGATGAACTCAAAACCCTTTTTAAAATCACCCTTATCCTTGAAAAGGGAAGAGAAACATAAACATTGGATATGTGAAGAGAAAACTTACAAGTGCTAAGATGGAATTTCCCTTCTGAAGTGAATGAAGAGAAAAAAAAAGAGGCAAATGACTTCCCTAACAGTCCATGTCTGACTCTTCCAAGAAAGTGCAGGCATCTGAAGGACAGGGGAGGCCTGGTGTCTTTGTCTGCACGACACCGTTCCTCTTTTATCTTTGTGGGTGGCCAAGGCTGCTCATAGTCGCACGCTATCTCTGGGCACGAAAACCCCGCAAAGGCAAATTATTAAGGCTGTTGTTTCAACAAACACCTTGCAGCCTCTCTATAGCAGGAAGACAACACTTTTGATCTGCCTCCATTTTTCCATTAGTTAAAACACTACCATCACCTATTATGTTCTCATTACCCTCCCTCGGTTCTTGATAGCTGGGGTGTTCATCTGAGGCAGCTGTGTGTCTGATCTATGGGCGCCTCTGTGGGTGTGTATATGTGATTGTGAGGATACAGGGAGTAGATCTGCTTGTCTTTCATGACTAATTTTGGTTCAGGCCTGGAAGAGATATGTGTAAGCCCAAGGGACAGGTGAGTCTTTAGGCCGTCGGAGGAAGGAGCTTATTACTCGGGATTCAGAGGATTGGGCTGCTCCTGGGTTTTACTTAATGGCAGGTAAGCTGAGAAAAAGGAGCCCACACTTCTATTGGCAAGTTGTGAACTGTACGTGACACCAGAAGTGAGCAGGTCACTTGCAAATCAAGATATGAGAATTCTCACACACAGATATTGCTCATCCGTGCCATTCTTGACTGAGTGACACTAAATTCTTTATCTTCAATCATTAAGCTGCTCTAAAATATTGAAAATTTTTCAGCTCTGAAAGATATGGATCAAATATGCCTACGATGCTGCTGGGATAGAAAGGGCAACGATAACTGGAACTTAGCTGTCCTTCCTTTGTCAAGGTGCTCCCATCAAGTCTCGCTACTGATACAAAGACAAACTCGGGCCACACACACACACCCACACACACTTATATACACACACAACCACACACACATAGATGTGAGATTTTATCGAAGCCAGGGGAATGTATGAACTACAGTCTAAGTAGAGAAACACTGGTGCGCCTAATGGCACTTGTCATGGTAACAAGGGGAGTCTGGCAACCTGCACGTACACACAAACAAAAACAAGAAGATCTGGGGCAGGATGGTGCCTCTCTAGGCAGTTATGCTATGCTCTCTATGATCAGGGAGTGATATGCTCTTCTGCAAAGCTTACATAAATTTTGTATTAGGGGCCCTCAGCAATCTTGGTGTCATTATCATATCATACATATTTTGCATTTAGTTCTGTAATTTTCTCTTACTGGTGGCTTCAAAACAGTCTTTTCCCAGGAGGCCTTTGTGGATGAGTATTGCACAAGATCTAATGTGTGGGTACACTGAGTTTTCTTGCTCATGGAAAGACTGGACCTGCCATAGTTATCTGGCAGGCTGCCAGCACTGATACACCTGAGTTTTTCTGACCAGCCACTGAACTGGTGCAGCAGCAGAGAGGGAGACAACGTAAGTGTGGTCACTGGAGAAAAGCCCTTCTTATTTTTTTTGTCTTTTTTTACTATCAGTGGTATAGCCCTGACAACCTGTACCCTGGAAGATAATCCTGTCCCAATCCCATCTTGGCTGGAGTGCAGCTAAATTAGTATCCACAGGAGACTGTGTGTGTTGAATGTGTGTGTGTGTGTGTGTCCCCTCAAAATTTTGGAGTTAAGTCTTGGTTTTTCGCTAAGATGACGTGAGCGTTAGAGTTAGTGTGGCATCTGTCTCCTTTTCACATGTTGAGTATGTGAATATCATTGCAAATTATCCTGTGCAGGAAAAAAATCGCCACAACAAGTGGAACCTGGTGCTGGAGCTGAATGGCCATACAGCATTATGTTGTTAAGGTCCTGTATGTACCAATTATGGTTAAAGTTAAATTAAGTTTCTAGGTAATGCATGTAGGTGAATACAAGTGTGTTTGTGTGCGTGCGCGTTTGTTCCCATGGGACCAGATTTAGAATTAAACATTGTTTTAAAGGTGTTTGCATCTGAAGATTGCTCCCATATGGCATGTACTGTACACGTGTGCAATGAGATATGAAGACATGAGAAGGGCTACTCCGGTGATTTAGTATTGCACTATTGACAGACTTGGAGGACTTGGAGGAGACTGATTTAAAGGAGCATGGTCACAGGGATCTTGTTGGCTGAGTTTTTAAGTTGCATGCAGTATAACTGCAATGTCGCTGGTCCAATCCAGGCCAAGGACCTTTCTTTGTCTTTTCAAAATAAGTGCAGCACAGGCTAAGAAATCCTCATGTTTAGTGTCTAGTATGGGTGAAACTCCAAAAACACTAAAGTACCTAAGACTGGATAATAATATGACAGTTAAATAATAAAAAAAACCAAAAAAACAAGGAGGACTTTCAAAACTAAGTATCAAATATGCCATGTAACAAGACAGAAGATGAATCTCTGGATGTGGTAGAACAGATTTGTAGGGAAGCTTTCTCGGTTTTAGAAAGAGATCATGAGGTTTAGATTATTTGTTTTAGTTATTAAGAAAAATAAAGAATAAAAAATAAAGCGACATTAACATTTTTTCTCTTGTTAGTTAATTTTCCACATTTCACTATAGCCTCAATGGGCTAGTTTTATAAAGTGAAAGGGATGGAACTCCTGTTTTATTTGATTTTACTATCCCGATTTTTAAAAGTGACCGATTTCTGAGGAATCATGCTTCTCCTGCTACACTTGGAAGAAAAAAATGCTCACTCCCGAGCTGGACATATTAACTGACACTCCTGGATGATCAATACCTTAATTGTGACTTCTTTTTCAGAGGGAAATAAATCACATAAATGAGTCAGGATGTTAAAATGCACTGGCAAAATCCTGTGTAATTGTGACTTTAAGTAATATATGACTCTAATTTCTGTCAAAGACCAACAAGTCAAAACAACTAGAACAATTGTCTGGCACTGCTCTGTTGGCATGTAATGTCATATTGTTACAAAAGAGAGACACAAGTGTGGTCTGACAGAAATGCCTGTTAAATCTATGGTAAATTACTGTTTAAAATACTGTATTAGTCACAATGATTTTACTTTTATAGTTAGAAATCTAAGCACATCTGTCAATGCTCCATCTGGCTATAAGGGCAGTATGAATGTAACTTTATATTGGTTGGTGAGACTTTCTGGATTTGGTTTGAGATAATGAAGTGGTCACACTCAGTAGCTCATAAAGAAACTAGGAGAGTCAGCAGTACACCACAGATTGAGCGAAGATAACTTTCTTTTTGAGCTGACTCATCTGCAGGTAAGAGTAGTCTGGAGTAAATTGAAATGAATGCGTGTGTGTGTTTGTGTGTGTGTGTGTGTGTGTGTGTGTGTGTGTGTGTGCGTGTGTGTGTGTGTGTGTGTGTGTGTGTGTGTGATGGGGCTCTGCTAAGCCAGAGGAGCTAAACTACAGATTCTACATCACGTCACTGTATCCCAAAGGTGCAATTTTCAGGCTGACTGGACAAGCACGAGATAGGACAGGCTGAGACAGGTGACTGGAGAAGGTGTATCAGAGGCTTTGATGCTTCTCTTTGACACACGCAAGGCAAAACCACAACACAAACACAACTTTCTGTTACCATGTTGGTTATACTGTAGACTGTTAAAAGCAATGTAATCTCTTATCAAAACATATAAAATGTCAGGCCTTTGTGATCCTACATGGCTGTGTTTATTCCAATAGCCAAAGGTTCACTTAACGGAAGGGTCTTGGGTCCTGCTTTCGTGGTTTTGATCAACACGAATGATGGCTCAATCTGTGATAATGCGGTAAAATACCTATGTTGTTGTAACACAGATTGGCCTGAAGCTGAAAGAATAGGGGAAATCACGAAATCCAGGAACACAATCAGCTTTGTGGCCAACAAGCCTTCATCTGAATTTTGCAAATGATCTGCAACTCTTGTTTCCCTGTGTGATTTTGAAACGTTTGCCGTGGAAAAACCCTGGAGGGACATTTAGAAAGTTGAGATGTTTCAATCAAGTTATAGCATCAGGTGTCAGATGATTACCCATACAAGGTTGTAATCTCAGAGTGCAGCTCTCCTTTCAAGTTGTGTTGTCTGAAAGTAGAATCTATAGATCACGCTTTAAATCGGTGGTTCACAACCTGAGGGTCGGGACCCCAAGAGGAGTCGCAAGAGAAATGTGAGGGGGGCATGATGATTCATTGGAGAGGATATAAATTAGGCTATATTAAGATATAAAATATGTTCTGGCACAAAACTTACTTTATTTTTTTCTTGCTTTTTAAAGTTATTGATAATATTGTGTTTAATACTGGGGAGTCTAACACCTTAAATCCCGTGAACAGTTTGTAATGCCTCATTTTATACATTATTCCCTTGTAATTTCTTAGAATTTTTCTGGGAAGATTTCCTTAACTTCATTTTAATTAGAGGGGAATTTAAGACCATGTTCTTATTCCATGTTTTTTTTTAGTTAGTTTAATTAGATGTATTTAGTTTAAAACATAGGTTTAGACTTGGGTGTAGACAGTAGGGACATGTCCCTACTATTATCAAGGTGTTGCTCAAATGTCCCCACCAATATTTACCCATATCTAACCATCAAGCCATTTTAACTCCCACAGAGTTAAACGTCTGCTCGAGCTCTGACACTCGAATCTAGCTAAGCTATTAAAGGAATAGTTAAACTTTTTAGATAATCCCCCTACTAATTTTCTTGCCAACAGTAAAGAGACAGCACTTCATGTCTTTGTGCTTAATATGAAGCTATTGTGAGCAGCCCATTAGCTCAGCATAAGACTGGACAGAGGGGGAATCGCTAGCCTGGCCCTGTCTGACATTAACACCCCTGAAACTTAATAATTAAATTGCTGTGTCTGTTTGTTCAGTCCATACAAGGAAAGTTTAAAACAACAATTTGTGGGTTTCCAGGTCTTATATCATTTCTTGGCCATGCATAGTAAGTCTGACAAAAAAAACCCCATAACATTGCTTTATTCGGACCAGTCTTTATTCTAAGCTAAACTAAGCTGACTGCCTGATGGCTGTAGCTGCCTAATCACCATACAAATGTAATATGGTGTGATATCCATCATCTCATCAAAAAAATCATATATTTCCTTTAATTGTAATTAATCAAGACATTTGAATTTAACCAGTTGAAAAAATGTCTCTGTTTCACTTACTTACTCACTAGTTCTATATTGTATGGTTCAATCAGAATTTTTTGGGAAATCATGAAGAAAAAAGTGAATAGAATAAAGAGTAGTCAGTATAACTAAAATGTTAGGAAATTACAAGTCCTGTCCATTTAATACAATTCTATTTGTTGTTGGCTAAAGCCTGAGAAGAATGAAGCCAATTAATCTGAAAACTGATTTAACTGATATGACTAATTAAACTATAATCAACCAATTGCAACAAATGTCAGTACACCCTTTATTAGTGAGATTCCCTTTATATATATATATATAAATATATATATATGTATTATATTTTGTTGTGCTTCTTCATTTTTGATGATGGATTCGATCCTCCTGAGCCTGTCTGATATCAGTCTTGCATGAATCTGTGAATAGATGTTCTGCTATTCTTCTCTGATGATTCTTCTCAGCTGCTCTTTGCTGGAGGGGTTTTGTTTTGCTTCTGCTTTAAAATACTCCAAAGGTTCTCTGTTGGATTCAAGTCAGGGAATGTACTTGGCCAAGGTGCCTTTTTTTGCCCTTTAAAACATTGTTCTAAATGCTGGAAAATTCCTCTCCTGACAGTCATCTTGACTGACTTGGGAGTCATCTTTTCATACTGTATTTGGGTACACAAACTTGTATTCATATGCCATCCACAGTATAAATGTCATAATAATAATCCCTGTGCCAAGTCAGAAACACTTGCCCGTCTGTTTCCCAATGCAAGGTTGTGTAAATAATGAATTGTGCGTGTTGTCCTTTTTCTAGGATGACCACTGCACCCTCTAGTATTGGTTGTATGGCTCTTCCTGTACCTCCTAAACACCACTTCAGTAGCATGATCCTCTTGTATCCTCTCTCATCTCTGTGAAATCTCATAATCTGGTTTCTTACTTGTTCAGGCAATTCCTTACCATGTGGAGTTGTGTAGCATGAGATACAGCCCAGGCCTAAACTGAGAAAGTTGTTATCTCATTTTGCAACATTGGTCACGTAATTAATCTTTATTGGATATCACAGGCATAATCACTTGTTGCATTTGGGCCCCGTATTTTCACTGTAGTCCGTCTAACCTGCTATTATACCTAAGATCAAAAACCCACACTTTAGCGCAAAAATAATACAATTATTTTGCATTTTAAGGTGATTTTTAAAAACCTTTTTTTCAGATTAAACAGTCTGAGAGGGGGGAAATATCTGTTGCTTAATACATACAGTACTATTAAACTGGTGAAAATGGGTCAGAAGTAGACATTGCTTTGTTCTAAGGGGACACAAGCCAGAGAGTTTGGGAGCCAGTGGTGTTTTTATACGCTGCCATCTGCCAGTGGTTTACACTGGATATTTCTGCAGGTTTCTGTTAAAAAAACGAGGAAAAAAAAACCCCAATCAGGTCCCCCTTCCCTTTGCACGCCATGAGTGGCTCATGATGTGCGATGCTGAACTGCAGGGAGTAGAGAGAACAGATGGTGTGTAGCTGCTAGACTCTGACTGCACCGGGTGCTGACACTTTCCATTTGAAGTTTTTTCCTTTTTTCTTCAATCAGGGAGGAGTGTTGATGAAACGACATGCCCCATGTCAATTGCAGGGGTTTAAAAGAGGCTTCGAGATGGAGGGTCTGGTATTGACGTGGAGGAGACATGACTCCGTATGGATTCTCTGTGTCTTCTTGCCTCTCCTTGTACTATATATGGGTTCACTGTGAGATCATCCACCCGTCACCTCCTGCATACGAGTTTGGCATTAGAGTCAAGGAGAAAGTTTTTTTTTCCTCTTTCCATATACTGTAGCATGAAATACTACTTCACGGCAGACATTTACAGGAATAGTCTGATTTTTTTCCCATTATGTCAATATTGCTTGTCTGTATTTCTTTTCTCTATAAACGTATCAAACTCAGAAATGGATACACTGCTTTTCAAACATATTCAAATGATTTTTATCATTGTATCAGCCTAGAAAAATATCTTGCGCCTTACTACTGTTTTGACCCACATTTAGTTACTTCAATCTAGCAAAACAGATGAACAGAAGTTCTGATGCTGATACACTTCCTGTATCTAATGAACAGCTCAGTTTCTGAACACGGTGTCAAATATGTGCATTCTACTCATCCAACTGTGACAGATACACTGCTAAAACTGGTTTGATCATTTTCTTAAAAACAAATCAAAATAAAGGACATTGTGCTCACACAGACACAAAGAAACATAGCACAGACATGCTTACACACAAACAAAAACACAAAAACACAAATTTACACAGTGCAAATTGCTAAATATTTCTCTGTTCTACAACACTGGAAAAAGCAATACTTACTAGCAAAAACTGACTAATGTATCAGAGGAAACAGCATTTTAATGACAGATTCTTGTGAACCTCCCTGCCAGCAGAAAATATAGAGTGCCATATATTTAGTTGTTGATGACATACTGATGAAAATTCAATCTCTGCTAAAATATTCATTTGAATCTATTTTGTGTCATGATGCTCATATTTTGGGTTCATAAATCTGTATACAAATGACTTATTGGCACAACTTGTCAATATGATGCACAAAATAGAGGTTGTGGTAATTTGAAGTATAAATGGAATCATGTTTCTCATGCATCCTTCCCCTCAGGGAAATTGGAAATTTTTGCAAAAATTTCTCTTTTAGCAGGGATGATATGACTTATGTCATTATATATTTGAATAAAGTGGATTTTTTTTCCAATGCAATGGAGGCATGCTCCACACTCTTCAAACAAGTTTCCATTAACACACTAATGCAAACACTTTATAGTATAGGAGAATATCTAGTATGCATCCCTTCAAATTTAGATCTACAAAACATAAAGGGGAGACAAATAAATATTTTAGTGCAATTTTAAGGATACCCTCACATCTAATGACTCAGTCGAAATAATCAAAGACTTTCAGGTGAGCTAGTGAATTACGTTCCACACTGAACATCCTGGGGGTCTTTTCTCAAGGCCTCATGAAAAATGAAGCAGGATCCCAGATGCTGATAAGGGCTGGTGACAGATGGCCACCAGAGAGACTGATAGCCAGACGCCTCTTTTGTCTCACCTGGCTGAGAGGAACGGGACCTCTGACCTGGCCCGCAGAGGCGCAAGGGAACCTTTGTTGTTGGTATAGCATGGCAGCACCAATGGACAAAAAAGGGGCCCTCTCTGCTGGGCAGCAACCTTCTCCTCTGATCAGTAACATGTGCTCTGAGGACAGAATCACCTGTGTTTCTGTGGAGTCTGTCCATGATGTGGGTAGAGCTGCAGTGTTTATCTGATGGTATATGGCTGAGGGAGATCAAATGATCAGCACTGCTATGGCCTGATGGGTTTGCACATCACAATATGGTAATAATAATAAACTTACAGCATGTGGTCCTCGAGCAGAGTGTGCAACGAGTCTCATTGGAAGTTACAAAACAGTTGGTGTAGGTGGGGGATGGGGAGGATCTCTTTTAGAGTCATTAAAGGTGCATTTATTCATTTTCTTTTTAATATAAAATTAGATCAACTGACAACATGTGACATGAAAGGGGTCACTCATAGTGAATAACCCACGGAGAGTTGTTATCCAATTCTTCAACTGCCCTCACCACTATGGAGTGTTCTAGCTTCTTCCAGCTGATTTGTCAGGTTCTACAGCCAGCCCAACTAGTTTGTGAATATTGTGAAGCATCCAGTAGCTACAGGGCAAGATATTTCCCTCAGGATATGGTAGAGACAAGACCAGTGCTAAAAGGTGAGTGAATATACACATGCATGTGTTGTTTAGCCACATACATGGTGGCTCTTCTGCCACAACGGCTTTACAGAGTGCCAAAGTGAAACCAGAACTTCTAGGATCTGTTTCAGAATTAAGAAAGCCTCATTAAAATGACCAAATTATTACCAGATTACCAAATGTCTACATAAGGTAAATCTTTGAAGCACAGTCTAATAATTTTTGTGTTATATCTCTTTAAAATACATAATTTCCTGTTGGGCAATCCTTGGTAATATGTACCCAGCTCAACGGAAAGAGGTGAGTCCATTGGCCAAGTGTCTGCAGTGTGTACTCACAGTGGGACACAGGCGGCCAATGGTGAGGACATTTTCAGCCAGCAGAAATTACTGCTAAAAATAGAAGGGACATTACAAAGGGTGGATGTCAAAGATGCAAAGTAACCAAGTTATGATGACCTAATTCATTCAAAATAATTCATTACTTCTTTAAGTAAAAGCAAGCCTAGTGTATTTTAAAATCAAGAAAATACATAAATAGTAATAACAGTACATCAAATTAACCTACAGAATATGCTGATGTTAACATAGTTCACTAACTCTCACATTTCATTTTCCTTGACAGCTGATGGCACCAACATCTCTTCTTTATTTTTGAATTTAGAAAGATTATACAATACATTTTCTCATTTTGTGACTTAGTTTGGTTTTTATCATGAAAGAGTTATATAAGAAGAAGAGATCACCCTGATGGGTAAATGCTGACATCCGGCCAGCATCCACATTAGCAATGGTCTTGACTTCTCAGAATTTATTGCCTCTTTATTGCAAATGGTTTAACCTGAGGGCACATAAAGTACGTGTTAAAGATGTTTTTAGGACTTAGCTCATTTTTCCCGACTGAGGAATGGTGAGTAAGCTGCTGATGATGTGTTGGGACTTGGATTTACAAAGCTTGGTATGGTGTGCTAGTAAGCTAATGATGACCCAGACTATTCCTGGAATGATGTTAGTGACTCAAACTGGCTTGCACGGGGAGCAGTGTGTTTGGAGCACAGATAATTGTTGGGTCTTATTGCCTAATCCTACCGCTGGATTATCATTCTCATGGCATGTGTCTGTGTGAGATACAGTAATACTTTATGTACACTATATTGTATCTGGTTGAATCACCATTGCTCTACCCTGTTTTGTTCCCCCAGCAGTCTTATAATTGAGGACAGTTTCAACACACCAACAAAGCCAATGTTGGTTAATACTTACCTGTTTATACCTTATTTGTGATTGTAATTTTATCCACAACAGGGTTTTGGTGATCTATTTATTTGTTTTGATCAAATTTACCTAAGGTGAAGGTTAGATGTCAGCTAATTTGACTTAGCACCTCTTATCTTTAAATTCCACAGATTAGGTTGATTAATTCCAACTGTATCTCCTGTATATCACAGCCTTCCTTCAGGTCAATTATGGCCCTTCACTAACACCACAGTGTTTAAATACCCTTTGGCACATCATGCACACACACATTCCCTTAACGCATTTGACTTCTGCAGAGTCGGAAGTTATGTGAAAAGTAGGTTAGAAGGTAGGGTAGAAGGTTTTTTCCCCCCATCCCCCTAAATCCAAACCCAGGAAGCTGCAAGGGGTTTGATAAAAAGAGACAGACAAAATGGCACCACAGTGTTGTTTACTGTACCTGTCCTGATGGTTATTTTCCAACTGAACATCAAAGCCAAAAAACTGAGCCAACTGTGGAAACACAATGGCAGCCACCAGCTAATACATCAGTGTTAAAAATAGAAATGTGGCAATATCACGTACTGCACAGGTAGACAAGCATTTTTTAGGAAATTTGTCTACTGGTGCACAGGAGTGAGTGGGATATGCAGACCGTGAATACACTGTTTTATTTTATTAACATCACCAAGGAGGTTTCTTCTCAGTCTTTCACACCAGGTTCCAGTTGAGGTGAATTTCTTTATTTCCCAAGATGGGATGGAGATCCCTTTAATACACTGATAAATGCTTGTAAAAAAATAATATCTACTGCTGACATTGTTGTATGAAGGTAGACTCATGTCATACTTAAGTGAGCCCCGTTCAAATCTATTACGATCAAGATAATTGGTTTGCAATGAAAATGTTATGGAATTAAAACATATGATAATCACTTCCCTTTAGTATTTGATGATTAACGCTATATTTTATTAATGACCTTTGACCCTGTGTCTTTAATACTTCAACTGTATGCTTCTCTTCTACCCTCTTTGCTCACACGTACAGAATTTTAAAACCGTCAAATTCTCATTAAAGCTTTTCTCCTTTACATGTTTTACTGTTTCTGTTGTTAGACAACATAACAAGTATGAATTAATGACTTAAATGTAGCTAAGAAGGATGACATGTTAACCAGCAGTCAATTCATAGACATTTCCAAGCTGCTGCTCTGCTACAAAAAATCCTAATATTAGAACTGCGACACTGTCTGACAAAATCACCATGGAGAAGTTAAAGACAAGTGCTGTGGTGTGATTTCGGCTGTAATTACTTGTAAACTGATCACTCAGAGTGAAAGTTAGAAGCTCGTTCACATCTATACAGCTGCTGTACGGTCAATTGAATGAGATGCATAGAGAGGTGTGTCTGTGACAAAGAGACTGAGCTGGCAACACTGCCTGTAAATGCCAAGTTGATGATGCAATAGAAAACTGTTTGTGCCAATTTAATTTTGAAGAGCAAAGGTCCCAACACTCACCCGGCCAACCAGTGGTGTAACTTCAGCACTTAGTCGCACGGCATTCGGCTGACCTTTATCACGCACAAGCTCAATCCCTCACTCTGCTAATACTTGCATATTTCTACTTGATAATTATTTTAAAAGTAGGACTTCTATTTGTGTAAGGTTTAGAAGTTAAATTAATACATATATTTGAGTTAATTTACATAAAATATGTTTGCAACTTTTACACAGTTAACTATTCCCATACTTATCTGTACACAAGTATTATTCATATAATTCGTATTTAAAACAGTTACAATGAAGTGCTGAATCTACCTTTGTGGTCCACTCATGTTTACCTCAGGCACAGTCCTTCTAGCCTTTGATTGGTTGGTTCACTCACATGTGAGTCAGAATAAGGAAGTGTTGTTGTTGTTGTGAAGCTGATCAAGTTGGGAGAACAGTGAAGTGCAGGTTAAGAAAGTGATCCATCTTGATTCTGCTTATTCTACTTGTTAAGACTGATTCAACCAACCTATCAAACCCTCAAGTTACACTTGTAACAGTGTTTTTACATCATAGATAACTTGCCATAACCATTCTTATCCTAAACTTAACCATACCATTTATAATGCAAAGTTATTGTGGAAATCAAGGATGTAAAGTAAGCATCTTTGAATGAAATCATCCAATTTTCTGTTCTTTTCTGCTGAGACTGTAGGGTCGTATCATGTGGCAAATTGTATAGGGCTGCACTAACAGGGCACTTTTATCCAAAGCACTTTACAATTTGCTTCTCATTCATCTTTTCACAACCACACACACACACAAATGACAGCGAGCATGCCGAGAACTAGTCTCACCATTGCAAGCATCTCGGGTTCAGTACCTTGCCCAAGGACACAGGAGGAAAGGGGGATCACACCACCAACCCTGTGATTAATGGTCAATTTTTCAATGTAGACCATCAAACTCTTCTGCACAAACCAACATAAATTAATATTTACTGACCTAAAATACACGTAGGTCTATTTTTGATCTGTCCTGGCTTTGTATGCTGATTGTAAATGATAGTAAATACAACAACTATCACTTTTGGACTCATTAAGGCTAGAGGATGACAAGAATTACTTTAAGTTTATCAGGTCATTGAAACCATCCTATCTTTTTCTATTAGAAAAGGAAGCATCTATAATGCATACAGTGTCCCATGTTTTATTATGCAGAGCACTTAGTCAAGCAGCTGGAGACGTGTCTAGACCGTCAAGTACATCCAAAAAAAATCAGTCAGCAGAAAGTGTTAAATAAGATCTTTACAAATGAGTATTTTTAAAAGTATCTGTTGCTCTGTTGGACCTGAAAGTGACTTAACAGATTAGATCTTTGCATGGGTGTCATGGGAGTCTTTTTTAAATAAATAATGTACCAGTCCCATTACTTAGCAAATGTATTCTTCATCTGAGCGTGGCATTTTCGTTTCTTTTATTTTGGACATTCACACTGATATGTAATGCTGCCTTGTCTCTGTTAAACATGCTTCCTGTAGGCATTCATCTCATTCTTCTGTTGTGCTATCATCCTCCTTACTGTGCCAGAAATACCCCTCCAGCCCTGTCCCACTGAGCTGAGTCCTTCCAGTGCTTTCAGGAAAATCTTGATATCTATGCAAGCTCAACATTTATCTGATGTAACAGACTCTAATAGCTACTTCTGAGAGATTCTTCATTAGATATTGCACTGTTCTGTGAATCCTCCCCTCCCTTGCTCGATCTTTTCGTGAGAAGACGGTGCAGCAGGAGAGTTGTCAGGGCAGAGCCGCCACACGTGATGGTTGCGCTGTAACAATAACTCGTCGACAGCTCATCTTACCCTAAACACCCTCATCTGCTCCCATCTACTGAGCAGCAAAGGCCAAGTCCTGCTATTCATAAATCATACATAGTCTATGAACATTCTGAAAACAGGTAGCCAATAATATTAAAAAATCAATGCAACAAAAATGCATCGTGATATATGATCTTTAAAAAATTCAACCCAAAATCAATAAAGCACCTCTGGATCTTGGCGCTAGTTCCAGAGGTGTTTTGAAAGGGTTTGTGGCTGCAGAGCAGTTCTCCCTGCAGGTGTGTTTGCATGCATACGTGTGCCCTCGAGAGTCAGAAGATTACAGAGAATCGCGTGCTTCTGCCGCTACAACCTTGTCCATCCAGTTTGGTGTGTTCCAGCCTGACACACACTCTCTATTACCTGGTGACAAACAGAAATGTAAACTACAAAGAATGTTAACACAAAAAAAGGACATCCAGATACACAGGGCAGAACACAGACACTTTTATGAATGGAAACAGTCATTCCCAATAACCATTCATAAATCCACCCGAATGTACATCCTTCATCTATGCCTGCACATACAGGATGAGTCTGGGTTCTACAGGGAGAAGGAAATACAACAAGCTACAATGTTGCGAATTAAATGTCTTAATGTTGCTTTTTTTGGCCACTTCCATCTCTCATCTAAGACATGTACACAGCTCACACATACAAGCTTAAATTTCAATAGCTATTTTTACCTCCTGGAAAATTTGCAGCGCTTGTGCACTGCAAACGCACTTGCCAGCTGAATCTGTGTCCTGTCCATGGGAGCCAATCCAAACACAGAGAGGAAGCATATGTTCCTCAAGCTTGTAAAAGTTATCTGAGGCTGTCAGTGCACATCAAAGCCCTGCTGAGACATAAGTAATCCAGAGTGACAGACCAGCCTCTCACCTTTCTGCCAGAGTACCAAAGCCATGACAGCACTTCTTTTTTTTTTTTTTTTCCAATCTCAAATCAGAGAAACAAAACAATCCAACACAATCCTGGCAGAGGTTCGTACACCTTGTTAACCGCCTCGGCAGCCACGGCGCCTGGCGTTACACTGGGAGTGGATACATAGCGTGGCAGCATGAGAAAGTTGCAGACCACTCAGAAAAAATGCAGTGTGGTTTGTGAATTTCTGCACAACTGATCATAGTCTCAATCATACTGTAAATGGAGGGTTGCCAGTCCTTTTTTAAAGCCTCAATGGAAACAGAATACACATTCTCAGTGGATGGACCATGATGCATCAGGGCTGTGAGATCTTATTATATTAACAGTGAGCAGCTGGAGGTCACTCTGTCGATGCAGACAGGAGGGAGGGACTCAGTCCGAGCATATGTAGACAGACCAACGCTAGGATCTAATTAGAGTCCAGTCTGAGTTATTAGAGCATGTCGACCGTTGAACACACCCAAACAGTGGCTGAGGACAAGCACCTACATTTTTTTGACCAGAACTGGACCTGTCACCATTGCTATTGTAGGTTCATCTACACCATAACAACCATCATACACAATTGTTACTGTTAAATTAGTCAAAGATGAAAATATGGCTTTTGAGAGGAAAGGATACTTTTTTGGTGGGACAGTGGTGTCTCAAGTTGCGGAAATACAAAATTCAGTTCTCAATTCCAATTCTAGTTGCCGACAGAAAGATACTGATGACTAAAATTTAAATGGAACCATTTTGTTTCTAAAAAAGTAAAAGGCACAGAAAAGAAAAAATAAATTGGAAGACTGCATTTGTACAGCTAATTCAAAATACCATTTAGATAAAGCAGTATAAATAGAGTCACCAGCTAGTTGTCAACGTTCTCTGTCTGCTGTTTGGTGCCAGGAAAGTTGAGTAAAGTGGGTTTATCAAAGCTTTTGCACTCATTACCGTTGCCTGACGAGAGCTGTGGGAGTCACCCAAAACAGTGAAGTCCATAAAATTGAATCAACATGCTAAAAGATGCTAAAACGGTTTGTAGGGTGGAGGAAAACTATAGAGCCGAGCAACAACTACTGACATCAAAAAATTTTAAAGTGCAGTTTAATGTAAAATTACATAGTTTCTCTTCTTCATTTCAAATTAAAGGAGTCTCAGTGTGGCAAAGTGTTGAAAGACTTAGAGGGGTGACCATTGTTGCACCACAACACCACCACTGACAAAAGAGTTCACTGCTCCTTCTCCCACGCCCCCTAAATCCCTTGCTGCATTTCAGATTGATTGTCCAAGACCTCTGCTGTCACCTTTATCTACAACATGGTGAGGAGCTGTGACATTCTGAAAATGTTGTGGCAACATGATGAGAACGTCATGCTTTAGAGACCTGTCACCATGGTCTCACAGTCAGTTTGGAGCCTTCTTTTTGTGTGTGTGTGTAGTGCGTGTGACGGTTTCCTTCCAACACAACAGGGTTATTTACTTGGCGACAGTTCTTTTGTTGTACAGGGGCCAAATCACCACTATTCTCCGGTCACATTAACTCCCACAGCCTAGAGTCTGAGTTTGAACTCTGCTTTAATACTAAGTGGATTTTGAATGGCTGAAGCCTGATTTATCTAAGTCTCAGATAATGAGTTGCCAGGCTTTACCAATAAGTACTAAGTACTTACTATTTAAAAAAAGGGACAGAGGTAAAGGATTAAAATTGCAACAATCATTGTTTTCGATAAATAATACATGCTCATTTATTTCTGTTTGGTTTCCTCTTCCGTGATGACTGCTGCCAAAAAGTGCCAGCCTGTATCTAAAGATAACTAGGACTGGGAAAGCACACGTCAACAAGTTTAAAAACTACACCTTGTACCTGTCAATTAAATGCAAGTGATTATATTTCACTATTCATTAGAGGAAGTGTGCCATCCAAAGTAAACATGCGTGTATATGCGTGACGTCTGTCCCTCTCCTAATGTGATAAAAATAAGAACAAATTTACACAGTTGCGTCACGCTGGTCTGTTGAACTAAACCCTCCCTAACCAACGATAGTGATGAATCTCATCCTGAGATCTGACCAGCTGAAGCATTGATAGAAGGAAGCTCCTTGTTGCCAAATTCAACACTACTGAAACAGTTTTTAAATGAATGTGAGGATACCTTATATTACTAGGGAGGATTCTTTATATCAGTTTAATAAATTTTATTTTAAAAGTATTGAATGATGACTATAAAGTCATTTTTTTTAAACAAAATATCTATATTTAAAAACATACTGTCTTTTTAATGTTTAATAATTAACTCCAAGAAATTAATAATTTTGGATCAAAGTAACCAAATAAAACAGAGAACTCAGTGACCTTTGAATGTGTGTGTGCATCACTGCAGTTGGTTTTTAGCTCAGATGATAAGGTATGTTTTGCTCTTTCTGTATTCCTCCACCCTTCCTTCTCTCAATAGAATCAGATCCACTGGGACTCTATTTTATTTCTGTCAGGGGTTTTTAGACATTGGTGGGGGAAGAGGGATGTGGGTGGAGAGGAAGTAGTTTGTTTCCACTGTAGGTTATAGAAACATACTACGCACTGGTATTCATTTCTCTTGGTAGGTCTTCTTTTTATAGTATAAAGGACCACCCATATCATGTTCCCTCAGTAATCATTTCTAAAATAATAAGGATTTTTTTCCCCTTGACTCTCTGTATATTTCATATGCATTAATAACAGCATATTAGAGAACGTAAAGACCTACAGACCTTGGTGTAAATAGGAGATGCAGGTTGAGATGTAGAACACCACAATTAAATTGAAGAATAAACATTCAGTTAAAGATCGACTTCAATAAGGGATTTAATACATTTTCCAGCTGCAGCAAATGTGTTTGTAATTCAAATAAATAAATAATATTACACCTATCAAGATCAGCAGCTATAAAGTTTTTTGTAAAGGGCAGGCACGAGATAATAAAATCAAGTGAAAACCATAATAAAAAATTATTTAACTACAATGTAAGAACAAGTGATAAGATTAAATACTAAACACACATGAACACATACATTTTCATGTATATAAGACATATAATACTTACAATATATACATGCACCTGTAGCTCCTCAATAAAATAAAATAAAAACAAGTTAAAGGACGTAATCACGTGGAGGCAAAGGACAGAGAAAGGCATTTCCATTCCTCGATTGTGCATGGTCATGTAATAATAATACTATGTTATAAAATAAAACACTGTAAAATATCATCTCCAAAGCACAATTAAAAATCATGATTTCCCTCATTTTTCTCAACCCACAGCAGATCCTGTCATTCTGAACCATTAATGAATTAATAGAGTTAAAAAATAAAGGGAGATCAACTGAAAACGACAGAAATGTCAGTAAAACAACAACCTTCACTTGCATGATTTAATATGCCTCCATATGACACAATTTGATAGACAGTAATGGCGTTTCAGCCGCAACCACAGGCCCAGAGGAAATAACAATCCCCCAGTGAAACAATAAGCTGAGGACATACAGTTCAGGGCCTGAATAGACTCTCATATGGGACTATAGGGGATTGATGTAATGTTGCTTCCTCCTGCAAGACCCGTGCCCACATGATGCCGGGTCAGTGAACTGAACACAACCGCACTTTGCATTAGTTGATAGAAGAAATGTCAGGATAACATATAAAATGAATGGTAAATAGACTGTACTTACATAACACTTTTCTAGTCTTATCGCCCACTCACAGTGCTTTTACACTACATGTCACATTCACCCATTCACACACATAGTCATACAGCTGTTTTCTATAAAAACAGGGCTTTCTGTCCACACACACATACATCCACACACTGATTCAGACAGGAGGAGCAGAGGATTGAACCACCGACCTTCCAGTTTGTTGATGACCCACAGCCACCCATAAATAAATTGGATTCTGACTATCAAAAGACTGTACCAGTGGTCTTCCAAGTTTTAGTCCATTTGCTACATATTACATGTGCTTAACATGACAGCTAATGGATGGAACTTTTTCCACCATTCCAGTCTCCTTACATTTCTATGCAGACCAATTTGAAAATTGGGTCGACTTGATGTTCACCGGGATGGATTAGACAACTCATGCATATGAGTCCTTGATTTCATTTGGTTTTCATATCATATGGAAATGAAGGAAAAGTGACGGCTACATCAAACAGCAATATGAATATATCTGAAATTTAAAATCAATCAGCATGTATTTTAAAAATTCTAAGTAATCGAAAGTGTACTGTACATAATTTGTTATTACGAAAATCACACAGCCCAAAGCTTGTCAAATGAAGTCAAAGTCAAAATCCAGTCTTACTTCCAACAGAGATTTGTTCAGTAGAACAGCCGAGGTCCAGATGCATCAAAGGTAAGATAATAGTGTGGCCAGCAAATTAGAAGCTAAATTTCCTTTATCTTCATCGTGATTCTTTGAGTCTGTGTTCAACAAAAAGAACCCAAGAAGTAGATTCCATGTATCTGTTTTTCCACTGTACTGTTGTTATCCAGGATGTTTGGGAGAAGAGCCATCAAAAAGAAACTGGAGACCTAAGAACAGTTGGAGTGTATTTCTGGAGAGAGGAATGGAGCCAAGACTGGCATCTGGCAAGAGTAGTCCAAGATACAGTACTGTAGATGACCTGTGAATCAACTGTCTGACTGTACTCCTCATGATGATCTTTCACTGAAAAAACACAGTCCAGTTCCCAGCATCTCCGTTTCTGTGGCATTGCAATCTGGCATGAAATTTTAAATAAAAATAAAAGCCCATATACTGTAGTCATCTCCACATAAACAAACGCACTTGCCTGCAGCATTCAGTTTCTTTAGCACCCAAATCAGATCATCCCACAGTTGTGGCTGGGCATTTTATACATCCTTTGTTTTCACATGACTGGCAACATAAGTCACAGTTTAATGCTTCAGAGGACTGATGCTGGATTTGTTTGGGCTTCTCCAGCCGTGAAGACACAAACATAAGACAACTATTTGTAATGTGATACAAATACTGTATGCGCTTTTGAATAACTGGGCCATTCACGTGCTTTTACTTTTGTACTGTTTAAAGCAATTCTACTAAAACTACTAATAATTGTCACTTCTGTCATTGTAAGTCCAGTTTTTGGTTTTGCTCATATTTTAACTTGAAAGGTGAAATACACTGCATTTCACACATAGATGCTAGTTTGCTTGTTATGAGGAGTATTACTCAGCCTGCAACAATAGTTGTGTAATGTCTTCTCTGGCTCCTGAGGAAAGTCTGATAAATGACCCCTTATGATGATATTGGAGTTAATAGGCTTGGATACTACATTTTAAAACAGAAATCCTATGCTGCAGTCAGTGGGTATTAAGTTTGAAAGAACAATGAACTTAAGGGACGGGGAAGCTATAACCAAAGGATGGTGTTGACTTGCATTATGGGAAATGTAGGATCAAGTGTTTTGGGGGCTTGACCATTACTAGGGACTAAAAGTCTGCAAGTGTCTGTCACTGCTACTTTTATCAATCTTTTTTTAATTTGTTTGTTGTGAGCCCCCCCAGATTGTATGGAAGTACAATAATAAATTGCTTAAGCACCCCTTTAAATTCGTTTATAGTCATGTTCTTGAAAAGCTGAGAACATTGGTTTTATGTTGCAAGACAGACAGGTTGTATAACCTAAAGACTCCTCTATCCCAAGATCAATTTAAAGTTTTTTCCCCTGAGCTCTTTGCAGGCCTAATTGCTGATCATTATGGGTTGCTACCTTCTGCTTCTTCAAATGTTCCTGCTTCGGTTCATACAGCAACTAAGAGCTCCGATTGGGACAAGACACAGAACCTTGCGTGACTTCCTCCTCTCCAGGCTGCAGTCTATGGTGCATGACTGTCCGTCATCATTACTTTCTTGTAAAAACACCAAAGACAGGCCCAGAGAGGGGGTCGCTGATGAGAGGCTTAGCTTCCCTTTGAGTGCTGCTTCACCTTTGACCTCTCACAGAAGGGAAGAGATAAACACAAGGGGGGAGGCAACTAAGCTTCAGTGACTTTTAATGACAGACCTGGTTTGGGTTAGAATAGCTACCATGTCATCATGCAGAGACGAGATGAGATTAGGCCTCATCAGGCAGGAGGGAGAAGAGGTAGCCTCTGGTGCTTGGTTCTCTTATCACTTTATCTTTATGTGTAAACTGGGTTGTGTGTTTTCGTGTGAGGCAAAATTTTGCATTTACATATACACACTATGCACTAACATCAGATGTGAATAGTGCCTCCAGGGCCATTTGGTCCATAGTTTCCTGCAGGAAGCGGCAATTTATATGCACCAAACTGCTTGGAGCAGCATTTGCTAAATGCATTTTGGGACAAAACTCACTAAAGATAAAATGTGTCCTCATCATTTTTTTAAGTCTGAGGTCATGATCCAACTTGTCATCAACATTCATTTTCACATAATTCTCAGTTCATGCCTTTCACACAGTAATCCACAAAAACAAAAACACCTCCGCCTTCATTAAAAGCTATTCACTTTCTATTCAATGGTTATTTTCCATGGGCTTCTTGTCAGTCTCTTCAATTAGGCCAATAAAAACAATGACTGATGACAACAGTTACAAGGATAGAAGCAGGCAAGGCTTTTTTAGCTGGCGCAGATTTGAAAAGCGCAGTCATGCGGCTGAACATGTAATAAGCCTCCCATTCTTTCCAAAGAAGTACCAACAGTTCAGCTGGACTCCGCAGACCCCTGAAAAGGTTTTCCTCCAGTAAGACAAAAAAAAGTCCCACATGCAGGCCAATTCAGAATTCAGGGGGAAAATGCCCTTTTAGTGTGAGAATGGAGGGGAGATGCCTTCACGGGCTGCTGACTACGCTTTGGCAAGGGCCTCCGAAGCAGTTGGCTGGACAAAAAAAAAAAGAAGCCAGATAGAGGTACCTCAATGAGCGCTCAGTTAATCTGCAAGGTCATTAGGATACTTGAAACACTCATTAGCATCCCTCTCATGCACTTAGATGGCGAGAGCTGTTTTCTTTTTTTTCAACGGTGGTAAAAAAAAGAAAAAACACAGGATTTGTGGATTTCTGGGAAATATCGGGGTGAGATTCTTGGAGGGGGGGAGCTGTGGGACAGTTTGACATTTAGAGTCACCACAGTCATTCACTCGTAATGAGGCACTCGCAGGCGGACCAAAGTAAAAGGGTTTGCCCCGGCGCTCAACTCTCCCTGACTCATCGCCAAGCCAGATGACAGTTTGCTTCGGTGGTAGTCAGACCAATCACACGGCGGCGGGTTGATTTATCTCTAATGGAAAGTAATTAACAAGATGGGGCCATACGGACAACCCTGATGTGTGTGTCTGTGTGTGTCTCTCCGTTTCCATGTGTGTGTTCGGGCAGTTGTCTATTTGTACATGTTTTCCTGACTGTTAAACGTAACAGATATTAAATTTGGACAAAAATGAGGCACAGATGGCGTGAATGGAAGATCATCTTTGGTCAAATACCAAGCAGCAGTAATTTTTGAGCTTGGTGTATACATGTAGCATTCCTGGGTTCTTGGGTGGCTCATTTCAAATTTCGTAGGTTTGTTTTTTGGGTATATAAGGTTGTCTTTCATATTAAAGCAGTAAGAAATTATTTTTTGGCCACTGGGGGGCAGCAGGACAAAGACGTGCTTGTGCTATGAGCTGTTTAGCTTTTGATGTCCCAGTTAGCAAGCTATGCTAACAATTTCTGTTTCAACTTTAATGTACTTTAAATAAAAACTGTTTCTTTGGCTAATTGGAGAGAGCCAAGCAATTTGTAAACACAGCACTGACATATTGTCACCATATAAAGTCAATATGTCAAACATGCTAGCAAAAATGTCTTGCACATCGAGCATATTCATTTGCTGTTGGTTTTTCTAGTCAACCAACAAATGTGGGTCCAATATTCAGTTTCCTTTTAGGTCTGGTTGGGTTCTCACCAACTGTTTAGCATAAATATCTGTCATTAGCAGCTCATACTTCACTGTGTTCATCAGCTATTTGCTAACTTTATATGTGGGTTTGTCATTACAACTAAACCCTCTCACACTATACAGGGTCATTTGAGCCTTTGTTAATATAAAATTATGGAGTAGCGCAGCTTTAAATGATTAAAGCAGATGACTGATGCACCATGGTTTGGCACTTTTGGAGCCCCCAGAGTCGACTTGTTGCTCTGGAAACTCATCAAAGTATTGACTGTTAGCTGTTTTCTGCAGCTGACCACTCTCCAAGTGTCTCTACCTGTGATTAAGTTACTTTAGAGATGAAGTCAATTTCCAAGAAGTGCTGTATTGTGCTATATATTCCCTGTAGTTCTCAGTCCCTATTGTTTTCCAGCTCACTGGAAAACAGGACACAGAAATAATAGGCTGCCAGTTTTTGAATTACCTTTATGGTTTAAATCTATTAATAAAATAATTAAGTGCAGCTGTTTACCTCTACTGAAGCAATATCATAGAGATCAGAGTCAGTTTCATTGACCTCTTACATGATTGAGAAAGTGTCAGTGCTCCACCATATATATATATATATATATATATATATATATATATATATATATATATATATATATGCACATGCTGTATTCTTGTTCTTTTTCCTGGACTTTAGTGCATCAATAAATGAAAATCTCTGTCATCCTAAATCTCAACATATTAATCTTAAAAAGGTCTTTAGGTTAATAAATTTTATTGAGTCTATTTGTCAAATTCTTGTCAAGTTCTTCTAAAATCTTCTCCTAACTTATTATATCATGGTTGATCAAACCTCACTGGCACATCAGGATCCACGCAAACATTTTAATCTGTGTGTTAGCAGCTCAGTTCTGTGGCTTAACCTGACAAACACACAGAGGGTAGTCCTATGTTGCGAAGTTGTCAGAGGCTTTCCTCTCAGTTGTCATCCCTATGATGAAGCACATGTGCGTGACTGCTACGCACCTTTAGAATAGCCTTGGGCAGTCCCCTCTTTTCCTCTGTTTTCCCCAGAAGTTCACAGCATTGATTCAAAGAGTGAGATAAGCCCCGTAAGTACTGTAGAAGGCGCACAGCTCTTTCAGTGTCTTGTATATAAAGCTGCATAAATCAAAGTAATGCCCCGTTTCATGTATCATTGCTATTTGCAGCTGATGTAACTTCCTTCTGCGGCTTATTTCGATTTTCCCTGAATGAAACTATGCTCTGAATGTGAGAAATGTTGTTCGAATAAGACACGATCACTGGCCTGCCAGGCTGGATCTTTACAATGTAACTGTACCTTTACTGTCGGAGCAAATCATCACCTGTACACACCTTCCTGAGCTCCTCCCTTACCTCCATGCTCACTCACACGCGATGAGCAATTGAGCTGTCAGTCAAGAGGGAAGGGAAACTGGTGTTGAAACTTAATTCGCTTGCAGTAAGGAGCTTTGGGGGCCCAAGGCAGAGGCCACTATATGGGCCCATCTACCCTACAGTCTGTTCTGCAGCTAAAGTCACTTCACTGCATCTTTGAGGAGGATTACCTCAAAGGTTTGGTATTCTAACACAAACAGATGTGGGGTTTAAGGGCTATATTTAGGAGTCAGACAGAGAAACAGAGCTTACTGGTGACTGATTTTATTGATCATTGACACTGATATCTATAAATGTTAATTTTTGCATTCTGACAAAGAGGAATTTCAACATATGCACCCTTGTGCAAATATAAGTGATTGTGGCCCCCCTCTGGAATCCTGGCAACAGTGGTCTAATGGTTTATCCTAGACAAATCAACTGAATTATGGGGAAAAGGTAAATCATTGCAAAAAAAAAACAACAAAAAAAACCAAAACAAAAATAAACTTACTAAGACTACATAACAATATATAATTATCAAATTAGAACCAACATTGGAACAAACATAGATGTAGTGGAGATTACAAATAGAGGAAGTAGGATTTATTTATTTTTTAAGGTAAATTTTTTTTGAGTCTCCACCTGATGAAAGAAGCTGTCCCGCTTTTAACAATTTTTTGTGTGTCTTAACAATAAAAGAGAAATTCAAGTTCTTTGGATAATAATGATAGTCTTATAGGGATAATAAAAGTGTAATGGATTAAACCATGGGCTGAATTCACCATCACCATTCAAACACAGAGAACAGTATATGCTACTTCAACAAATCAGTTAAACCAAAGTCTTACTGAGTAACAAAAGTTGTTTTTTTATCACTAGTCTGACCGCACACACAGCAGAGAGATGTGTGTAGGTCAGATAATTTCCTGAGAAAAAGTGTGTGTGTATATGTGTGTATGTGTGTGTGTGTGTGGGGGGGGCATCAACAACAAAAAAGATGCAAATAAAAATATTGCAATTGCAATTTTTACATATAGCTATAGATTATGTTAGTTTTTGCAAAAATGCATTTCTAAGGCCAGACGAGAGGAGCTCGGAAAATGCCAGCATGCTTTTTACAATGTTGAATAAAAAGCAGGGGGACTTTCTGGGGTTTGGTCTAATAACTGGGTCCTGCCAGTGAAGGAGGCAGAGACCAGCCGTGCATTCACTGGCTGTCTCCACCCTCATCGGTCCATTCACTACTGGAATAAAGCAAGATCATACAGTGTCAACTAGAGGACCCTGACTCAGTAAGTGTTGGTGTTTTTTTCATTTACTTTCTAGTAATATATTTGTAATCTGATTGGGAATTTTAAAGTGAAAATTTTGGAATAAAACCTTTGCAATAAAATGATTCTATTTAGATTTTCTAGTCTAAATACATTTAAATAATCTGCTGCTAACAAGAACAGCTATAAAGGCCATTTATGAAACTGTTTTTCTAGATGCAACACTGGAGCTATTAGACCACAGGGTAGTCATGGGATAATCTGGATTTAAAATCAAACACTTTAAAATTATTATTTTAATTTTTCTTTATATTGTACTGTGTAGACTAGCCGCACTATAGCAATATTATTATAATCTGTTTCAAAACCTCATTAGAAGACTGTGGCAAAACATAAAGCAAAAATTTCATAGAGATTATGATGAAAAATTACGGAAATCCAAATATTCAGTTAAGTACAATAAGGCCAGTACTGTGTGCACTGAGTATATTTGAAGATTGTGTGGTACTCGGAATGCGTCAGTATTTAACCACCTCTCCTCAGGGTGCAGCCATAAAACACGAGTTATCAAATTAATGTTTTTGTCACATTTTTTTTAAAAACCAAAACATTTAACGAGCAGTTTGGTAGTTTCTGTTCAGTGTATCAAAACTAAAAGGAGCCAGAGGAGCAGTGAGGGTCAGAGGGCATGATCGCCGGGTTAACTCAGCCGCTGTCCGCGGTGCTGAAGCTGGATCCCCGAGTCACACAACAACCAGACCAGACCGGACCGCCTCGGGACGGGGACCCGAGGATCCCCAGCACACAGAGTAAAACATACACGCAAACAAAGGGCTGCGGACGCAGCAGAGCATAGATGAAGTGTTTTCTACAATGACGAGGCGGGTCTGGAGCCCGGACTCCGGTTTTGAGGGTCAGAGATGAGAGGAGCAGCATTTATTACAGTTTCAGGGGCGTCGAAAACAAACACGTGATTGTCAGTGAGCCTCGATGAGGCTTTAGTGGCGGTTTCCATTCTCCCTCATACATCAAGTATTGTTACATGAGCCTCAGAGGGAAACCGAGGTGCGGAGGGTCCTGCAGGATCAGGTCTGGTGTTTGTTAATTAGGGGGGATTAATGAGTCTCAACGCGGGGTTCGCCTCCTCCTGGTGGCTCGATGGGAAAACGCACTGTGGTTTCTCCCACACACCTTCAGACTGTGGCATCGGAGGAGAAACGGCGAGGAGCTCGTCTCACGCAAACGGCCGCACAGGGAGCGACGCCGCAAGAGACGGGCCGCAGATTCTCAGGCCGAGGAAAACGGCAAAATCCCCTCAGGGGCGTCGAAGCAGCGCAGGTTCCCTTTTCATCTGTAATAAAACCAGAATGCACGATGAAAAAAAAAGCCTCCCCCTCCCTACACGGCGGATTCATTAAAAAAAAGTCATATGTGATCACTTGGCGAGGAAAACTGTTTAAATTCCAACTCACACGACCATCTCTGCAGTGTGTGTGTAACGTGGAGTTACCCGATTTATGAGCTGCACACACATAAAACATCTATCTAGAGACTATATAGCACATAAGAAATTAGAAGGAAAAAACTGAATTATACTTTTAAATGAGCAGCTTCATAATGTGCAGCCTGCTGCGGCCAGGCGCGCTGTTACATGCACTTTAACTTCAAGCCTTCATCAGGAAAAATAATGACGAAAATATTGTACTGAAATAGTGTATAGGAACTATCTAAATTATTATTATTATCTTCATTATTATTATTATTATTATTATTATTATTATTATTATTATTATTAGTATTATTACTATTATTATTATTAGTAGTAGTACTGTTTGTAATGTTACCAATTTTAATAGCACGTATATGTACTAGTAACATACATACTAATATACATACACTACTTAAACACCAATAATAATAATAATAATAATAATAATGATAATAATAATAATGAATATAACCACGTGAAATTCTTCTTCTTCTTCTTCTTCTTCTTCTTCTTCTTCTTCTTCTTATTATTATTATTATTATTATTGTTATTATTATTATTATTATTTTAACACACCTGAAGTGGTTAAAGATGGCTGAGGAAATCCACTCACCTCAGGTAACTTTATCTCTCTCAAATCTGCACCACTGGAGTTTGAACGCTCCCATTTACGACAGCGCCTGTTGCCCGTTGCCTGCTGCCTATCGGTGAGTGAGGGAGGTGGGTGGAGGAGGAGTTGGTGGTGGGAGTGTGGGCTGACACCCTTTGCAACAAACCTGCCCACTGTTACAAGGCCCGGCACACACACACCCACACACACACCCACACACACACACACACACACACACACACACACAGACACACACACACAGGCGCCGACGGGCAGTGATGCTGCGCTGTTTGGGGATAAATGACTCGACTCGGTGCTGCGGGGCTTCAAAGCATGGGCAGGCTGCGGACAGGGAGCAGGGAGCTCACACACACACGCTGCCTTCACGCACTGACTGTGGATGCACACCAGGCTGCGCGTTCTGTCAGTGACCGTGTGCGTCTGACCGGTTTTCTGGATGGAGAAAGATTTTTCAGACTAATTACCTAATATTTTTTTATGGTTAAAAATGTAGTCTGTGCATCCAGGCGAAGGGTGTTTCAGGTGGGAGCTGAAGGGGTTTTTTTTGGGAGGGGGGGGGCAGCATTAAATATTTAAAGTCAACCGCAAAGCCTGGTATTTTTTCCGATGAACCAAGGACATAAATAGGTATTTAATCACCTCCTGATTCAACAGAATTTTCCCACCTGTTAATTTCACCAGCCTACACCCTGAACTATAGTCGGGACCATTAATATGTACATGCATGTGCGTTTAATATTAATATTGTCGTGACATTCTCCCCGCAGTTTTCCCCATGATGGATGTGACACTGGAGGGGATTGACCCGGCGACTCTAAGGGCTCTGTTACTGGCATGTGTGACTCTCTTGTTCTCCATCCACCTGTGGCGCTGGCTCCGGCAGCGGTCCATCTCCTGCCCGCCCGGCCCTCTCGCCTGGCCGGTCATCGGGAACGCCGCGCAACTTGGCAAGGCACCGCACTTGTATTTTGCGCGCATGGCGAAGAAATACGGCAACGTCTTCCAGATCAAACTGGGCTGTCGGACCGTGGTGGTGCTCAACGGGGACTCCATCAAACAGGCGCTGGTGAAGCAGGGACCCGATTTCGCCGGCAGACCGGACTTCACCTCCTTCCAGTACGTCTCCAACGGGGACAGCCTCGCGTTTGGCACCATCACGGACTGGTGGAAGGTGCACCGCAAAGTGGCCCAATCCACCGTGCGCATGTTCTCCACCGGGAACCCGCACACCAAAAAGACATTTGAGCAGCACGTCCTGTGCGAGGTTAAAGAGCTGCTGCAGCTGTTTGCGTGGAAAACGAAGGAGCACCGGTATTTCCAGCCCATGACCTATCTCGTGGTGTCCACGGCGAACATAA
Source organism: Istiophorus platypterus (assembly GCA_016859345.1). Classification (NCBI taxonomy): domain Eukaryota; kingdom Metazoa; phylum Chordata; class Actinopteri; order Istiophoriformes; family Istiophoridae; genus Istiophorus; species Istiophorus platypterus. Next base: position 20,109,747 of record CM029124.1, read on the forward strand.
TGAGCGCGGTGTGCTTCGGGAAGAGGTACTCCTATGAGGACGAGGAGTTTCGGCAGGTGGTGGGCAGGAACGACCAGTTCACCCAGACAGTGGGAGCAGGGAGCATAGTGGACGTGATGCCCTGGCTCCAGTACTTTCCCAACCCCATCAAAACCATATTTGACAACTTCAAGAGGCTCAACCTGGAGTTTGGTATGTTCATTCGAGATAAAGTCATTGAACACAGAAAAACAATCCAGTCAAGCACCATCAGGGACATGACAGATGCTTTTATAGTGGCTCTGGACCAACTGAGAGATAAAACAGGACATTCTGTAGGGAAGGACTATGTGTCCCCCACTGTCGGGGATATATTTGGAGCAAGTCAGGACACCCTATCAACTGCTCTGCAGTGGATCATCCTCATACTTGTCAAGTAAGCAACTTTTCCCCTCGCTTGATACAGATCATTGTTCTGTCCTGACCTTTTAGATACATAAAAAATAGCCAATATAAATTATAATGGGAAATAACACAAGATAATAAATCTTTGAGTCCCCATCCTGCTGTTATGACTGTCCAGACTTCAGGAAGTTCAGAAGCATTTGTGTTATGTAACAACCTAGTAGAGGAGCAGAGGCACAGGCAGATACTGGCAGAAGAATAGAAAGAGCTGAAACTGCACACCAGTCAAAGTGTGTGAAGAGGATAGTCAGCATTTCACCATAGAAGTGGCAAGATCTTTGCCAAGTTTGACACGAGCTCATTTTCTAATTGTGCCTGATTGTTTAATCCCATCAGCACCTGTGATTAAACAATAAAACAGGCTGCTAAAATACTGTGCCTTGAGCCCCTAGTAGAAGAGATTGTACTTCTGTAGGCCGTGTCCATAAAATAGGCCCTTGGATTAAATCATACGATGCATTTTCTTTGACTGGTAATACATAATAATGTCAGATAAAAGTTTTCTGATAATTTATACCTTCATCGACTGAGATTAAGAAGATATGAATGTAGTAGCTATCCACTAAGTGTTTACCTAAAACATGCTCACTTGTCAACATAGGTATCCTGAGATGCAGGTACGTCTCCAGCAGGAGGTGGACAAGGTGGTGGATCCCAGCCGCCTCCCCTCCATTGAGGACCAGCTCCAGCTGCCTTACATCATGGCCTTCATCTATGAGGTGATGCGCTTCACAAGCTTTGTCCCTCTCACCATCCCCCACTCCACCACCACAGACACCTCCATCATGGGCTACACAATACCAAAGAACACAGTCATCTTCGTCAACCAGTGGTCCATCAACCACGACCCAGCCATATGGTCCCGTCCGGAGACCTTTGACCCCCAGCGTTTCCTGGACCCGGACGGCACGCTGAACAAGGACCTGACCAGCAGCGTGCTCATCTTCTCCCTGGGCAAGCGGCGCTGTATCGGCGAGGAACTGTCCAAGCTGCAGCTGTTCCTTTTCACAGCCCTCATCGCCCACCAGTGCCACATCACCGCGGACCCGGCCAGGCCACCCCGGCTAGACTACAACTATGGTCTGACTCTGAAACCTCATGCCTTCTTCATATCCGTGTCTCTGCGAGGACATATGACTCTCCTGGAAGAAGCTACCAGTCAAGTCATTGCTGAGGAGGTCACGGGTGAACCCTCATCAGACGCAAAAAAAAAGGAAAAAGAATAAAATACAATAATTATAATAAGCAAAGAAATGAAGGCTGAAATGTAAAAAGACTTATGAACTACAGCTCATGTTTGTGGGCTAAAAACTATTTATACAATTAAATCTCAGGCTAAATTCTTATCCTTTAACCTGACAGTGAGTTAAGAATGCTGTGTGATCACTGGTTACTGACTTATTTCTAAGTATTATGGAAACAGACGTGGCATCTGTTTCACAGGAGACATTGCGTAGTTGCCACGTCTCACTCAACCAGCAGTTCACCTGGGATGAATGTCTTAAAACACGTCTTAAAACAATCTGACAAACTGCTTAGCAATTAGCGTATTCTTCGGATTCATCGAGGGGGAGGACTGCACCGCACATCACCGGCAAACAGCCTCAACCAGACCTCAGCACAGGCAACACTGTTGTTACAGGCGATATAAGCTTGACCAGCTGCTGTAACACAATCTTGTGATTTTAGCGTGAAAGCCATAGTTGAAGAATTTATTAGAGACACCATAGTGTTTTCATGCTTCATTTCTTACAGATTAAACAAAAACAACCTTGTTTCTCCTTCATGTTAGCTTTTTAGCAATCCCTTAATTTAGCAGCCATCTTTATTCATTTTATTAGTGGTTGTTTTTTTTTTTTTTTTCATAAAAAGGGTTCCAAACCCTTAACGCAACACCAAACTTCTCAAAACATACAAAAATATGTGATATTTGAAGGTAGAGATTCGAAACTGGACTTACAAGATTTATACGTGACAAAAGCAATGTGCCATCTAAGGTCAGTCTTATGACTAACAGGTGATTCTTCATGACCAGGAAAATAAGCTCATGGAGTGCTTCAAGCCCTTAAGCCTCATTTCTTCTACCTTAAAAGTTTCACCACTACCGTCTAGTTTTTGATTTATAGTTTAAAACGTAGTTACTCAGGAATAAGGCCTATGAAATTATAAATATTATTTTAACTAGAATGCTTTTTAAAGACATGTAATATATTCTGAAACCTACTTTAGACTCTGTTTGAAATGACAAGGCAAAGGAGTGTAAAGGGTACACCAGACCTGCTGCAAGTACTGTTTGTGTCTGTGAACTGCTTTCCAATGCAAGTATGAAAAGATGAATATTGGATCAGTGTTATTTTCTCTCTCTCTCTCTCTCTCTCTCCCTCTTTTTGTCACTCACAGAGGTTTTCCTTATGTTTGAATGTTGTAGGATGCTGCAGGATGTTCATGCTCAAGATGCCAGCAACCAAATGATTTCCTCTTCATGATGTTTTATTTACAGAAAAAAATCATGCATTTTCTCTCAGCATGGGAGAATGCACTAACTGTAAAGTCTTGGATTTGAGCATTTGTTGGCTTCCTACTGAAGTATTTTGGAAAGATGTAACTCAGGTTAATCTTTGAAATAACAGGTCACTTTACGCAAGTGGTAACAGACCTGGTATAAGTTATTTTCACATCTTGAGCACCACTTGAAATTGAGATGATATGTTTTGAGGGGTTTATCCTGATGTAATAAATTGAAAGTTGGTAGACCACATTGTATAGTAATAAGAAAATATTCCCTTTTTCCTGAGTAAACCTAGTGATAATTCCAATATAGAAAATCCAATATAGTCAACATGATGGGGGTCAATAAATACCTCAAATCCAAACAGTACAGTATCTTTACCTCAAATGCTTCTTTTATACAACGTTGATGAGTGTAACAAAAAAAGGCTACCTAACATTTATTACTGCTCACTCTAGCATTACAGTACTTTAAGCTTTTGACTAAACATTACTGCAGAGTACTTCTGAGTATTTCTTCAACCCACTTGCCTGAAAGTTGTTTTAAATACTGTACTGTACATAATAAACAGACACTTTAACTATTTGTGTTTTTCACTGATGCAGTTTCCCTATGTCTTCAATAGACTGTAGGTGAAAAAAAAAGGTCAAGTTAAAACTCGAATGACACATTTAAAAATTCCTAAGCAGAGAAAGTAGGATCCCATATTAGGTCAAATCAAATTACATTTTTCAAGTTAGCTGCCATATATTCATTTCGGTTGGTTCAAAAGAAAGTCACACCTGTGTGACTCCATACGTGACGCTGATCAGGCTGAGCTGATTAATGCAGCATTTCAAAGGGATTCACCATGAACTCCTTCTAAAGAAACCAAAAAATGAAAAATAAATGAATAAAAATACAACAAACTCCTGGCAACTGGCCAAGTCAGGTGGGAACAGAAGGGAAGTGTTTAGGAGATCCCTTTCCCTGCACAGCGTTTTATCTCACCCTGCCAGAACATCCTGTACTTGATCAGCGAGAGGCTTGCAGCCAGCCAGCCAGACAACTTTTGGAGTGCGTGACAAATTCAGATAAAACTACAGTAGATGATTACTGATATGACTCTCTCCACGCTCCCTTTCTCCCTTTTTACAAATACAAAATTAAAACCGGAGACTAAATAGTGCCAGTGAAGTCATGTGTGGCAATGCTCCAAGCAAAATCTTTATGAATGGGCAGGAAAACAACAAGTTTGCTTTTACGCCTCTTTGCTGAAAAACTGAGTCAGTCTGAGCTGACGGATCATCAGACACAAATGAGCTAAACAGCACAGAGAAGCTGGCAAGGTCATGTTTAATGCACTATGCCTATTTTAGTGGGGTAATGACTTGAGTTATAATTGTAGACAATATCCGCCTTCAGGGGTTATTGCTTTTGTTGTGTTTCCCTCCTTGCATTACAGGAAGCTGCAGAAGGAAACAAATATTTCTAATATGCAGTACAACCACAGAGCTTTTATTATGTAAATTAGAAAAATGAAACACACAAAAAAACATGAAAATCTGAGTTACATGCTGATTAAAAATTAAGATGACAGGAGAAATGTCATACGCTACACAGTAAAGCATGTGCATTGTATGAGTTTGGTCAACACACATCATGAGAAGGGCTGTGGTGGATAAGACTGCTGATGAAGTATTGCATGACGAGGTGGTAAGACACATCCTATGTCATTACAGCTTAGACCTGTCAGGACAGCATTAACTAGATTAGTTTGAATTGCTCTATTTAAGCTTGTATCCTGCACAGAATGAGTATAGAAAATGTACACGGTTGTGTAACTCAGACACAGCTGAGCCTAGACTATGAATGGAAGGATGTATAGAGATCTGAAAGAATGTAAGTAAGATTGTACAGATGTATTCAGAGAGTAAGTTGCTGGCTGTTGACTGTGACTGATCGGAGCTCAGTAATGAAAGATCAATAGCTCTGATAAGTCAGCAAAACCTTAGCGGAACCCTAAGCAATGACCAGGTTTAAGGGGTCAAAAGAACTCTGCCTAAAGGCCTTGAGTTCAGGTCAAGACCAGAGTAATCCGAATAATTAATGTATAGGAAAGTTTAAGCAAAGCAGGAAACTGTCCTATGGCTCTTACTCGCTCATTCTTTGTGGTAAGTTGATTCATTACATGTTTTGGGGGGGGGGGTCCTCTATGCAGGCAGCACTGAAGCACTACACAAGCTGAAATAAAAGGGGCCTTAAGGCCATATTACATAATTCTTGCAGCATTTTCTTGTGGAGGAGCCCAGAATTAAAATCAAATTTTAAGGCCTTTATTATTTTAGTTTACATTTTTTCTTTCATGTAACACAGATACCAAGTTAAAATTTTTGGTACAAGAAGTTACCATTATTATAAAATACATGCATAGTAAGTGGCAGAGACTGTTGGGTCAGGACGGGCCTCTTACAGGGTTAAAGGTTTACTCTGACATATTGAGCTAATGCTCATTTGCTTTCTTGCAGAGTTAGATGAGATGATAAAAACTGTCTGCCAATTAAATATAGAAGCCACAGACATCTTATCTTAGCATAAAGTGATTTATCTCAGCTTTGATCATCCGGTTATAGTTTGCTTAGTAACACCTGTAAACGTCAATAATTAACACATCATATGTTGTTTGTTTCAAATGTACAAAAACCAAAGTTTAAAAATGACAGTTTGCTAGAGTTCCTGGCCAAGAAACATGCTAATTTTAAACTTATGTTTATATGGTTTTAATATGTTTACTTATTATATTATTTATATATATACTACTTACAGCAGAGTATAGGGTGGTAATCTATCTTCTCATCTAACTCAGGCAGAAAGCAAATGACTCCAAATGTCAAACTATTTTTTCAATCTGGCTCTGATTAGAACCACATTAAGTGTTTGCAAGCTCTTAAGGTGAAATACATCACAGTCCACGAGGGCCTGAGACTATGGCAAAATGACATTAAAAAAAGGAGTCCAAGAAAATTCCAAGGAAAGTGAAGTCACCTGCTCCTGACAGACGGAGGTCCACTATGAAAATCAACATGTCTCTCTTGACTGGAACCTGGACTTCACAAGAATGAAACTCTGAAAGCTGCAGCCTCTAAATTCTTATGCAACATTAGGTCTTGTCTCGTATACCAGCATGTACAGACATCAAGATTAGATGCAATCACACGCGGAGACATACTATATGATGCCTGTAAAAAGTATAAAAAACCCAAGGTTTTCCTTCATATTTGATAAAGTAAGTAATTTCTGCAGCTGTGTCACCTGAGGTTTTTGATTAAAGTGCACAGGAGGCTCATAAAATCAGTTGTGGAAAGGTAAAGTTTTCATGACTGTATAAACAAACACCTGTGCTCATTTGGGAGGCACCTATTTAGACTGATTCTACCGTGGACAAAAAAATGCTGAAACATGACTAGACTGGTTAGACACTGGCCTGAATCTCATCCAGTGACTAATTCTCAATTGCCCTGGCACAAAATGTACAGTCTGGGGAAACGGGAAGAGATGTCTTTAAACTCAGCAGTCATTTATATTCATGCAAGGGCCTGCTTGTTAAATTTTGTTTTGATTATGGATAAAGATCAATTTAGCGTATAACAAAAATCACAGTAAAATCTAATTAGAAGTTACAGATTACATAAACGTTTGCGACAGGGCATTCCTCATAAACAGTAATTAAACTAACAAGCACACAAACAAGCTTAGGTACTTAAAGGTATAGTCAGCAATTCTAATCCAATACTCTTCTTGTCAAGTTCAGCAAATATCTCCTCATGGTTCACTAACCGTCTGTTCTGTTTGTGCGTGCAGAAAAGGGTCTTGTGTTCTTACACAGCCAAGGCTCTGTAAGTGGGAAAGAACCGAAACGGCTCGGACCGTGCAACACGACACTGCTCCAGCTATTCAGCAACAGGGGGCATTCATGCTCTTACATGACAAGGAAAGGTATAAGAGGGTAACTGGCGGAGAGGGCAGTGGGAGCAGGAGATGGTAAATCTGGCACATGCTAATGAATAAACGTGGATAATGCCGATTTAAGGTTCAACGGTGGAAGGAGAAGGCTCAGTCTATGCGTCATCGCCAGAATGTATAAGGGGATGATTGGGACAGCAGACAAGAGACTAGCAGTGACATTAAGGCGAGTATATGGAAAGAACGTCTACCAGCAGTCTTGAGATGGCGTCGTATACTCCACAACATAATCTCACTGTGAAGGAGAGATGGCTGACAACCAGCCAAAAAGGAGAAGGTCAGGAGAACAAAATGAAAACTTAGTTTTATGATCTGGTAGGGGCAGAGAGCTGTGGTATCATCGGTGAGGCTTTCCAATCAAGAGTTGAAAGGCATGAAGATGGATGCAGAGGTTGCCCTGCTGCTGTTTTAAAGGTGTGTAAAACATTGTTTTTTTGCTTGTTTCAAAGAGCCAATAGGTCAGTACTGGTTTGCCCTCTTTGCTAATGTTTGTGATAGCTAGTCCTAACTGGTTAATCAGCAAGCAAGTACTTGTGCCGCATTCGTCTGGTATCGTTAAAATACTTGCCCATGGAAATTCAGCTTAATGTCTAGTTTGCCAAGATATGGTGTTGGTTTGATGTTAGCTATAGCAGCAGGACAGTGTCTAAGTGTCGCTGTCTGCAGCTTGTGTGGTCTGGCTCTGGGAAACTGTCTCGTCCTCTCTGCATCTTATCTTGCAACAGCAGATGTAGTTGCAGTCTTTGTTTGCTTTGTATCTTGGTATTTGTACAACGCAAAAAGGGTTTTATAGCGACAAGAGACCTAAAAACACAAGTTTTCTAGATTATCTAGATTGATGTGCAATTCAAAAGACATGGAATTACATGGACCAGGTAACGTTACCTTCCTTGTTAGCTTAGCTGTAAAGCTACAGTTCTCTCTTGTTTTTTTTTAAAAGCAAACTAAACTAACCCTCCCTAGTTTTTACCCTAATATGTTTTGGATGTTTTGAATATGTGTATTTCGTTTGCATGATGCAATTTTAAGGTTTATATTTCATTCAGCTATGAGAAAGCGATTCCACTTCCACGCTGTATAAGATGCTCTTTATTCCACCATCGTTAGTGTCATTGTCCTTGCGATGTGTGTCCATAAATTTGGGGGCTGGAGCTTCTGAAGGAACAGCAAAACAAATAAACCCTGTATTAGTTTTGCTGCTGAGGTACAATATCAACAGTCTTTGTCTGGACCTGCTTACTATTCCCTTAAACAAGCAACATGAATGACAAATTCGTAGCAGGATTGCACAAATTTAATAACGGATTCCAGTACCATTATTTATTCAGAACACACTGACTATGACACTGTAAAGTATAATCTCTATGTAGTGTATCAGATTTGATAGAACCTTGAAGAATATGTTAATTGCTTTGGCATTTGAAAAAAAATCAAATACATTCATAATGCTGGTAGAAAAATCTGTACAATTAAAAATAAAAACTATTATTCTTGTCATTTTCAAATTGCAGGTAGCTTTAAAACATAAAATGATATATAGTTAACCAGACTGTAAATTGATAAAAGTCTGCCCAAAAACAAATCTCAAGAGTAAACAAAACCAAAGATTTCATACAATCTGCATCTCTAAAATGCATCAAACTTACAAGATTGAGTACAAACATTCACATAACAATTAGGAATACCCAAAATCAAATATTCAACCATTGCTTCAGATTCTAGTGGCATTATTTAACCTGGAATGCAATCGTATACACCGTCACATCATGCTAAAGCAATGGCTCATCTTTTTCTGCTTCATTCATTACTCATTCACTAGAGAGCCACTAGTCAAACTCTTTTGCTACAGAGAAAAGCACAGATGAAAAAAAAGCAAAACTTTTCCCTAGTTTCCTCTTCAAAGACTCAATTTACATGCACATCAGTATGGTAATTTTTTTAAACACCCTGATCTTACTATGTTGTTTGTTCTCTTCTTCTCTTGTACTAATGAAGCCTTATCCTCATATTTTGTCAATTCATTAATGAAAAAATATTCACCATATGGACTTACTCTGGGTTTTGGTTGTTTTGTTTTTTTTTTACATTAACTTAAGCCTGAGCGAATCCCTAATTGAACCTAAACCAGAATAATTAGGTGTGTATATATATGCAGTGGAATAGGAGCCTTCAGTGCACTTTAAATCCTTTGATATAACCATATGTGTTCTACAGTTCAGAGTAGAACGATTCAGTGATGGTTGTTGTTCCAGGAAAAACAAGAAAAGCCCACTGCACCCAGGGCTCAGAGTTTACTTTACTAAGTCTTCGTGGTGGATGATTTGAGAAACTGCAGTTATACTGGAGTGACATTACAGAAGCTGAACAGCAGGAGGTAACTGAATAATGAATGTCTTCAATGAACAGATGCCAAAGTCAACAACCTTAGTACATCAGACCTCATGAAAAAGAAGATGAAAGAACATTTTTATCTACATGTGTTTCCTGCATGATTATATTATTTTGCAAAGTCTGAATGTAATTGAAGCCAGTGAACAGTAATGCTGGTCCGAATTACCGCAGAGTGAAGAGTGCAAGAGGTCGTCCAGTGGTCACAGCATTCCAAGATCTTTGTTTGGGTGCGCCATTGTCTGATGTGCTTTTGTTATTGCCACTTGAATGTGTGATGGGAGACACAACAAAACACAGGGCGGAAGAGGAAGGAACAGCAAGTCCCATGGGTCACTTTCCCAGAGAGTGACAGATTTGTTGTCAGGGAAACTTGGAGCAATCAGATTTCCGAGAGAACGTCTGCTACATGCTGTTGTATAGACAGGAGTAGATATTCTGTATATACTAATCATCTCACCAAATTTATCATAACTTATGATTAACCCAATTTCTGTAAAATTAAATTGAACAAAAATCCATCTGAAACATTTTCTGGCAATACACTTAATTATTTGAGAGAGGGAAAACAAATTATCTCATTGGTTTAGTACCAGTTATGTGAAGTTTGTTTCCCATCATTAAAAAAGTTTTTAGAACAACACAACATTAGAATACAAGTCTGATTTAAAAGTACACAGGACGGTTCTGACTGTGGCAGCCTATTGCTCCCATTAGTAATATAATGCCACATCTTACCTACCTCCACTCACAGAGTGAATTAACATGATGGCCTATCAGTGCACACTATATCCACACACACACACACACACACACACACACACACACACACACACACACACGAACACACGAACACACACACACACACACACACACACACACACACACACACACACACACACACACACACACACACACACACACACACACACACAGCACCCATTGTAAATGGAAAATAAATTTCCAAAGATATGCTAATGTGCTGTCATCATCACACTCCAAGGGCTGGGCAGAGTAAGTCCAGCTCTTTTTGTGCCTCTTCATCCTGAGGAAAAAGCATCATTTAAAGTACAATAAAACAGGCAGCCACCTAAACAACTGCTGCATCTGCACTAACATTCCTGATTTATAATGCATTTGCAAAGAGAGATGAGAAAAGGCAGAAGGACATAAATACAGCATTGCAATATGACAGTGATTAAGCCTACCTCTTTGGAGACAGTATTCATTGAACAAGCAACTTCATACATCTTCTTAGCCTTTTCCCTCTGGCCAAGGTCTTTGTAGCACTGCCAGAGAAAAGAACAAAAACTGTCAATGCACTGTTTAGTCCCAGTAAGATTCCACGAAACAGTGCACATTTTACAAGACAATTGTGGTACTAACCTTGGCTAGGAACACGTAGTTGAGTTTAGAATATCCTGGATGAATTTCCTCAACCTAAATAAAACACAGATGAAAAAGCCTTTGGCTCATTATTCAAATACTCTGGTAAACCAACTGTATTACATAATCAATAACTGTTTAGATTTCAGTGGTCTGTATTTAAACAAAGGCACTGTTCACCATGCATAAATGGCTAAAAGTTTTATCTGTATAATCATCAAGGCCAAGAACAAGAAGCATTTTCCTTGACTCATCCTGACAGTTAGTCAAGTACAGATAACCACAGGTTATTAGCCAGGGGACCTGCTATGACCTCACAGGATGTATTTGTTAAAGCTCAACAGTCTCTCCGGAGGCTCTCCTCCGTTGTCACGAGCAACATGTCGTAACAGGAACACTTAAATCAAATTGATGAGTGAGATACCCAAGACGTGACGAGGAGGCAAGCACGGGAATATTGGCCAGAAGCGAAATTCATTTCTCTACTATATAAACATTTGAAATTCTAAACACAGAGGATTCATACTTTAAAAACTGGGTACAGAAACAACCTGGAGCCAAGTTGAATGTATACGCTGGACAAACAGGAAACTAAATGCTACATTTTTCATTATTCAAAGAAAATTCTGACTATATGAAAATAAAAACAATCAAGTCTATATCAGTCCCTATTTTTGTGTAATTATTCTCTAGTTAACTTAGTTAAGACATTAGACACACTGACTGATTGAAATTCAGGGACTCTCAAAGGTGTAAATATGCCTCACACAAAGATCTTGTGAGATCATCAAAGAGCACTGATGAACCCCCCCGCTCACCTTTCGGAACTGGGTGGCTGCGTTTGACAGTTTATGTAACAATCTAAAATCATAAGTCATTTGCACTTCATTCAATGTTTGTCCAGGTGTGCAGAGGTGTGAAAATAAGTGAGATTTGATCACCTGAGATTTATTCCTATTCGTATGGCTCATTGCATCTCATCCCTTCCTGTGATGGCAGGCTTAACAAACAGTTTTTGAGAAACACTTTCATTTAGATGTGGACGGTACAGTGTAACAGCTATATCATTTTGAGTATACTGTATCCTTAAGAAGTCAAATGTCCCCAGACTGATATAAGAAAAATTACCTTAAGAAAATTCTTTAGTGCGTCTTCAACTGTGGCACTTGGAGGTTCTCCAAATAATGTGGCTGCAACTTTCCTCTCAATCCACGATAACTGAGCAACCTGCAAAACATTATATTAAAAGACAAATCTGCAAATTAGTTTGAGAATGAATCAGCATCCAGCTAAAAAGAAGTATTTCACTGCCCTCTCTGGCTGAAGATTTCAAGCCTTTTTCACATGCTGGGTGTGGTCATCAATGTGCTTTTTTGAAGTTGCAACCACACCCAACAGTGTTGTCACACTGTTCCTTGACTACACCTGTGCTTCACTGCAGCATGGCGACAAGTTAAAGCACCACTGGAGGTCAGCAAAAACGAGATTTTCAGTGATGTTAAGTGACCCTTTAAGACATTAATGAGCATTTGTGAGTCGATAAACTTCCAACATCAGTCAGATTTCCAAAATAAAACCATATTTATCTCTTTCTGTAGCTTAAAAGTAATTATGTCCGTGAGCAATCAACTGTAAAATCAAGTGCTTTAACAGAAACAAAGTTCTAGAATTTCCTAGCAAGATCGGTTAAACATAATTTTTCTGAACTATTACTGGCCAAAAAACACCACTGCCAGACTGTGGCTTGTCCAGTATTTCCATGAACACTGATACCCTGTGCACTGATACTTTTCTTCTGACACTTTTCACAGAAGATGATAATGGCCAGAAAAAACCTGGGTTGAACAGGTAATGTTCCCGCCTCACACCATTCATCAAAGCAAAGTCTAATTGCAGGTGTAGCGTTGCTTTGGCGTCATCACAGGACCTTTTAAACAGAGCCACTGGCTGAGTACAAACAGTAGCACTACAGACGGCCTATAAAACTCAATCCCTGAAAACACGAGGTGTTGCTGCTCCACTAATTTTGCACAGTAATTCACTCCTTCTCTGGTACTAACAGTTTAGGTGATTATTGAATAATTTTATCAATCTCCTTAACAGGTTCCTCAACTGCCAAACATCTGTAAACCTTTATATCTAAATCACAATAATTCATCATCACACATTACTTTAAAAATGACAGTAGTGATTAACTGACTGACTGACATGAAGACATGATGATCAAAAACATCCACCTACAATGACAGAACATTTACTGAATAGAAACTGGATGAAAAAGTCTCATTGGTACATTATACTGTGAGTATCTCAGACTGAAAAACAAACCTCAGGGAAACATAAACAGTGGAAATTGAACTGGGGGAAAATATAGGTGGGTTAGAAAGGGGATGGGAGGCCACAGAGACACATCCCCCAAAATAAATTCAGTTAGCTAATGTGAGGAGAGATGAGAGACAAATGTATTGTGTGTCACATACAGCATAGCACCAGCGTCCCAGCAGGTAGTAGGACATGGGGTCTTGTGGCTTCAGCTCAATGGCTTTATCCAGATGATCCTGGGAGGAGAGGCAGACAGACAGGGAGAAGATTTTCACTGTTGATTCATGACACGGCTGCTTTTTCACTGCCTTCTGTTCTGACCTGATCTGTCCTGCTTCACCAACCCACAAGTATTTAGCAAACACCTCGCACACACGCAATCTCACCGAGCGACCAGACACTCCTGCTTGTCACACTCATTCCCTCCCACAGTCTTTTCCATTCTCCCTCTTTCTGATCCTTTTTTTTTTTATATCTTCCCTCTCCAGCTCTCAATCTTTCTCTCTTTCACCTGTCAAGAGTTTGTAGGTACGCAGTGTTTGGGGAAGCTGCTGACAGAAGATAAAATGCTACGTGCCTTAGTTCCACACTCCATCTTATGCAACTGAATGGCTATAGGAGTGGCTTAAGTCATATGAGTAGGCATTCCCCTCCCACCCCTCAAAGTCATACATACATATATATATACATATATACATATATATACATATATATATATATATATATACATATATATATATATATATATATACATATATATATATATACATATATATATATACATATATACATATATACATATACATATACATATATATATATATATACATATACATATATATATATATATATATATATATGAAAAAGTGCACACAAATAAATGTGAAAATATTCCATTAAATAGTCCCACAATGTTTCAGATTATATACAACATATGACTAGAATACTGTCTGTGTTAAGAAAACAACTTACCTTAAAGATGTATCCATTCTTTATCTTGTTCTGAACTGTGTCATATTCTGCCATAATTCCACACATGATGGCATACCTGTGAAGAGACCATACTATGTTGATATAATTTGTCTAGAGGTTACACTTTTTTGCTCATCATTTACAGTTTTTTTTTTTTTTTTTTTTTACAGATTTTTACCCCATAAAAAAAACAAACAAAATAAATAAACATTAGATTTATTTAAAGAGAAAACTGGTTTCAACTCATTTTCACAGATTTTATATCCCCTGCACCCAAAAAATTGCCGAGGTTCCAAAACGTATGAACGTATGTATTGACTGATTGTAATTGTTGTTAAACAAGATCCTCTTTTGATGAGTATGGCTAATAAAATTCACTGATAAAAAAAAACAGGGAGAAAATGCAAATAAGTTAAGTATATTATAAAAAAGAAAAAGAAAAAAACTTGTGTTTGTAGGACAAAGTGTAGTTTTAAAATATTATTGTGTTTTTAAGTTTATTAAAATAGAAAAAATAAAAGGATAAACAGTTGTGAAACAAACACTTAAAGTGGAATTATACCTACTGGGATGCAGAACCTTTGATTGAGTACAAAGGCTTTTTTTTTTAATTTATTCTTACAAAACAAGCATGGTACACACATAATACTACGACAAAATCACTCTCCTACACTTTGATACAGATGAACACATTCCCAAGTGTGAGACACAGACTAAAGGTATCAGCATGCTTTAACTGAAGTGCTTGTAGGATGGCTGAATAGTGCCTTAAACCCACTCTACTAGCACATTTCCGACGTCCGAATCGGTTGGGTGCTGCATCCAAAAAATTTTGTGACCTTTTCAAACTACAAATCTGGTAAGCATGGTGACTTCAGACAGCCACTTGCCATATATGTGGAGTACTTGAACTTTGTCTTTTTTTTATTCTCACACACTCTTTGTGTTTACAAACCAGTGCAACACTATGACTGGCTCTGAGGAACGACTGCCTGAAGGTTTGAGCTGTTGTCCTCGTAATTATACGAATATGGAGTCTTGCCCTTTCTTGGACAGCCAGCTTTCACCTCATCTTCAAGTGTGTCTGTTTGGAACAGCTATAAACATGTGTTCCTTAGGACGTGAGCCACCATGTGTTCGGTATCAAGTGTCTTGCACAAGGGCACTTCATCACCATTCCTTTATCAAACCACCCAGTTAGTCCAGCAACTTGAATCTTTGACCTTGCTCGACAAGATCACATCTGTTCTCATTTTGCCACATCTTTATAATGCAAGCACAATGACAATCAGTGGCAGTCAACGGATGGATAGCAGAATAATGTGCATCGGAAAGTTGCTAAAGAAACACATTATTTTCACTGCCTAATTAGGTCACCAAAAAAATCTTATTATTCTCAGTTGACAATGTATCTGCACTTAAATGAAAACCTAAGATCTAGCTGGAAGAATCTAACTTCCACTATGTAGGAGTCCTGTACCCAAATTCTGCATAGGTGGGAGGATTGTAGAGAAATTCTCCACCACTATTCAGTCACACCGCCTTTTCTCTGGGTCACTAACAATGTGCCAACCAAAGGGGCACTGAAAAAACCACAACATTCATTGTTCCTTAGCAAAACTCCTCATTAGACAACATCAGCAGAGATAAGCTGCTTCAACTTCTTCCCTCACTCACTAATTAATACACTGACTTGGACCAATGTGCAGGTGGAGGGGAAACAAAGACTGATTTCAGCTTTGGTATCTGTAAGTCAGCATGACGCTGAGGGTTTGGGGAGGAGAGGAGAGAGCTGATCAAAGTCTTTTCACTGCGAGGCTGTTTTAATCCTGCTGGTACTCTGTCAAACACCACGGAGCAACATAAACACCTTTTTATTTGAAGGATCAGCGTGTACAAAGGTCATCTGACAGTGTCGTCTGACATGGTGGTGCTGATGGTAGATGGAATCTGCATGTTTGTACTGAAATGTCTGGTATGTGTGAATCGATTTTTTTTTTTTTTTACTTTTTTTTAAACAGGGCATGAATTGACGATGGGCTACTGTTCTCTGTAATCACTCTCACCCTCTCCATCTTTGTCTCTGGATAGTGATCATCCACAGCATGCCGACACAAATTACAACATCAAGAAAAAAAGGGGTGAGAGGCAGTGAACATTGACAGAGTGCAAATTATATTACATGATTACCAGGTAATTACAAATTTTGTATAATATTAGACAGACTGATATTGCTTTCTGGCAGGTAAGAAACTATGATTTAACATTAGTTAACAATGCTCCTTCTAGGAAGTGAACAAAATGTACAACAAAACCCCAACAACACATGATTAAGGGGGTTGTCACTGACTGAAACATCATGCAAACATTCATCTTCGTGCTAACCACCATTACTGTGGGCGGTGTGGAAAACAGTGATAAGATAAGTACTAACCACATCATTTCCAAGTGTCCTAAATATTCTATGGAAAGCAAACAAAGACAGATGAATTGTGTGTAACTATAAATATAAAGATCAGTGTTTATTTTCTTAAGGTAGCGCAGGGTGTGGCCACTTTGCCGCTGGTTGGCGCTCAATGAGTAAAGAGCCTGACAGTATCACAGGAGCAGAGATGCTATCTGGCTGCAGTTGTGCCGTGCTGGCTTCCAATCAAAACACACTGCTGGATGTGCAGGCTTTGAGCAAATCCATCACTGGTGACTAAATATCCTCTGTGAGGAAATGGATCCTGCACACATTGAGTTAGAACTTGGCCACTACACTTTAATCCAATTTCGAGCTCCCCACATACAAATAGTGAGAGTCACAGTGGTACAGTGGTTACCAAATCTGGCTGCATGATATCATTTAAACAGAATGAGAAAATTAAAGCAACACTTGCTTAAAAATACTGAGAAGAGTGAACAATTATCATTTGGAACTGTAATCTGATAAAATAAATGATTTTTTTGTCTTATAAAATAGTAGATTCTGGATTCATGTGAATGTGGATTCAGCAATTTCTTCCACCAGATCTGGATTATTATCTGGATCTTCACCAGATTATTCAAAGTCATAGATAAATATGTTGGATTTTTTTGCATTGAGATCCATACTTTATTTCCTGAGAAATTGTCTAAAATGTTATCGTGCAATGTTAAGCAAAGTGATAAAAATTTCCTGGATCCGCCCCTGTGACAGAATCCTCACAAAAAAATTAATGAGCCCGCCCCGGGCCCATGGCCCATCCCTCCACCAAGTTCAGTGCAAATGGGTGCAGTAGTTTTTGCGTAATCCTGCTGACAGTGAAACAAACCAACAAACCAACCAATAAACAAACAGACACAGATGAAAGCACAATCTCTTTGGCAGAGGTAACCAACAGCCGGGGGACCGTTTGCTTAATTAGTCACATTTAGCACTGTTGGTCAATTGCCACTTTGGTCCTAACTGTGCAGAATTTCATGGCAATCATGATTTGATTGATAAATGATTCGTCAATCCACAGACAATTAAAAAGGAGCAAACTGATAAAGCAAACCTGCCAAATAACAAATGGTAGCAGCTTCCAAGTATCAGGACTTGCTACTTTTTCCTCCTTTTATATTACTACTAATAGAATATCGTGCAGATGCCACTTTGAGCTGTGGAAAGTGGTGACAGCATTTTTCAGTATTTTTCTACATTAACAATTAATTGAGAAAATATATCTGCAAATTAATTGCTAACAGAAATAATCTTTAGTTGCAGCTTTAAGCGATATGCCATTCTAATTATCCATAGATGAACAAAATAAATTATATAACATACTTATCCTAATCAATAAACAAGAGGAGGTTCTAGCTTCTCTTTTCTCCCTGAAATCACACCCATAATGCTCCTTGAGTCTAATAAGTCAATAATGAACTAATGAGTCCAGCTAGCTGCAATAGTCATTCATCCTTTTCTACCAGCATGTTGTCATAGGCTGATGAGATTAAATACAATAAATTGTAGAAGTGGTAAAATGAGGAAAGTAACCAGAGAAACATACCACAGAGGAATATTAATCATAATTTATATTTTACATTGCCCAGGTGAGGGCTATGGGAAAGACTGCTCAACATCCAGGCTACCGCAATACATCTTTTCACTTCCCTCTGATTGGCTAGCTGTAACATTATTCCGCATTTGGAAATTATGGCAACTCAGAAGTATGAAAACCCAAGAGTTTCAATGCCAGAGCTACTCATGACCTGACCAGCATATGATAGTGTTGACTCATCAAAGCACCTGAACTTTCCCCCTGTGGAGTGAGACTGGAGGGAGTTAGCAGTGGTCCAAGTGTCCTCGTTCAGTGTTTTTCAGTGTTCTGTGTGTTTAATTTACAAAAAGATTAGAGAAGAACTATTCTGTATCATGAAGGAGATGGTGTATTGTTTTTGGGGAATATGCAACTATTGTAACTGTGTGAAACAGCAACAGGCCCTCAGCGAGGAGGTAGAGGTAGAGGCAGTGAGAAGTAAAGGGAGGGAGCAAATAGGAGATGGGACCTAAAGGTGTAGAGGTGTGTCTAGCCTCAGGGGCCTACCTGCTGTTGTTAATCCTTTCCTTTCTTCTCTGAGTTGAAATACTATCTCTCCTGGACTGTCTAGGCAAGAAAAGGGAAATATCAAGAGGAGGAGGAAAGGTGGGCAGCGGCAAAACATGCCAAAGAAGGAAGATGAGAAGGACAGAATACTTAATTGCGCAACGTTAGTCCAGGTTTTTACTGCAGCTCGGTGAAATCCCCCACTCTACTGGGCAAAAACAAAAGGGCCTAAGTATCAGCGGCTTGGCGGAAACAGCTAGATTTTGATTGATCTCAGCCTTCAAATCAAAACATAGAGACCTCATTCAACGACAGAGAGGACCAGGCAAGACTCCAGGCTAAAACATGTACAGAAACAGGAGGAGGAACTTGAGGAATTCAAGGATAACCTGTGTGAGACAATATGTAGGAGTGTGTGAAGTGTGCTGATATACTCAGCCCATGACAGTATGAACTGCTGGTGTTTTCTTTGGATAGGAGGTGGGATTTGTGGCTTTGTGTCAAGTGCTCCCACAGTGATGAGCCAGAGTACAGTGAGGTCTGAAGTTTACGCACACAAAGGGTTTCAACAGCTACTGGGAACAGAGCACAATGCAGCCAGTGACACTAACGATGACCGCGGCAAACACAGGCACGTGTTTGAAATTAAAGTTGTCTTTGGAAAGGACAAATTGACCCCTGTCTCCCTCCTCCTCTGAGTCGCCCTGGCGCAGGCTCCCTGCTTAATCCATGGGCCTTTGTACCATCAGAGAGGCCCTATAGTCAGGGATTTATGTGGGCTGAATTCACACGGTGGGATCATGGAACACGCACCTATAAACAAAGCCGGTGATACAAGAAGGAAATCACCTCTCTCAGCCTGCAGAGATTATACAATAGTCCTTTGACTCACTATTACAAAGCACCTCATGTAACCCAGTACATGTATATGCAATATATTATACACACAAACACACACATGCACAAACACGCGCACACACACACAAACACACACATACATAAATATATATATATATATACAGTATATTTATTTATATATATGTATATATATACATATACGTGTATTTGTGTGTGTATGTGTATATAGGCATGTATGTTGTGATAAATACTGGTTGTATGCATCTCCTATGCTCTTGAATAAGTTAAGTGCCTCCATACACATCCAACTTCAAAAGAATCCTCATCCACCTCACCTGGGAAAAGTACAGAGATTTGGTGGATGACAGAGTGGGAAAGTATGCGTAATCTCTAGTGCAGTGATAACCGTTAAACGGACATCCAATTCATCACCTCGGGTCATCAAACAGCTCAGAGGGGTTGATGCATGTTTTTTGACTGAGTAAGGCTCACAAATGTCTTGCAACTTCCAGCAGCACATCAACAGTTTTCATTAGGTAAAATTCTTGGGTTTTTAAGTGTAAAACCCTGGTTCTGTGATAACAGTTTGAGATCTGTCACTATGGGCATTGACTTGGAGCAGTGCAAATAAATACAGACCCAGAGAATGAGCTTCATGGTCTTTCAAATTATGATTAAATATAAACTTTTGTTACACTAGTGTTCGGCTGATGCTGGATTTGGTAGCACCAATATCAATGTTGTAAATTTTAAAAATCTGATAACAGTTTTTAAGTGGATATAGTGTTTATTACATGTTTGATTTACATAAAACCCACTTTTAATAAGGAACCCTTAAATTTAGAAACTTGTTACTTATTGGCTAACATTGGCCTGTCTCCAGGAGACCCCTTGCTGACAGTCAGAACAGACACCATAATATCAGCCTCTTGACAGATGGTCAGGTCCAAAGCTAATTTCACTACTGGTAATACTGATGGCCACACACAATATACCAGTGGTGTCCTCAACTTTCCACCGCATTTGGAGTAGCCACTAAAATAGGACTTTGTCTATGTCAGCACATTAAGGAGGATCAGCCCCTAAGTGGTACACCACTACAGCTGTTGTACCTTTAACAGAGTCACTGTGTGTTCCCTTACATCTTTGACCTGCCCTGTAAGGTACAGATACAAAAGAGCAAGTTTGTTGAGACTGTCCTCCACACCATACCGGCTATGCTGTCACCGAAAGATCTTTGAGTGAAAATGTATTAGGTCACTGGAGTTTACCAGCTACAGCTTTGGATATCCTGTCTCCCTAGGAAATTACTTTAGTAATTTTCCAAAAATAAAAAAATCGTATGGTGGGGAATTGTAAATGTATGATTTGGTAGTAATTGATCATAAACAGTAACTTTGATACCCTGCAATTAATCAAAAACTGATTTGTTTTGTGTCATTAAACATGAAACAGATTTTAGCCAGCGTTGTGGTAGTGTACCTAAGACTTAGTATAAGTCAGCATTCCTTCTTTCAGTCACAACCCATATTGTGCGCTAACACAGAGGTTTTAAACAAATTTGGCTAATGCTGCAAAATTAGCAAAATTACAATAACAGTTCCCTTCATGCAGGGACAGATGAGAATACTGTGCTCTCATCCTCATTCTGTCATCCTTCTGCAGCAGCCCTCATTAGGATCTCACCAGTAACCGTCCTATCTTTCACTGTTAACTTGGTTTACAGTAGTACTAATTAACTGTTTATAGGCTGGTGATGTTGCATGCAAATTTCAGTTTTGCATGTATCCTTTTTATTTTCTATGCATTTTTACAGGTCTAAAAAACTTATAAAAAACTGTAAGTTACAAATCATTTGTGGATTTTTTACATTTAAAAAATTTCAAGATCCAAGACTTTAATAGAGTCAAATTAGGGTAAATGGCAATGGAAAGGTTCAAAAAGCTATTCATTACTGAGGCTATGTGAAGAAGTCTCTATAAGTAGTTTCAGTGATAGAGCAGGAATCGACTGGCAGCACTTCTAAACATCTGCCAAATTGTGACGAGCTGGGTGGCATTCTTTAAAATAGGTGACAAATTTTCTCACAGCATCGTTACACTAAGTAAACAGTTACCTCAGATATAAACTTCCTTGCAACACAGCCTGGCACCATCCCCAGTCCCTGCCTCCTCCCTTCTCACAGTGCGGCTTTACCTACTTTGCCCTGTCCATTTAACTTAGACAGCGTTTCTGCTCGGTTTAAGAATCTTACAAATTCCATTAGTGGATATAGGATTAAGCATTAAGCTTTTTCAAAGCCGTTGCTCTTAATTAACTAAACAAACACTGCCTTCTATTTCACTTAACATCTTGAATGCTGCTGTATGTGCCTGAGCTAATGCTAATCATTCCCTAACGAATGGGACTGCTGGCTCAAACAGGCATGTTTGGGTATGTTTTCCAGAAGAAACCTAAACATGCATGTATACAGTTACACAGGAAACCAACTCAGTGAATGCAATTAACGGTAATAAATACATACACTTTAGAGACTATCAGTATTATATAAACAACCAAACACATCACACTGTTTAAAGTATGCAGTTCATATATCCAGGTCCAATACTGAACATGAGTTTAATGAAGCTAAATAAAAGGGGCCTTGTATCATGTCATTGAAGCTGTGTTCAAAACATACTTTGGAGGTTTCTTCAACCCTCAGCAGTGGCAGGCTGATCTTAGAGTTGCATCTATTGCAATCTTCATTTCTATATTCCAGCCAGGGATTCCATGTATGATAAGTCAAGTTTTGACATGAGCAGTGTTTCAGAAGGGGAATGCACCACTGGGGCCTGTGCGAATACAAACGGGATTCATGCCATCAGGCCCACTCTGCATGGCTAATTAAAAGCTAGGGATTTTTTCAAAGCAACCAGGGAGGTATAGAAGAGAAGATGTTCTCCTGATTTCTTTTCCTTTAATTTGTCTGAGAGTTACCTATACTTGCAAAACTTCCCTTAACTTAGTGTTATAGTAAGGACTACTCAGGGCTATAATGATTAGCTACTTGGAAATGACAACTAGTTGCAACCAAAATGCCCTTTAACATCATCTTTTTAGTAATTTCTACACAAAAAATCAGACAATAGACCACAGCAACAAGAGTACACTGTATAAAAATGCAGAAAAAAGTTAAGAGCTGGACACACATCCACAATGCCTTGGTGCAGTATCTACCACCAGTGTGACCTCAAGCACTATAATTACAGCTGTGAATATTTAGATCTTATGCTGTTATGCACCTGCCAACATAGAGGAGCAACAACTGCATAACGGAAGACCATTAATTACATGAGGTATTCCAGTGTAACTGTCAGGCTGTATTTTAGTGGTTGCCTGAATAATCTGTCAATCACTTAATTGGGCCAATCTCTGGCACTGTGAGATAGTCGGAATAGGTTGATGCCTGCACTTATTTATTTATATTTTAATGTTTTTTTATCGTTTAGATTGGCTAGTAGGCTTGTAAACGAGTCTGCCAGCAAACATAACAAAAATAGAATTAGAATGGCACTCAGTATAACACAGACCTCTGCCAAGGTCAATGTCACACATCATACATCAGACTTCAGAGAAAAAAAAAATTCAAATTCTTCGTAAAAGACCTGATCTTCGTTGGCTCATGCCCCATCCTTCTACTAATTCAGTGCAAATCAGTTCAGTTCTTTATGTGTAATCCTGCTGACAAACAAAACGACAAATAGACACGGATGAAAACATAACCTACTTGGAAGAGATAATAATATTTTTTTCTGAATCATGTTATGAGATAAATATGTACAGTTTATTAGATTTTATTTTGTATGGAATAATCGAATTAGACTGACATTGTATTTTGTTTTTATTTCAATAAATACAGAAAAATAGAAAACAATCTATTTTAGATGGCTGTACACTGAGCAAACATCTAGAATCACCTGGAGTGCTTATGAAGAGACAAAGAAGAAAAAAGAAGATGCCGCTAGAGCTGACTTGCTCCAGCCTAATATGACGCAGATGTTTAATGCTCAAAGAAATGGCATGATCGGATTCCCAAGTCAAAACAAATTGACACTTTAATAACAGAAATTATAACCACAGCCCTTTACGTTTTTTTTCCAGATGTGGGCTTTCATTGGTTGTCGGCTAAAGCAGCCTTAAAAGGGAGAAGATCTACTGCATAGACATGCTGGACAGTGTGTACACAAAGGTTGTGAAGAAAATCAAAGCACTGACTACACCAAAGAGTGCAGGCCCCAATTTGTCTTTCACCACAGACTGCAGGTCTGGAGAAACTGAATCATTAACGACTCTAACATGGCATTTTATAGACAATGACTGGGAAAGGAAACAGGTAGTCTTAAATAGAAAGGCCATGTCTGGCTCTCATGCTGGGGACTACATCAGCAAAACTGTTTCATAAAATGATGGACAATTGGGATATCAACCAAGAAAAATGTGGTTGCTGCAAATATGCTCAGCGACTGGAAAGGAAACCGGACTCACCTGTAGTGCATGCATATTTCAGCTTTTGGTAAACTTTGACATTTAGAGTCAGAGAGCAGTGGTGGACAGTATGAGCAATTTGCACACATGTCAACCAGTCTCTGCTAGCATAACAGCATTAGAGGGTCATTCAAGAAGAAGTTAGCTCCCACTATGGGATCATTCAAGCTGTTCCCATCTGCTGGAACTCCACTCTGCATATGTTGCAGAGGATGCTGGAACAGCAGTGCACCCTGAACGTATATGCAGGAGAAAATGGGAGGTTTACATGTCCAACAGTGCAACAATAGGATATCATCTAAAACTTGACTGAGACACTGGGCCCTATCACAGAAGTGCCTCTTGAAATGAACAGGGCAGTGGCCTCTGTCTCCTGCATCATCCCAAGCAATGCAGTGCTGAGGATGCTGCTTCAACCTCCAGTAGTGGGACCCTCTGCTGCCACGCTATCAGAACACTATAGTAGACAATGTTGCAGAGTGTGGAGAAAAGATTTTCCATGATTAATTAGATTAAATGTTTGGTGCTGACAACATTGCTGGAGCCTCGATACAAGGGCCATGTCTTCGCACAGATAATATTCTAAAAGAAGCAGTACAGTGTCTAAAAAAGGAAAGCTATTGCCTCTGAGTCTGAACAACAACAAGCCACCATTGAAGACCAGGGGTTGGTTCGTAAATGAACCAATGTGGAGGAAGAGGCACTCTCTGATGTTGTTGTCTGAATGCACGCAAACATTTTCAGGGGTCAAAGTCATCATGGAACTGCTAAAGAAGAGAGTTAGGACATATCTGATGAGCTCAACTGTTACCTCTGGGAGCTGGGGATTGACTAAAAGACTGGTCTGCCACTGGAAACAGGACAAAACCAACCTACACCTTCTTGCATCACTGGCAAGAAATTTTCTTTCCTCCATCCTCCCCTGTTCCCAGCAAGCAAACATTCAATGGGGTTGGGACCATTTATGAAAGGAACAGTAACAGGTTCAGTGGAGAAAATGTAGAGAAACTTTGTTTCCTACACCACAACTTGGTGCTCTTAACTGGGACTGAGACTACAAACAGAGATGCTGTTACTGTGGTTAGTACACTAACATTGTTTATTTTTTTATTTATGCAAGTACTTACAAATTTTCTTTATCTCTCAGAAACAAGAGGATGCTGTCACCTGCTGGTAAATGCTGCTGTTAAGTGCACTAAATTATTTATTTATTTATTTTACAAAGTTTAGTTTTTTTAATTACACATGGACATTTTTAAATCATCGAAAATGATAAATATGTACAGTGCAAAGTGCAGATCTACTTAAGCACATTGCATAGACTAAAATTAGTGTAAAAGTGTGTCTCATTTGTTAATTAATATTAAATTTTTGTATTTTATCAGATGTAACAACAAAACAAAATGACAAAAAACAAAACATTACAAAACAAAACAGAACATAACTACAAGATATCGGCATTATATATCTGCCATCGGCCATTGGGGAGCCCATATCAGCCGACCACTACTGTGTTTACATTCCTGAAAGTGGATGTGATGCTATCGGGTGGGGGGTGATCTGCAGGAAGGATATGTTTGGGAGGTAAGCTACTATTATCTCACAAACATGCATGTCTGCAGAGCATGAAGCAATGCTCTGCTGAAAACAACTATTTCACTCTTATTTGAAAAAATATGCCTTTTTCTTTGCATATTCTGGTCTTGATTTGACCCAAAGAGGAAATGAACATAATGCATATTTAAGTCACTTTGTCATTTTCCCCTGTGGAGTTACTGGTGTTTTCTCTTGAAACATTTCAGTTACATTTGCTAAACTGCCAAAGAAATGCCTGAGTCAAACATCCAGCTGCTCCAGGTACACAAGTCACTAAAAAAGCACAGCATCCCAAGACCTCTCATTTGGGAAAGTACCTGTTTTATGCTTTCATTCTGTCTTATTCAACCATCAGTGATTCCCGTGATGGGGCTCAATGACAGCAACTCACATGCCATCAAACTGTATTTTCAAGTATGCTTGATTGATTTACTTTTGAAATTGCAGCTGGATAGACCTTATTGAAATGAAAAAAAAAGCTGTTAAATGATGAAATTTGGAAGGAAGGAAACAACTCAAACCTACCACTGATGACTTTCCGCACATGTAGGGTTCAGGCTCACAGCCTCCTCACCAACTTTCTTTCCTAAAAGGAAAGGACAGATAGACAAAAGATAATATGCTCCACTGAAACACAAACTCAACACACGCAATTCAACCCGGACATTCTTGTTCACATGACAAAAGAAGAAGGCATGGATTAGGGGAGTCAAGGCAAGTGTTTTCTTAGAAAACACAGCGGGATATACAGTACATACTGTAAATCAAGAAATGTCGCCAGGCGCTGGATTAAAGCAATGGATATGAAATGCAATCCAGGAAGAGAGTTCAGTTTTAGATCCTACATCAGTCATTGGAAAGTTTCTCATTCCATCTGCTCTATTAATATCTGGGTGAATGTTCAATATGATGCCCTGCTGCTTTAAATATCCATGTCTCTGTCAAATGCTTTCAGAGAAGGCCCCTTGCCAGCTCTGATTAGAGGCACATTGGTCAGTCAGGCCAGTCCAGTCTGAACTTCAGAAATACAGAATCAAAAAAAAAAGGCTCCATTTGTGAAAAAAAAAAACAAAAAACACCACAATCTACTTCACAAAGTCTTGGATTGTAAGACAAGGAAAGCACAGAAAGGCATAGTAATCAGCTTTTAAAAGGTCTGTGGGAAAAAGATGTTTTGTCATCATAAGCTGACTGTAAGACTTTACAGTCACCTCTTTGTTAAGTGCATAAACTATTCATATTATATTGAACTGACATTCTTTATAGCAAATTTACACTGACAGTTGAGTGTGCAATTGATGAGCAAAATAAATTAAGTGGATGTGTTTATGTGAACAATCTAAAAAGCTCAATGTATGTAACGCCGTGTGAGATGACCTAAAAGAAGAAATCTTGGTCACAATCTGTGTCAGACTGTACAATATCAGCTTTGAACAGTTGAATTTCTGGTAAATTTTAGTGCCAGGATGTAAATTTGAAATAAATTTACAAAAACAAAACAAAAACAGATGTAGCTAAACAATAAATGAGCATTGGCCATAGTGCTGGCACATATACGCAAAATGTCCAAAAAAAAGAAGAAAAAGTGAAGGAGGACACTGTTGACCAGGTCAGAGCAAAGGAAAAGAGGGCAACATGAAATGTCAATTTGGTGAAGTGAGTTTGTGGTAAATACAACATGTATTTGCTGAGCAGTATATTCGTCAATTCATTCCGTGTTCCAGTTGGTTGGTTCGCAAACATGGATCGTAGCAAAAGTCATGTTGTGAGAGTTTGGCCCTAAACATCTCAGATTGTCAGATGTTTGATGGTGTCTGTTTTTCAGTTTGGAAGCTCTAAATCAGCCCGAAATCACACAGGGTAAAGATGCCTTTAAAAGATTGGTCTTCAAGTGATGCACAGTTCTCTTTCCATCACAACAATCAGATGTTTCACTCAAATAATAGGATATAAACTGGAACAATAGCCATGACATAAGTGGTGTGGCAGGTGTGCTGTACTGTATATCTATCGAAGATTTGACCTTTAACTTGGCTACGAATATCAGTGCCTTATATCAATAACCAATAATCAGTGAGCAGAAGGTGATGGTCACAAAGGTTTTTCTAGAGTTGTTGTTTATTTAGCATCAGCACTGTGTTTTTATAGTTGGGATATGTATGTAGTACAGTAAGGTAAGTATGATGTGTTACCACCAATTCAGACCTCATGATCACTTTTCTACTAAAATGGATGACTGGACATGTAAAGGTTACATTTCTGAAAATTCATCATGGGCCAACATCTCAATCCAACTGACTGAGATAATTGCAGGAATACACAGTTGCATCATTTTGGGTTTTCCAGATGAGACACTGTGGTTATGACATTAGCAACTTATATCCAGAGTGAGATGCTTGGTAAATTAGGCAAAGAAGAAGGTTTAGTAAATTACCCGTTTCTGCATGAGTCTTCTTCTCCTCTGGAGTGGAGCTGACATCATGAACATCACAGTAAGCTCGGGTTAGCCGCCAAAGAAACGAAGAGTTCTGTCCAAACTGCAGAAGAACATCAAAGTGTTAAGAGCCTCTGTCCTGTATTCGGCTATAGTGGCATAAACATCTATAAACTGAATATATGCAGGGTTAACAACCAATTTAACACACCTCCTCTCTTTGCTCCAAAAGGATGTTGAGACTTTCCCGTTTGTCAGATTCAGTGCCCTGATGCAAACAGTCAATCTTCTCTAAAAGGACATGTAATATGTCCACATGCTGTTCCTCATCCTTCTGCTCTGCATCACTTTGCTCTTCTTCCTCAGAGTCTGTCAGTGCAGTCATATACCTAAAAGCACATAAAAAACAGTGTGAGTGTAAAAGAAAAGGGCCACAGACAGAAGGACCATAGACCCAACAGGTACCTGGGGCTGAAGGCTGCTTCCTGGCTCCACCCCATAACACACCTTCAACCTGAGTGCTGTGATTACAGGAGTAATTTGACAGCATTTGAGCTGGAGAGATTTTCTGCCACCAATAAAGGAAGCAGCAATGGTGTGCTGAGGGGAAATCTGGGCTGTTTTTACCAAGCACAATGTTACGTTCCTTGCTAAAATGTTAATGTATTCTAATTTAAAGGAAAATACAACTGCTTAATTCTACTACTTTCAATAATTTGTTGATGGATCAAATGATTATGTTTAGGTGAAAAGTGTCATCCTAAGTGACAAACCCGCGGAGAACTGTCAACTAGCTATGGTGTTTAAGCGTATTTCAGTTAATTGTTTTGGACTGATGGCTCACCACTTACTGTTTGCTTCAGTCTCACTGTTATCACCACTTCCATGAGAGCTAAAAGAGAAATACTGGACTTAAATTAACCAGATGTTCAGAAACATGATTCTAAATGAATGCTAATGTTATTTCTCTGTTTCTTGGTATGTTAATAGGTCTGTGTTGTGTATCATTTATTACTATATTAACAATGGGTCAAATGATTTTTGCAGCCCCCAGTGGTCAAAAAGTTTTTTTAGGCAGCTTTTCAGAAAACCTATGTAACTTTTGCTGAGCAGCGGCCACAGTGGCTACGATTGATGATTACAAGATGGCTAATTCTAAAATCCAGTGTAACAACAGCACAAAGAGAGATTAGTCCTAATGTTAAGGAGCTGAAACAGGAAAATTCAGATACACAGTAATAGCTATCTAAAGGTTGCAAACATCAGATAACATTACACAGCTAACGATAAGCTACCAGCAATACCAGAATGATGGAAGCTGTAGTGAAAAGACCACTGAGTGTATTAAACTGAGCAAGCCTGCATCTTATTGCTCATTCATTTTACTTTTGTAAAAGGGAGATTATGTTCTTCTTGCATTCAAAAATTAAGTATTTTCACATATAAGAACTGATAAAAAAAAATAGTTGAAATACTTTGGACACTTTGTGATATGAAAGATTCAGCACTTTCATCCATTGGACTTTACTTCATTCCAATTCAGTAACTTAGTATAAAATGGAGAATGACTTTGACTGTGCAAGAAACTAGATTTTACAGTATCTCTATTTTGATTTACATCTGTTTATATATCATCAGTTTGGGATGGTGCTCTAAATCCTTTATTCAAATTTTGTTCTCTGTATGAACCACTGAGTAAGCTCACAAACCTGCATGCAAGGCTCAAACCATTTAGGTTCAGACAGGTTAGTACAACCCGTCTTAAAAAATCTGAATGGATGTGCCTTCCTTTTTAGTCTGTCTGCACCTTATCAAAGAGCACTGCCTGCAATAAACATACCTGCTATCTAACTTTAGCAATACAGTCACATTATTGGACTTGTATCATTGGTTCATCCCCAATTCATTCATCCTTTTCTTCTTTTATTCATTCAGCAGTACATTTTCCCTCGCTCCCAGCAGTGATTTATTCAGTGGAGCTGGTGAGACAGGCAGCTCAGTACTGAGTGATCAGCACATTCCTGCCACGCCATTCTACAGCTCATAAATCACTTGAGTTGAAAGAAGAAAGTAGCTAAGGATCTATTTGTATTACTGTGTGTTTATGTAATATATTTATGTTTTTGTGCAGGAACCATTATTATCCTTGCAATGTTACTAGCAGTGCACAGCTCTGAAAGAACAAGTCTCAGTATTATCATCTGTATTTCAACAGTCTAGGTACATCATATACCAGTAGGCTCTCCTATGACTCACACATGACAAGAAATTAAAATTATTTTCTGCAGGGAAACTCAAGGGAAGAGAAAGAAAAGAACATAGCTTTTGGTTATTGATGAACATGGAAATGATTCCATTGGGTTGTTATCAACCCAATGGAATGGGTTTATAACAATGTGGTATTTGACTCCTTTGACCCATTCAGACATTTGTCGGACCCACTGTGAGTTCATCAATAGAAAATCTGACAATTTCGATAATTGATGAACAATTCAAATGAATACCAAACAAAAATACCACACAATTGCCAAGAACTGTTTCACAACTGTTTTACACTTTTTGCATAATAAGTGTTCCTCTCTGTTTTCTATCCCTAGTCAAAGTCAAACATGTTTGGATTTTTCCACTGGGCTTCATCAAACGATTGTTTTCATTTGAATTATTTTTTCAACTTATCATTTGACCATTTAGACAATGAAAATCAAAATTTCCTAAAGGCCAGTGCGACAACTGGTGTTTGGCATT
>CM029124.1:20145479-20360479 GCA_016859345.1 Istiophorus platypterus
AGTAGGACTGGTCACAATTTAAAGCCATAGGTAAAGATCATCTATGTATTTAAAATCCATCAGTCTTGCTGATGTATTATTTAAATGCCATTCATGTATGTGGGAAGACAGCGTTTAAGCCAGGGTATGACCCTGTATCACATGCATTATGGGTTCTATAGTGGAGGGTATACGCAGTAATTGAGGGTTCTTTTTCAGGAGATCTGATGTGTTAGAGAAGAAGTACTCTCATTAAAATAATTTAAATTAATGGAACAAAATGCTGAGATACAGATTCATTGGCATATCCATGTACTGCACGGAAAAGTGCGTGATTCATGTACATATAGTTGACAACTATGATGGAGACACTGTACAGCGGTTGTAGCAAAAGGTGATTTAGCAGATTAATAATTGTCATGGTAGCAAACATTGGGAATAAGACTTCACATCACAGGTTTAATGTTTAATATGGTGCAACTAATATTTGGTCTACAAACTTAATAGGAATAGTGTGTGTGTGTGGGTGTGTGTGTGTGTGTGTGCGCGTGTGTGTGTTTTCTCCATCCGTGAGAATCAAAGAATGCTTCGGACCTCTGTAAATACCTCTGGGTAGCAGTATTACTTTTGTGGCTTGATCTGAAGGGTAAATTTAAGAAAGAAGAATACTTAAAGCAGCGCAAGTTCTCTCCAATTTACAGCTTTCAAAGTACTCACCCTCCCTCACTCTCTGCCTCCTCTGAGCTCCGACCCTCAGCTCTGGTGCCAGTGATGGTGCCAGCAGCTCTTTTCCTCCGTGTTGGCGTGGTCCTGTGTAGAGGGCTGGCTCGATGCACTTCATTGCGTCCCCTCAGTTCCTCCCTGACTTGGTCCTGCAGTGTTGGCAGAGCATTCTTCAAGGCCTTCATCTCATCCTTCAGTTCAGAAACACACTGGATCAGGGCCTCGAGGCGCTCCAGCACTTCAGCCTGATCCCTGGGCAGACCTGAACCATCCACCAACATGACACCAGTGCCCTGTTCCTTAGTGTGGTTGAGGTAGAACCCCAGCGACGAACCTCTTCGTCTTGACCTGAATCCCTGGTAGCATGCTGCAGCCAAACCGATACCAGCCACTCCAGCTAATGCTCCCAGAACCAGCACCTTGCTGTCTGTCTGGGCCATCCTGCAGATCTGCAAAGAATGCATTGAAATAAAGTGTTTTAGGTCCCTGACTTCATAAGCATTTGCTTAAATTCAACATATAAGTTAAAGAACATATATATATTACTTGCAGTTACACGTTCTGGTTTAGATATTAAGACAAGACATCTAACAAACAAAACAAGTCATATCTGAGTATGGGTCAAGTTCATTGGCAACTACCTGTGGTAGTCTGTTTGATAAACTGATTAAAGATAGCAATTTCCAACCTGCCATTACTTGTGACTCAGTTAATCCCATCATTCATTATTTTGATTATTTTTTTTTTATTGATCATTTAGTCTATGAAATGTTAGAAAACAGGGGAAAATGCCAACAAAAATTTCCTAGAGCCAGTGATAACATCTTGTTTTGTCTGAACAATAGTCCAAAAGAAACATTTGCTAAATTTTTGCTTGATAATTGACTTAAAAACTTCAATTATCTGCAAAATTGTTCTCTATCGATTTTCTGATCAATCAGCTCCACTGTTAATATAATAATATTTTAAACACTTAGACTACAGACCATCTTGCAACAGCGTCAAGCCAACTACAATGCTAGTTAACATGTTGATGTACCAACTCATGAGTACTCCATAGTTTTTATGACATTATTACATCAGTACTCAGTAGTAATGGGTCGGACCACGCCCATCTATTAATTCGGCCTTCGTTTTGATCTAAAGTGAACTCCTGTAAAGTTTTGTGAATGCATCTTGACACTATAAATCTGGCTTCAGACAGATAGACATAAAAACACCTGCCAGAGTTCTCAAACCCGCCTCTGTGATAGTTCACATTACATTAGGTGCTTAAAGGATCATGTTTTGCCATATTGATAGACACACACACACACTCACAGGGTGAAAACAATATCAGCCACACTGGTAAAAACACATTGTACTTTCTGAAGTACATAATTTTAGGAGGCCAGCAAAACTTGTAGTATGGAGAACAACCTTATGATTCAACCTACATGTTTGGGCTTGTGGCTGAGTCATTCAGATAAGTACGTACTGTAAAACAGAGTCTACTAGCTTCTTTTTTTGTGACCCTCTTTACTAAGTGTCATTAATAACTAATTATGGGTTCACTGTACTAAAAGTTAACACAGTGTAAAACAGTTACATACAGTATAATACTGCTGTGGCCATGACTGCTGAGTTGCCAAAGCCTATGATGAACACTGATATAAGAAAATCTACATACCAGGCAAGTGTACATGTTTTAGGATTCACTTCAATTACACCGGTACTAACCAAACATCTTTCTCAGATAGTGACCTTTCCACCTGTAACACTGAGTGGGGTGATGATCTGGATTGAGTTCCTCAATGGCTGACTACAGCAGTATATGAGTTTAATAGGTACCATAGTTGTTGACTTCACTCTTCACACTGGTCTCAACACTTAGCCCGACTGACTTTAATGAGCCTGGCGACTCATTGAGAAGCTCAGGAACAGAGCAACGTTTGGCTTCTCTAAAAAGAAAACACTAATCTCTTATCTATGTTTGAAAATCATGATCACTGTGCGTGTCCTCGAAATATGCACGTATTCACGGCACAGGACTCTGGGACACGCAGGAGATGAATGCCATCTTTTTAAAAGGCTTAAAACGTGCGTTCATTTTGAGTATGTACGCGCAACATTAACTCTACATTTTACCTCTGTCCTGCTTCGAGTTTTAAGTGCTTGTTGCTCAAGCTAACATCATGGGAAAGAAAACCCTGTATCGTAGAAATGAGTCGAAGGCAGTTCATTCATCTGTAGTATTCTGTTAGGTTATGAATGGCTAGCCAGCTAGCTTAGATAAGTGGATCAACACATAATCACTAAGAAGGCGTGTTAGCCGGCGGTCCGACGCCAGCTTTTTACAGCCAGAACACGCTCAGAAATTCAATGTCTGACGGCGGATGATCGTTATTACATTAACACGACGAGCTGACCATAGTTATTAGCGGCTAATGACCATGTCCTACTGCTAGGTAAAAGTCACCTCTTCCCAAACCTTGTGCTAACAACCACAAAGTTACTCGCCAAGGTTATACTGTTAAAGCGCATTAAACTGCTCATACAGAACACACTGCGACGATTTACGTGTGCGTTTTGTTTTTTAGATACCAATGAAACACAGTGATATTTGAGACCTTACTGTACAGGTGAGGAAGGAGGCACTTGTGCTGGTTTGACAGCTCCTCTGTGTAACCGTCAAAACATTCCGTGCGCGCTCAAGTGCCACATTGAATGGTTCCGTGTTTCAACCTCCCAATAAAAACTAATTTCTTTGCGAGTTTAGCTCGAATACATCCCAGCGACAGCCAGTTTATCAATAAAAATCCAGATATTTTTACCGGAGCCGATCTTATTATGACCTCCGATTTTAGAAACTCATATCATCACTTTTTCCTCATGGGTTCTTTCTGAGTGGAGTTAGAGGATGAGTCAGGGTGTAGGCCACGACTCCAGTTTTTTGCCCTCTTGTTATTTGTTTTTCCCTTTTCCTGTTTTATTTCTTTCCCTTGTCTCTGTCTTTGTGTGTGTGTGTGTGTGTGTGTGTGTGTGTGTGTGAGTGTGTGCCTTTGTAGGTGTGGCTGTGTCTGGGGCGTGGTACTCCTACCTCTCCCTCTCTCCCCCTCTCTCATCAACCTGTTGCCACTACAGTAGTGTAGTCACCAGTCGAGTAGATTATGCTCAGGCTGCTTAGAAATCACATTCTAACTTCTTGTTCCAGTGTTTTTCTTTTGCTTGTTTTCAGGATCACTACTTGCATGCTTGAACACCAGCTCATCCGAATGCCAGGCTCCAGACCCACTTGCCTCGCAAGCCATCGGCCCTGAAAGCCCTACCTACTTGCCCTCTTATCTACTCTTTCCCCAGCTTCTAGGATAGTCATCCTCCCTGCTCCCCCCTCGGCTCCCTATCATGCTGTATGTATACTATTGGCCCCTCAATGCTCTTGTTCTTGGGGAGAAAATGCTGCTCTTCTTGTCTTTACAATAGAATCACTCCTCCTCAAGCTATAGGTCTTCTGGTTTAAAGTTCTGTTGTTTGCATATGTTCCATTTATATTTACATGTGCATTTACATTTATTCATTTGGCAGACACTTTTATCCAAAGTGACTTATAAGTGAGGAACAGCACTCAAGCTTCAGTACAGTAGGAGACCTTGGTGTAAATACTAAATCAGTTCAATAAGATAAAGTGCAAAGATATCAGGTAAAAAAAAGTTCACAGTAAGTGAGAGCTAGACATGTTAGGGTGTCAGAGATGTTGGGAGAGGATTGTTGATGTAGAGATTGACTGGCCAGGATGACCAAGAGCTCTGTCTTAAAAAGGTTTCGTTGAAGGTAGTGTTCCTTCGACCATAGGGATATGTCTGGGACACAAGCCGAGTTCTGAGCCAAGACCCTTGGTTTGTCTGCCGGGAATGACATGTATAGTTGGGCATTGTCTGTGTATCAGTGATCGAAAAAGCCATGTAAGCAGATAATGGGACTGATGGAGATGTTTTTAATTGCAAAAAGAAGGGGTCCCAGCACCCCAAGCCTTGGGACATCCCTGGAGGGAGGGAATAGGGTAAAGATGTTTGCTCTTGCTATGACACACTGAGAGACCATCAAGTGAGGTAGGGTTCAAAGTATGCACTTTGCCAGATATGCCCATATGGGAGATTACAGATAGCAGGTGCAGGGGTTCACTGTGTCAAAAGTTGCTTATAGGTCCAGTAAGATAAGAACCAAGGACTTATCTGCAGCTTCAACTGTCCTTGGTGCTTCTGTCATAAATCAGATAGCCATTGCAGTGGCATGGCCTCTTTGAAAGACAGACTGATTTGGTTCAAGGAAGTCATTGCCTGAAAGGAATTCTGTGAACTGTTTGAAAACTGCCCTTTTGATAGGCTTGGATAAGAATGGAAGTAACAACACTGCCTTATGATTCTCTACTTGAGCAACTCCACAGAATGTGTGCCTTCAAAAATACTGTATATATATATATATATATATATATACTGTATATAAAATAGCAGGACATGTAGGACTATGCTTCATGACAACTGAAATAAATCCAGTCTTATTACATTGACAAAACAACATGTTGTTTTCTGATTACAGTCCATCACATTTCCATCCATCAAATTTCCTAACCTCTGAACTAAAATTATAAACAGACACCATGCAGGCATGGTTTTCGTCTGTTAAGCTGCAAAGATACCTTTTTTAGAAAAATAAAATGCAAGGAACAGTCCATAATAAAAATCATGTGTCTACTCATCATCCGTCATGCACAATATACTATAAGAAGCAATGCTGAAGTAAACGTATTGTGTCATTTCCGGTTACTCTCTTCCTACTGCCCCCCCCCTTCTCTTACTCTCTCAAACCAGCCGGTCGAGTTAGACGGTCGGCCACCGTGAGTCAGGATCCGTTCACTGTTTCTACCTGTTAAAACAAAGTTTTTTGCTCCCGCTGACGCCAAGTGCTGCTCATGGGAGAAATGTTGGATCTCTATAAATAATAACTATAAAGAGTCTGGTCTAGACCTGCTCTATATGAAAGGTGCCCTGAGATAAACTCTGGTATGATTTGGCGCAATATAAATAAAAAATGGATTCAATTGAATTATTAAAGTATTTGATTATTGCAAACATATTGATAACCTTGTAGTCTGACATTTAGTGTCATTTGGTTTCTGTTTTTACATTTATTAATAGAGATGTGGGGGAAATCGAGTGGCACATTTAACCCTTTTTAAATATTTTCATCAGAATTGTCTTCTTTGAGAAGAGTTGTCTTTCATCAATCTTACCAACATGTGATTGAATAATAAGTGGCCAAAGTTCAGTACAAGAACTACAGTAGTGTTAGGAGTGTGTTGTTTAAAACTAGCAATATGGAGAGGTAATAATAGCTGCCTTTAAATGTAGTTATTTGTCACTGTAAGTTCTTTTACAAGTTCATTTCAGCTAGAATTTTCAAATCTCATTTGTTTGTGTTGCACTTATACCTACTTCTGTCTATAATATAAAATGATTTGGCATATCATAAATTTTAAATTAATATTATGCTGCTGAAAATCACTATTCTATCAAAAGAAGTTCAAAAAGTGACCCACCTCTATGATTTGCTCCTCTCACAAGTATGTCCCTGCAGTGAACCTAGACAGAACATGCACCAGGATTTAAAAAGTTACTAAACACATGTATCATCACATCAACCTTGGACCTGTAGTCAGTGAACTTGAAACTGTGCATGTTACAATTGGCATTTGCTGTGGAGGAGCATTAGAATGGTAAACAGAGTCTTACTACATGTTTTCCATATTATCCAACAGTATTACCCCACTTTGAGGCAACACCACATTTTTGTCCATATTTGTGATTATTTTTAAGAAAAAAAAAATCATTTTATAACTATTTTTTTCTCAGGGTTTTGTCAAAATGTGTAAATAAATAAAACAGCATTGACTTTAATGACCCTGAAAGTTAGTTTGTTACATAAATTGTCTCTTTCTGGGTTATTTGACTTGGCAGAGGTACATGAACTCTCTAAATAAAAGGTAAAAAGCCATACTGGCTTGGAAATAGGGGTAAGAGGGAGTTCCCTTGCATAATATGATGTGGGGATTGCTACGTGCAGTTTCTTCCCTGCTCTCTGAACAAAGTATTGTTCCTTCGCCCACAGCCTGCATTCTGCCAGCACAGAGAACAAAAAGCCCACCTGAAACCTGGGGGCAAGGTGGTGTAAAAAAAGTTTGGCCATCGGCTCTTGGTTGGCCCTTCAGACGCAGATATGGTGATAAGGGAGGCGCATCCAGCCATGGCCTTGCTCCCATCGGGTCAAAACCAACAGATAAGAAGATATTGTCAACACTGTGGTTTTATCCACCAACCACACATCTGCCCCAGCACTCTTACCACAGGGGAAGAAATAAAAGCAGCCTCAGATTTGCCTTTGTGCACAGAAATAAGCCAGTTACAGTTGTCAAACAATACATTAGAGAAGAATCAGGATAAAACAAGTCATCACTATAATGACTCTGCTGACAAACCACAGAGTGTGAAGACCAATTGTTCCCTGTCAGTACTGTGGGACCGTTTGGTGCTGATGCATGAGACGCCTGTCTCAGTAGGAGGAAAAATAACTTCTGTATCAGTTGTATGTTCACAGATAGTTTAAAAATTCATTCAGCCATAAAAATGTGGAAAGTGTTGCGTAACAGAAGGCACAATATCGCTTAACTATATTGTTTGTGAGGAACTGGGGAAGTCCAACCCATACGCCTACACTAGCTCTATTGATGTATATCTCAGCTGCAGGAACTCACTCTTCTTATTCTTAGGCCTAGTCAGCTACTGCACATTAATGCATTAGGGTTCAAAGCCAAGGAAACCAAAACTGTTACAAAACTATGAAAACCCCTTGAAAGCAACAGTTTCTACTGAAAACAGTCATAATTAAGCTCTGTATGCCTATGAGAAATTTACATTTTTGGCCCTGATTTCTGCTTTCACACATAGATTTGTAGAAAAGTGCAGTTTATTGTCTGAAACTCCACTGAGGAGTCTCTGTCTTAGCTGTGGTAGAAAATATAGAAGAATGGTTGAAAATGGTTAAAAGGTATCGGCTAGGCTACAGAAACAAATACTCAGTCTTAGTGGGGAGTTCAGAGAGCCAAGAAGGGGAAAGTTAAATGGATCTATTGAGCTGAAATTCAGGAAATGCTGATTTTTGCAAAAGGGGCTCACAGAAATTTCAATACACTCCTCTACAAACCAGTTTTATTCAAATTCCTGGTCTTTTGATGGATTGGTGACTAATACCCTGAAACTAAGGTGCTGTAAGGCAGGTTAGCTTGATCTTAAACCCTGATCCCAGACAAGTTAATCAGGCCTCAGCCATGAAGGTGCTATCAATGTCGGAGCAGAATGAAATCCATCAGCTCTTCTTTTCAGTAGACATTGGCAATAAGTTGGAGTTTATGTATTTTTCCTCAAGCAATCCCAGTTCAATATGCTGTAGTTTGCCAAATTGGTTCCCGAACATTTTCTTTCATGCCCTCTTTTGAGAGCTTAAAAAAAAAAATCACACTATTAACATTAACTAGATTGCATGTTTATTAGATGATAACATTACTGAGCAGACTGGTCATAAAATGAAAATTTACAAAAAAATAAAATTTGAGACCATTAACAGCGGTATTTTCCCTGCATGTTTCTCACTAATTTACAGGTGGAATAACATAAACAATGGGTAAATTCCAGTTGCAGCCATTTTGTGACAAATACGCAAATAACAATGACAAATATTACACATACACAACCTAAATATACTTTCTGCATTGAAAAAGAGGCTAAACAAGCAGATTGAGAGAATATAGCCTATTAACTTGTAGACAATGTGCTCTCTGTCTCTAAAACACAAAGACACACACACACACACGCAAACACAGAACCTTCTGTCCTACCTTATTAAAATCCTGTTTCCCCTGTCTGACAGTCATTGAACCCTGGTGTGACAGTCAAAAAAGAAAGATAATGTATGTCCTGAAACAAGAATGGTTACAATAACCATATAATTGTTTCTACATTTTATCATATCATACCATGCTAATAGTTTCAACTCAGACTTTAATAAATTATATTTCTTTAAGTTAGAACATATTTGTATCTGTATCCATCAATGATGCAGATGTTAGATTACCTGCCACTAGGGACATGGTTCTGCACAGTGATGTCTTTATGTTTTTTGTTCCTTATCCAACACTGACTTAGAAAATTATTCTGATGAACTCTTGTGAAAGGATTATTAAAATACTGGCTATGTAAGTACCATAAACAGCCTATAAAACTGGTGTCTTCAACTAGTTACGTCACAAACTGTAGCAGTCACTGGGGAACTGGTGCCATACCCCTGTGTTTGTTAGGTTGTTGATAGCCCTCTATTAATTACAAATTTGACTTCACAACATCTCAAAACCCAGAGATATGCATATAGAGTATATATGTACGGCATATGTGCGATTGTATAACTAATTTTTGGTTTTTAGATTATATTTAAAAGATTCATTTTGCTGTAACTTTCAGAACTGCAGTAATTTTGTCAATGATGAAATGTTTTTTGCTTTTTTTAAGTAAATTTTCAATATGAATATGTATACTGTATATAATGCATATGAAATATGAAAAAAGCAACAAACCAAGCTCACAGTTTGAGACAATTATAAGAAACAAAAACTAGGTTGAGGTGATTTTTATTGTACAGACTGCCTTACAATGCTACATGTGCCCATTTGGCCATGATGTAGTGCCCATGTTATTAGTATGATTTGATGGACACTTTGGTAAAAAAAAAAAAAAAAGTACATAGGCTTTATGCAAACCACAACCTAAAGTAGCTAAAGAGCGATTAAGGTGACAAAGTAGTGACAACTGATGAATGCTGGAAAAATGTAAGGCAGGAAGATTACATCAGGGACCTCTCAGTGACTTTCACTTTGAGTTATAATGATTTCTTACTTCCTCTCAGTCCTCCTCTGCATGGATAATTAGTCATACCATCAGACGGGATGCATTCCTCCAAAAGCAGATACACATCACTTACACAACTTTGTGGTAGATTTTTTTTTTTAAACAGATCATGGTCCCTTGCAATATAAATGCGAGAAAAACTAAAGATTTTTTTTTTTTTTTTCAGAAAAAAATGGAACACTTGGTAAGAACACATGGTTCCCTAACCAAACATTCAACAATAACACCATCACATTCCTGGCCTTGAACTTTGGTCAACCCTTCCTGTCTTCTCCCAGTACTAAGTAAGCACAAAAGACAAACATGTTTACCTCTTCTAAGAGATATATGAATTTTTCCACAAAATCTAGTTTGAAAAATAAACTGTCGGTATTTGATTGTAAAGTTAATCGTAATAAAATAGGTAAATGAAACTTTTTGTTTGCAAGTAGAACATGACCAGCAGGTGGCGCCTAAAGAACTAGTTTTAAGATCCTCTAGTGTGGATTAGATGTGGGTGAAGAGCACAGGTAGGACTTTTAAGAGGATTCATCACAAACAGAGATGTTGCTAACTGTCATCCTCAGCATATTCTGTACTGTAACCAAAAGAGTTTCATCCCAAGTCTGCATTGGCCGGGACAGAACAGCTCCTTGTGGTTCAGGGTGGAATAAGCCAAAGATCAAGATAATCTGCTCCTAAACACATTTTGTGTTCCAGCCTCATTACCAAGGCTGCAATGCTGTATGTGAAGGTGAGGAGAGCCTGAGTCATGTCTATCTGGGTAGTTACATGATGTCTGCTCTCCTCAGGTAGACCAGAACACGATAATTGGGTATTACCAAAAGCCAAACAAGACTCCACTCACTTTACGTCCAAAACATCAATATTAATGTAAAGCCCTTTGTAAAATACTTAATCTTTTCTGAATAATTTGGCCTTCATTGGTTTAAATTGAGTGGAAAAAACAATAGAAACACTTGCAAGAATGACACAATACAATTCAACAGCAACACAAACTGCAGCCTCCAGAATGACCTTAAAGTTGAGTCAACATCTCTCTAAAAGAGTTGCAACAAAAATGGAACATTATAAGCTTCATGAAGGAGGGTTTAATGCAGGAATCTTGTATTTTGCTGCATCAGTTTTAGATGGGTGTTCCTAAAAAATTGGCAACTGAGTGTAGACGGCTCTCTCTGATCTCTGTTCTCCCATACCACAAATCAGAAGGTGGAGCTTTACACACAGCGTTAGCATTTTCAAATTAAAAATAGTCACTGATTTCACTAAAGAGAATTTCAAGTCTCCAGCTATGGCAGTGCTTAGGCCCAGTGGTGCTTGGAGCTAAATGCTAATGTTGTTGCTAATTAGCACTAAACACAAAGTACAGCTGATGCTGACAGGAATGTCTTTTTTTTTTTAATTTTTAATTTTTTTCTTTATTTTGGAAAATTTGACATGACACTGGTTTTTCAAGGAAAAGTCAGAGGATCATGAAAAAAATGTTAGGGTTCAATGTTTGTGCATTATGAATCTTTTTACAATGTTTAATGGAAATCTATACAATAGCTATTGAAATCTATTCTTCACCAATATAGTGGAACAACAGACCAATAATGCCATCCATTGAGCAACTAACATGGCTGATGAAAGCCTTTATCTAGGTATTTTCAAATCTGTTGCACCTTACAATGAACATTAAATAAGAAAAGGTGAGAGAGAAACAAGTAATTCGGCGTCTGTAGTTGCCCCAGGAGACACTGCTGTAGAACATTCTTCAGCTTCAAAGAGAAGTGGAGTTTGATGGTTCTTTCTTCATTTTCTTTTGATCAGTTTTTAATGATTTCTCAAAGGAGGAACAGTACGTGTACAGCATATAAAATGGAATTCACTACTAAAAGGACAAATACTAATAAGAGTTTATATGACCATCCTGTCTTACAAATGTCATAGGATGTCACGGAATTTGTTGCTTATCACTCAGTTGTGGGATATCCTTTTTCATCCTGATGGAAAATGCATGTACAGTTCAGAAGGTGATTTACTGTTGAATTGGCTGTGAGCAGAGCTGATCAGCCTCTTTAGAATAAGCAAAGGTGAAGCTTTCTCATAAAGCAAACTGCAGAGGGGTCACGTCACGAAGTTACAGAGAGTTCAGAAGAAGGTTGAGAAGACAGTTCGTCATTCATGACACAGTGAACTGTTCTAGCATCCTGCACAGACTCATATTGTCTGAGACCAGTGACGCCTTACAGAGGAAATGTGGAAACATTTGTGGTATTTCTAAAACATGACATAGTAAAAGTTGCTAGCAGAGCATTATGAGCACTAGAAATAGAAATATATAATAACATGATTGCTCAACAGAATAAATTTGATTGCTGTCTTGTGGAATATTTTAGACATTTCTCCTGATGAATATAAAAATTATAAAACTTTTTATTCTCTTGGTAAAATTTTGATGTAATACTATACATATATATATATATATATATATATATATATTTACCTTTTGAATAATTGCACACTCTTTCAATGATGTAAAGCAATAAA
This sequence comes from Istiophorus platypterus, assembly GCA_016859345.1. NCBI lineage: Eukaryota > Metazoa > Chordata > Actinopteri > Istiophoriformes > Istiophoridae > Istiophorus > Istiophorus platypterus. Next base: position 20,157,704 of record CM029124.1, read on the forward strand.
CAGCATACACTGATGTCTGATGATTTGTAACAAGTGCCAGTAACTTGCCCAGCACTGTTAATATTTATAAAACATCATAAGATTAGATACTTGAGACTTTAGTTACGCATTTACAACAAATTCCAATGCATTTGCAATTCATTTTTCACAGGAGGAAAGTGTCAAACATTCCGTTGCCTACCAATAAAGGAAAGGGAAAAATATCTGGTGTTGTTGATGGATGACAGCTCTAACAATTAGATTTTTGGGGATTTAAACTCCGTTGGGTTGGATGATATCCATGAGTCTAAAAAGACTTTTTCTCATACACAATGAAAAGAGACTAAAATATGAATCCATTTTTACATCATCACAAATCCTTTGTCATGACTGTATTATCAAAATGTTTGCCTCTAGATCCAATTAAAAAAAGGCTCATAGGGGATTAATAGTAGTTTTTTTTTTTTTTTAAATTAAAGTGAACCTAATACTGATGCCTAAAATATTTTCAATGTACTGTATATCCTTGGTGAGCAATTTTCATTTGAATGAATGGGGTTCCATTTTGGACAAGGGTATCCTGTTTTCATAATGCACTCATTTTGCTTTCTCACTGCAGCTTAGGCGTCACTTTTATGCTGCTCTTGAAAACTCATTCAAAATAATATCTGATTACCTTATTCCATGTGGGCGGAAAATTGACCATGCCACATACCAGAATTTCAGTTATGTCATGAGGTTGAATCCTCAAGAATTCTGTGGGAATTTGAGTAAATTAAACACTTACATAATGCAACATTGTCATAGGGATTGCTTCCATATATCATAATTCAGGATTTTTTTAAACTTGCGTCATACTTTATTTTCATAGGTCTGGCCATTACTATCCGTTCACCAAGTTGAGCCTGAATGAGAACTTGAAATGCCTTTCATTTCAAATCAGTGTATTTATATATTGTAACAAATCATTACAGAGGTTATCTGAGGGAACAATGTGGTGACATTGCTAAAAAAGAAGTCCAGCAGTGCAAGAAACACGAACAGTGATCATTAAGGTTTTAAACAAACCTTCAGGTTAGCCAACTCAGATCCTGGTCTACCTTTGAGCATCCATACATGCTATAGTTGTACATGAACACAGTTTTCCAGTGCAATAGTACCACCGGTTTGGCATTTTGGGTGTGCTGACATTTTTTTTTCCTCCAAATAATGTGGTTTAGATAATCTGGCTAAGCTGTTGATTTAGTCACATCCTGTTTGATTATCTAACCATGTATCTTGCCCTGTCAGACTTAATTGTTGTGATGATGCTATATATATATTCCCTGATCTTACCAGTTATTGTGGTGAGTGATGTTATCATGTCTGATGGAAAAGAAAGCCAAAATAACAACTATAAAATCAAGTTACAATGGACAGGAATTATCCTTTAAACATGTGTGCTGGTGATGCTATGGCCAGCATACTGCAAACTTCAGCCAGATGTCTTTGTTTGGCGATGCTGCAGTCCCATAAATCAGCTCAAAAGCCATATGATGGCAAGAGGTAATGACAAGACAGTAAACAATGAGTCTCCTCCCTTCTTTGCATGAAGCTTCAGTTTCTCATGTTTTTCTCTCTCAGGCTTTATTTGTGTGGTTGCTGAGTGAAAGCCACCACAGAGGCACACAGGCAGCGAGGCCCAGAATAGCCGAGGGTGGGGAAGGCCAGCGGACTTGCATGTGGGCTGCTGAGCTGAGCGCTCTGTAGTGTCTCTAAACCGTCCGTTGGCCTATGGAATGGAGGCTGCTTCCTCATGCATGCCAGTGGTCAGAGCTGGGCCTACACACCCTCAACTATTTCTGTCCTCTTGCTCTGTGTAAATTTCTTTCTTCCTCTTTCTTCTCCTCTTTTTCTCTCTTTTTCACATACAGTTACCTTTTAGAGTTATAACATACTTGCAAATGCAGTGCAAGCAAACAGGAAGATGAAAGGTGAAGACAAATAATTAGTTTGACAGGGAAAAGAGCTAGATTCATATTGCCTTCTCCCCTGATTTCCTCTCTATAATGCTCCTGTCTGAACAAAAATTTAAATACTTATCATCTATCATTCATTACAATTTAAAAAACTTTTTGGCAAAAGCCTCTGACTTATTTGTCCCACTTACTGTCTGTTTTGAACCACGCGTGTTAATTTTGGCTGCTGCGCTGTAATATGATACCGGTAACACAAGAACATTTATTCATTATTCCCTTGTCGTAAATAAAAGGAAGGAAATACTTAAATGTAAATGGAACAAATAATATATACAGTGATGATTAAATGGATGATGCTATTACTGGATTTAAAGATGTGAGCTGTATGGGAAAAAGGATAAACACAACCCTTGGTGTTGTTAATCACAGCAGTGGTCACCAGTGTGAAATGCACTTTTAACGATAACATTGAAATTCCATGGGTGTTACTATTACTGATCACACAATTTTGTGGAGCTGATTAAGTCTAATTCAGTGACTAATGAATGTTTCGCTACCTTGAGGCAGGGCAGTATAATCTGAAAGAAATGTGAAACATTCCTTTTGTTTGGTATCTGAATGCGTCGGCGAACTGCACCGCTGGGAAATATAAATTCAAAACAACTTAATGACAGGCTGAGAATTCTTCAGCTGTACAGAGAGGGGTATTGTTTTAGGGAGGCCTTAAGTTAACATTTGTTATGCTCCAGCTTTCTTTTCTGACTTAAATGTGCAGTATTCAGCAACACAAAGGACCATACGAGTGAAATATTGCCTGTTGGTCCAGATGCATTCCAGGCACCTGGTGAAGCACAAACACACAGACACTCACTGAAGAAGAATGCTTCCACTGAACATTGTATAAAACTTAAACCACTAATATTTTCCCAGTCCAATACCTTCACTCCCTCTATCTCCCTCTCACACTTACAGAGCTTTAGAGGCCTGGAAACATGCCAGCTAGGGCCTACTGTATTTCTCTACTCTGCCTTACGTACATGTTATACTGTAGAGGCCCACTTTTTATTGTTTAGTGACCTAAATTGCCCACACTGTCAAACCCAACACATTTCAACCCAGAGATGTAAAGAAATCCTCTCGCCTTCCATCCACCATAATGCACCCCAGTCATGTCTTCACATCTCAGTGCAGACACTCTTGTCTGTATCAGTGGCTGAAGGCTCTGATTGATGGCTAGCCTTGGCTCCACAAAGTAAGAGATAAGCAGGCCCAGATGGGACAGGTCGGATATGTCTGCCCACATGATTTAGCCCTGAGTCTGGGACAGTGGAAGGGACCGGTGCAGAGCTCGCACCCCTACCCCCAATCCATGTCAAATACTCACCACATGGGAGAGGTGTAGATCACCGTTTGATCTGCCCTGTGGGGGAATCAGGATATCCAGATGCGGCTGGTGTGTTTCTCTGTCCACAGCCTCTGTATGACCCACCTACTTGGGGCAGAGAGGCTGGGAGAGTCTACTATGCAGTGGATATAATCTATGGCTGCTCATTATGCCACAGAAGAGAGCTGATGGGTGTTTATCTATGACCCGCTCATTGGTAAGGTCGGGAGGCTGCTATACATCGTGCTGCAGGAAAATAGAGGAGGTTGAAAAATTACCGCTAAACGTGGCACGGACAGTGAGTGATGGCCCAGTAACAGAGGCAGATGGTATCATGGAAGAATAAGTGCTTCTTTTGACCTGGTTGATTGGAAGGTTAGGAGATTATATCCATTATTTTGGAGTAAAATATAATGGATAACAAGACAGTGTCAGTGCTGTTGACACATAAAAAAAAGAAGACTGGAGCTGAATTTTATCCTTAATAGCTCTCATGAAACATAGGCTACTGGATTGTCAAGAAGTTCACGGCAGAAGCTTTTTTTTTTTCATACTAAAATTATGGTTTACAGTGATATATGCATTCTTTTGGAGCCTCTGGATAGTTTACAGGTTAGAGGACAACCAAATAAAAAGCCTATTCAAGCAGAAGTCAAGCAAAGTGGAAATCAATTGGTTAAGAGGTGACATTCATCAGCATTTTAACAAGACTAAGAGACAACAGCCATGCAAGCAACTCTGTCAGGATGTGCTTAGATAAAAAAAAGCCTTTTTAGCATGCTAGCTACAAACATTTGCAAATTAGCACTAAAACAAAGTACAGCTGAGACGGATGGGAATGTATATTTGTTCCTAAACCAAAATACTGAAATTAAAACTGAAAATTGAAATCTTGACCTGATGATGGAGCTAGATGAAAAATCAAGGGACAGAAATTTGATTTGATTGATTTGAATTGAAAATATTGAATAATGATTGATTAATGGTTGTCGATACCATATTGCTAATTTATAGCAGTTAATAAATTTTATTTGGTCACTGCCAGTCTTGACTTTATCCAAAGGTAATCTTTTAAATCTGGGAGCTCAGAATCTCCCTGGACTTTCATTAATGAAACCTTTAATCCAGAATATTGGATATTTATAGGCGACATTAAATCATAACCCCAGTCAAATGATTGTGAAACTTCTAATTTGTTTACTGAAAAGATCTTTGAAAGGTGCAATTGTCAGTTAATTAACACTTCAGCCTCCAGTCAACATCCTCTTTGGTAATCCCCGTGTTGATGCTGCACGCAGTTTGCATCCAAGCGATCAAATGGCCTTCCTTTCACTTGATCAGCTCTTTTGTGGCCTCTCAGTGCCCCAGTCTTTTGCACACGCTCAGTTTCACAGCACACGCTTGGTGTCTCAAAACTTCTGTACACGGTCAGTGGATCTGAATACAATGAAGGCTGAGGTATCCCTGGTATTTGTCCTGCCCCCACAGCAGCTCCGTCTGCCTTTGACACATGCTAGAGTTTCTGAGGAATAGGCCACTATTATAGGCCTCTGGACAATCATTCTTGTGGTCATTTCTGTGTTTGAGATGAGAAATAATGAGAGATAATACTGTATGTTTCATGTATGGATGTTACGTAAAGTGAAGGGTCATTTTGTGAAGATGAACTGGGGTTGAAAGGAATGTCAGTGTCAGTGGACTTCATTTCGGCAGACAGAGTATCTGAATAGGTGTCAAGTGAAAATACCTGAAGTGTTTTTTTCCATCTGTTGACAGGTTTGCACAGGTGGCCACTGTATTACAACTGAGAACTTTTAAAGTACAGTGTCAGCTTTATGTAAGAGTTGGGGTACAGGGTACCTGGCTTTTGCCAGGCCACAAGCCAGTAGGTTTAATTTACCTTCTATCCTTTTAATGAATATTGTTTGTATTTCCAGGATTTGGCTTTTTACATATTTCTCACAGCTTCTTTTTTTAGCATCTCTGACAAAGTGTGAACATCAAAATCTATGGCTCTTACAGCTGCACTAATCAATATTTTATTAGTCACAGTGGATCCCATGACTATGACTAATAGTGAAAAGTTTGGATTGCAGTTTAAAAAAAAAACAGAGATAATTATCATCCTTTTGGTTTTATGGTCTGCAAAGGATGTCACTCTTTATCAAGCAGTAGCAATTATTTTATGAACAAGTTAGCCATACCAACTTTATCAGATATCAGTGTATCTAAAGCTTTCTCATAAGTGGCAAAAAAAATAAATAAAAATCACTCAATTCAGCTTTAAATGATTCACTGCCCTTTTAATACAGTGGCAGAGTTTATCTAATTTTTAAAACAATTTTTATTGTGATTAAAGTAAGGATATAGGTGTGTTTACCTGCTTTTAAATAAAGCTCCTACCCATGGATTAATTAAGCAAAGCTAATCTCATTATTCTGCACCTTTAAACTGAATGCAGAAACACAGGCATCCGTGGGTCCATCTGATCATGCAAAAGAAGTTAAAATTCTACCGCTGCTCACTTCTGTGGCGATGATGTAACCATCACAAGGCTTTATTCAGTATCTAGTGGAAAAAAGAAAAGCAACAGACACAGATTAATTGGATCCATTTAGGAGCGATATGAGCTGCATGCTGAGTGCAATTCACTGTTTAAAAGAATTAAATTATCAAATTAAAATTGCTGAAATAAAAAAGTAGAGCAGATGATGTCTGGGTATCTTAAAAAATCCTGGCTCAAATCTTTCCATGCCTTTTTGGCTTTCCGTGCTCAGCACTGTTTTGGATCCAATCATATGCTTTACTGTGGGATGCATGCCACACATAGAGCTGCCACTAAAATGAGCAACAATGCCCGAGAAATCCTCGAGAATGCGTTTCTAATTTCAAATAACACAATTAAGCAATTTTATAAGAAGTATGAATGCAATCAACTTAATCAAAGTGTTTCTAACTCAGCGGCTGCTGGAAAACTCTAACACATCTAATGAACTGGGCTTTTAGAGATAATCTCACCAGATGTTACAAAGCACATTGCTGTTGCTGGAAATGAAACCTAACATACTTGTATCTAAAGCTGATGAAAAGCAGCCAGCACACACTCACTCTGATAATGTACAGTGCTTCAAAACACTTCCAAAGATCATAAATACTCATTATTATCATTATTATTATGGCATCATCATTTCTGCTAAATGAAATAAAAGCCATGCCTTTCTGTCAGTGAATCAAGACTCTTCTCCTCTGCTGATGTTTCCAGTGGCAATAAGGAGTGCTTTTTTAAAAGGACACACAGAAATTTAAAGTGTAAGCTACAAACAGAAACACAAACCTTTTTTTCGCTTCAACCCCGGAATGTTATCTACTGACCAAAAAGATAAGACTTTGATAAACCAAACTTTAGCGACATATGGATTCCCAGTGGACATTCAAGTAGGCATGAAGAAAAACAGGAAGTGATCATTTGATCAGATTGGACGTAACCCAAGAACGATAGGTTTCAGTGGAGGTCAACCCCCCCCCCCCCCCACACACACACACACACACACACACACACACATACACATACACACACACAATCCCAAAGATGTCATGCAACAACCATATAATATACTCCAGGTTCAAAAACAGAGCTGAGCAGCTATTCAACCAGTATCTCCCTTGTATCTCACAAGGAATGCTGAACATTTTTCCACTTCCCCTTGTGACCCTTAAGAGACACTCCTGAAAACTTGCTCACTAATTGCACCCAAACATCAGTTTACTCACATTATCTCCTCACATGAAAAGCCATTATATAACCACTGCTAGGTACATACTCCAAATTCCAACATGGTGGCGCATTTTCTAGAGCCTGAAACATGTCCCTAATGAGGAACAGACTCTGCCAGGGGCCGAAGAATAAATCAGAGATCTGCTAAGGACATTGTATGTACAGAACACTGTGTCCCTCCAGCTATCTTAAAATCTCCACCAGAGACATCCATGACTGGTTTTGGTGGTAATATTCTCCTCCAAGCCAATGATGTGAACACAGTTCAGGTTCAGGCCTCCGACTGAACTCTGCTTGACTGTAGCTGATATCCTGCTCTACTCACCCATCTATGATATGGGGGAGGGCAGCCTGCCAATTGTTATGGACATAATAGTTCTTTGGTTGTCGATGGAGCAGGATGTAGGCTGGTGGAAATGAACAACCGCAAGCTGATTGCAAGAGGGTGGCCTGTGGCACAGCTACTGGAATTCCAGTGGGAAGACTCACTCCTGACCAGCTGATGCATCTTTTGATTTCTTTTCCAAAGATGTGAGCCAGACATCAACATACTAGTGTGGATGTGGTCAGATAGTCTAATTGTAGATGAGTTTGTCTCTGCAAGGTTAAGGAAAAATCTCCCCTTGGATACTCTTACACTATCATCAATCTGCGATGATTAATGCATTCCAGGAGTTATTTTGTGATGAAGTATTACATTAAGTGAAATCTACTTGTACATTTCCCCCAAGAGTTTCTCCTGTCTCAGCTCCACTCAATGTGCTGCAATCAGCTGTGGTTTATAGATGGACATCACATCAGTGTAGAGATAATAGTAATAATAGGAGTGAATATCAGGAATGAGTGAGTGTTGGCGAGTTTTGACCATTAACAAATTGATAGAGCCATGCCCCTTAGTAGGAACGCAGCATGACTGTGGCTGCAGTGCATTCTCGTCTTCTGAGGCCATCGGTGGTGAAGTGATGAGGTTACTATCTGTGCCATACTTGTTATGATTTCTCCCAGTTTGACTCTTTGAAGCAGTATTGGTATTGAAGGATCTAAGGGCAGGGAAATGATCTGTAAATGAAACTGAACTTTTAAAGAGGTTATGGTGGATGTGTTAGCAAATAGTTGCAAAAATACACACAGATCAACAATAATGTATATCTGGAGTCATGTTTCTGGTCACCTGAAAAATAGTGCAATATTCATTCTCCTTCTAGCTTCTGAGGAAGATATCTTGCTCTTTAGCTATTTTAGATCTCTAATTATCAGCTGGTTGCTAACATTCTCTGTCTGCTTTTTGGTGCTGGGCAGGTAATTGTGGTTTAACAGCTTGTTTGTCAAAAACAGCTGCCTGCTGCAGCTAAAACTGGGATTGATGAAAGCAGCGCATGTCCAGAAATTCAAAACTGTAGGCCATAAACCAAAACAACGAGCTGAAAGATGCTGAAAAGCTTTGTAGAGCTGAGGAGGGATGGAAAGTTCAGTGATTATAATCTGACTGTTGATCAAAATAAGCGACCTCTTTCACATTACACATAGTCATTTAACCTATTGTAAATAAAAAAAATATTGATTTGTTCAGCTTAGCATTGGCAAAAAAAATGTTGCATGTCCAGTTAGAACCTCTTGGTCTTTGTTGAACCAAAAGTTGATAGTTTTAGCTGATTAAAAAAAAAAATTCTGTTGTTTCTGGAAAAATATTGGCAGTATATCGTAACATTATGTCATCTACATTTGGCTAAAATTTAGATAAAGTGCAGCTATTTGTTATTATTGATGAAGTATTCAAATGGTTTAAATCTCACTGAAGGTTAATGTATGATCTTCATCAAAAATTTAAACAGGTTGCGCACAGAAAAGAGGGTACTGAAAACAATAACTGCGCTGTGAGTTCCCTTTGCAAATAAATCCTATCATTTTAAATCTTGACCTCTTGTTGTCCTTGCTCTTGAACTCCACCTTGCATCTTTGGCCAAGTTTGTACCATTGCTAAAACCGACCCAAAGCCGATGTGCTACCTCTGGTGTGTGAAATCTGTTGTAATTGTGAATGGTGCATCGCCCACACACACACACACACACACACACACACACACACACATACACACAGAAAAACATTTTGGGATACAGCCACAGAGCAAGACAGTGTTTAGACTACCCACAATCCTCACCTCCCCTCCACTCGGCTACACATCTCCCGCAATGAGAACATCGGCCAGTGCCCTCAGCTTCAGGGCCTCCCTGTGTGCTGCCTGTAAGGGGCCGAGAACATTGTGAAATGTTTTCTGTCACGGGTAAAAACATAACGGTGCACATGACGACCCACAGCGAAATAGAACAACCCTGAGAGAAAGCTTTGATAAGAATGTAAATGGGGCAGTTGTAGACGAGGCTGTCAGCAGGCGGTGTCAAGTCTCCAACTGTTTACAATGTATATTGAATATGTGCTGAACATTTTCTGTATTACAGTGTTATTAAAAGCTGTGAAAAACATTGACAAATGCCACTAAAACCCTCTCCAGGGAGTCAGAGGGAGGAATGTTGTTATTATACCTACATACGTCTTTATTATTTTAGAATAGTTCCCTTTGGAAACTAACCTCTTCAGTGCCCTCCTCAGATTAGATCATAAAAAAAAATTCAACTTGGCCCTGAGAAAATGGCTGATACATCTCTCATGGCTGCACTTTTATTGGGCCCACAATGTATTTTTCCATATCCTCTCTCCATCTTTCTGTGCCGGTCGCATGAAAAATGGATTACGGTACGTATAAACTTGGCAAACTTCCATCACACTATCACCAGTTGCAAATAGCCTCACTGAAAACCAAGCAGTTGAAGTAGCAGCCTTTTTAAAAAGGCAATCTGCAGTAGTGGTTTCTGTCATTGTTTCAGATTCCTCACCTTAATCACTTTGCCTCCTCCAAGAACCAAGTGATAATGATACAGCTTACTTCATAATGGGTGTGAACACATGAGTCGTAGCTGTTGGAAGAGGAAGGGTGGAGTGGGTTGATGTGTCAACGCAGTTTGGTGTTAGCATGAGTTTAAAATGAAATCTGTGAGACAGGAGAAAGTCATCATCCGCATTTACTGCAGATGCATGTTACAACCCCTGAGTAGCGTGAAAGCAGTAAGTATATGTTTTGGGCTGAGTATGCCTCTTTAATTCCTGTTTTTTTCTGTTGATTTACTTCAGTAGACAAGGTCAGACTTGTTTACCTGACCTGAGATGAGTGTGTGCTGTGTCAGTTGGAGAAAAGTGACCTTAGTGGAACAGTTCAGACACGACAACCAAACACTTTAGAGAAACCTCATTTAGAAGACTCCTTGTTTACCGGGTGAAGACATGGGCCAAAGCATACGAAGACAAATTGGTCTTGAGCTGGAATAAAAAATCGGAGTAATTCCTCCCATAACACAACCCAAAACATAACTATTAATGGAAAACAAAAATAGGATGACAAATGTAATCCTGGCAAACACTGTGTATTCAACAGAATGGTCCATACAGTATATGGTTTGTGCTGCTCCCACTGGTTTACTAAAGGAATCTTTAAGAATAGTGGAGGGGAAAAACACTCCAAAACACAGTGGACGTGGCCTCACCAAGGAAAATGAAAAAACTGTCAGGGCCAGTAATCTGCCACTGGGCTGTAAAGTTTGGGTAACACTTTCTAACTTTTTAAGATGGCCACTTACTTACTAACATTTTCAAGTGAAAAGTTTATGCTACATAAAATTTCAACAAAGCTGTATTCACAATATAGCAAAAAAAAAAAAAGACAGTGTTGCTCTATCTGTGCCAGTTTGCTTCATACTAGATTCTTGGGGGCAGTTTGTCAGAGCTAACTCATTGGTAAATAGCAATTTCCAACACTTAACATTAGAGTCTTACTATTTGCATCTTTTAAAATAATTAAATTTTAACAGTCCTGGTCCTAATTATTTCTATTAACCTTTTCTCAAGATTAATGGGGAGTTGTTAATGTTTTGCTGTATGTCATCTTTTTTAACAAGGCTTGTGCAAAATGTTTAGTATATCTATATACTGCACTGGATGTAATTATCATATTATCGCATCAATATGTGCTGTTTCCTGTCACTCTGCATTTTAAGGAATGTTGATTCTGTTGCTGTTGTTGAACTTTATCATTGGACTTTTTAACTGAAGATATTTTAACATGCCACAGTAGGAAAAAGCACAGGTTGAATATTTAAATGAATTGTGGCTGAGTTCCAGTTAGCTGTTTTGGTTTCAGGGTCCTGGTATTGGGCAGGCTGGCTCACTATCAAACTTTCTTGACTTATTGGGACAGTTACGGAGACATTGTTAATGTTATTAGGAACGGTGCTTTTCCTACTATGGCGAGTCAAAATGTCTGCTGTGACAAAAGGACAATTAGTTTCAGAATATCTTGCCAAAGGACTTCAGATGAGAAATAACACAGCTGACTAACAGAGGCACATTTACAGATATGTTAATTAATGTGCTATGTCCTTGCAAGTAAATAAATAAAATGATTTATTAGACATCTATAAGGTCGCAATTTATAAACTCTTAGTATCCTTTATTCCTTATTAGGTCATTGTGTCACATTTTCTAAAGAAGTTATCACTGACTGAATTTCCCATCTCTCCACCACTCAGCAATTTATCTTGTCGGGGGAAATTACCTACACTTTCCTTTTAGAGCAGTAGCTCTGGATTTTCCAAGGATTAATGGTCTTCTTAAATGAGAAGACAGTGTTCTACTTACAGATCATGTGCTGACCACATGGACGCCACGATGACATCACCCCAGGGCAACGCGACAACACCATGCTAAAAGGGCTTCATTCACAGCTGCTCTTTAACTGGTGCTAAATAACGCCTGTGTAAGATAAATAGAAGGTGCCTCACCAACCGTAGGCTGTCCGAAGACACAACCCTGCATTCATTTCAGTGAGAGACTCTGCAAAGCATTATCTATGGGTAGTTATTACAGTGGTGCATCCATCACATAAAATACGGAAGTAGGGAATAGTAGATTAAGAAGAATGAGCTAGTCAGGCCAAATTTACCAGGGAAGAGGAATGAGAATCTGTTCTTTTTTTTGCAGACAATGTGCAGCTTCATATGCTGGACAAGGCCTGATTATTATTTAAGTACTACTATGGCTTATGCGAACATGCGTTCATCTCTTTTTTTTCACATGCACACACGCACACACTGATTGAGCCACAAGCACCCTTCCCCCCTTTTGTAATAGACTTTATGGGCAGAAACACACACCTCTCCTCTGCTTTCCCCACCCTCTTTTGGGGGGGGGGGTAGCAAAGTGTCACATCCCCTCTGAGCTGCACCAGTTACCAAGGTGATGGGATTTTTTTTTTTCTATTTGAGAATTGAACTGAAAAAAGGGGATGCACAGGCGAGGTTCACCTTGTCCTTGACTCGAGGGCATCAGGTTAGAACCCTTACACACACTATCCCATGTCTCCGTCTACGCATTTGAAATTAGTATAGAGAGACAAAGATTCAGACTGAGGATGTCTATTTAAGCTGTGCTGTGCTGTTCATCAGTCTATTTGCACATGTCCCCTCTGCTGCAGTGCTGCTCTATTCTGCAGTGATTAGTCCATTCATACACTGCCGCCTCAATCTGCTGCAGCTTTGAAAGATAAAGAAATATGCCCAAAATAAATAGAACTGGGTAGAATATGAAAAGATTTTGCAGAGTTCTAGTTTGGAAAATAATTGGAAGGTATGGGTGTGCACGTGTGATAGACAGATAAGGATATAGAAGAGAGGCTCAAAAGAGACACGGGGAGAGTTCAGTCAAGTGTCTGCCGTGCCGGCTGCATTTACAGAATAGCTCTTATCAGATGTGGGCAGTCGCAGACGGGGAGGGAAAGAGCTCATACACACACACCCTGTGCATATTATGAAGGATTGTTTCAGACAGGAGATACAGACAGACATCCCATGAGGCATCTGCCTTCTCTGCACAGCGCTAATTTTTGTGGGCTGCAAGAGCGGAGCTTGTGATTGCTCATCACTGCAGCTCCACCAAGTAGCAGGAAGGAAAGGAGGATCCTCACGCACCACAGAGTTGCTTTAAAAAATCTGATATCTTGGTAGGAAAGAGGACAGACATGCACAGGTGCTGATTGGGGAGAGAGAAGCGAGCATGAACAGAGAGAGAAAGACAGAGACAGAGAGAGAGAGAGGGAGGAAGAAGAGAGGGGAGTGAGGGGAGGGGTAGGAGGAGACTTGACTTGGTTCAGAGGGGAATAGGAGCCGGAGAGCAATTCCAAAACAGCTGTCCGACAGACGTCCCAGTCGACAGAAGTGCAGCCCCAAGCAGAGACAGGAGGCAGGGCAGTGTCAACAAGCCACAGGAGCAGCACAGCAGCCACTGAAGACACACATACAGACACAAACACACCAACCTGGGGTGGCAGCAGTCAGGAGAACACCCGCGATACCTGAGAAAGATCAAGATCTCCCCATCGGAATATCTGAGGTGAGCGAGAGCGGGAACATGGTTCATTTCATACTCTTTTGATACAGTAATCTGAATTAGTAGACGGATTAATGCTGCTGCAGTTTACCTTCAGTCATGTACAGTAAGTGTGTAAGTTTTTCTTCAGAGTCTTCATGAATGTCTGGAGCAGTGTGGGATATTGCTTAGTAACAGTATAACATGTGAAAGCGTGCATAGTAAGTTATGCTTGTGCGGGACCGTTTTGTCCAGATCTCATGCATGTAACACAAGAGCTGAACCGTTAGGAGCAACGTGATATCCTCTGCAATTTCCAAGAGAGACATTTTTAGTCCAGCTACACGCTTAAGGCATGTTCCTCTGAAATGCAGAGTTGGCTCTGCCTTTATCTCTAGAGGAGAGCAGATTCGGGGGAGGTTTTAATGGATAAACTGGGAGGAAAAAGGACTATGTCTTATTCGCCAGGCAGTGTTGACATTCCCTTCATGTTTCATATGCTTTGATTCGGCTTCCTGCTCATCTCTGCCAAGGATAACTCTGGCAAGTGCCGGCCATGCTTGCGGGTGGCACAAGGGGAGCAAGAAAGAAAGAAAGAATAAATACTCCACCCTGCTATTCGCCCTAGTCCCGGCACCGCCACCAGGCCCCCAAAAGTAAGGCCCTTGCCTATAATTGAGGTTTTTTTATGTAACAAAAAGCTCAGTCTATTCTTTAAGGCTACCATTACCTTCTGTGGTATGTGCGTTTGCTTTTTATAACAGCCCCAAAGAGAGGGTCCTTCTGCTATTCAAAGACCTGTTAGATGTCAAGGCCACGGTTAAATGTTTGTGGAATATTTGGAAACTTCAAACTTCTATGAAGTTGCTCTGTAGACACAGTGGGAAGAATTGGAATTTGTCTTCTACATGCTGATGATGTTACACTGACCACAACGACTACAGAAGTGTAAAATAGCGTGCTGCTTTTCAACAGCACAAGTATGAAATGTCAGTGAGGTAATCCCATCACGAGAGGAATATTTAGGGGATGCACAGTCTCCATTTTAAAGAATGGGGAAGTCATATACAGGTCATATTTTGAACAGCTGCTCTCCTGAGCCTCTCTCTTCACATCCATCATCACCAGCTCTAGAGCAGTTTGGCTAATAGTGAATCATCAAACTGTAGCATTTGTTTAGACTACAGAAAGGTCACACCGGCTCTGAGAATATGCTGACCCAGTTATAGCACACGTGACTTTTAGGTGTCCAGAAATACACTGACAAATCACAAGCCATTACTTAAATTACTAGATACCAATCCCCACGTTTATCTGCCCCCACACTCAAACTTTCATCAGCTCGCTCCCTCTCCTGTACCGTCACTAATAACTAAACCCCCCAAGCTCCGACTGATGAGGCAAAGCTCCATTTTTAAAGAGCCTGGAGTGGCTCCAGATCACCTCATGCCCAGACAGATAGCTGTTGCTGACTCAATGACACAGTGGCTTTATCCTGCAGCTCCCATTATGACTGGGTGGCAGCTCAGATAAGCAATTTTGAGAGGAAGGCACCATCAGATCCTCACTTCCCCGGAGGAGTAAATGAAACCTGCGACCACATTCTGTAGCGCCGGCGCTGCTGGGCTTGAAGCAGCCACCACGTGCCACGCCAGCTCTTTTTGGAGCAGTTCCAAAAGGATGGTGCAAATCTGGCCTTGGCCTTGAGATATACCAGAATACACCTGGTCAACTATTAAAAGCCTGCAGAGACACACATGGATTCATTGGGTCAGGAGGCTGTAAGGGTCTATCCTGGGATATCCTAGGCTGTTGTAATTGATTAATTTCCTCTTGGGCAAACACAAGCTCAACCAGCATTGCTAAGACTTTAGAGATTCTCCACATACACTCAAATCAATACTTATTTACTCAATTTCTCATTAAATTAAACCTCATACTGGTTTTGCAGCAGATTCTTAAAAGACAAACATGAGAATAATGTTTTCCTTATTCTTTGCTGGTGGCCTCTGGAATTCCAGTCATGCTTGCCATATAAGCCAAACTGAGCACAAGCAGGACTGCTGACTTGACAGTCAGACCTCTAGGCTTTCACCATACCAGCTGACTTCTCACAGGCCACAAGTGTTGACCTTGGGTAGGATGCACAGCAGATGTCCCCTGTGAGAGTTGAAAGAAATGGATTTGCTCATCTGCCAGAGGATTTTCCTATAAGTTCTTTCTTGACTATTGATTTCAACCAGCATTATCATCTATTATAATGCATGGGCTGTGTGTTTTTTCATGCCACTGGAAAGCTGAGGGTCCAGACGGATGGTATAGTGTCAATAGGGCAGACCAATAATCAATAGATATGTCTGATAGGAAGTGTTTCAGTCAGAGGTTCAGCGGTGACCTTCCATTTACTAGAACAGTAAAACAAAAGTATAATACAGATATAGATTTGTGTTCTCTAAGCCCAATGGAACCAGCTTTGGGCTTGGCAGTGCATTTGTTTCACTTCCTATCTCGGACCGATTTCCCTCTGCAGTGAGCATCAGCTGTCAAGGTCAGAAAAGATTGAACAGCAGCAGCTAAAGGGAGAGACACTAAAAAAAGATTTTAAAAATCAAGTGGGAGGAAGAGCAAACGAGGGGGGAAATTAGTAAAAGCTTGAGCTAAATAAATGAGGGATTTTGCTTTACCACCCCCCCCCCACCACCACCACCACCACTACCCCCCTGCCTTCATCAAACACTGCAGCACTCCTCTTCACCCTCTTTCTTCCTCTTTCCTTTCTCTCCCTCACTATTAGCAAACAAACATGCTCTCTTTTGAACACATGGCATGCATTCAAAACCGCTATCTCTCTCGAGCACAGTCAGGCACCTTGCAAAAACACTCACACTCACACCAGCACTCGAGACATTGCCATTCAACACACTCACACATGTTCCGCATCCCTCAGTGTTTGTCATGGCTATATATAGCCTTATAGTGCTTTCTAGTTCACAGGTTTATTTGTGTTGTAATGGCATTCCCCTAAAGTGAGAGGATTTCATCTTGCACTCCTCAATCCATACAGTTTAATGAAGTTGTAACTTTCATGAGGAAGAAACTGGTACTGTGACACTTCTTTAAACAGCCACAAGAATCCATGTTATAAAAGGGTGTCAGTGCAGTTGGTCTCCAGCCTGCTATGTGGATTCAAATACACGGCAAGTGTCTGTCTCTCTGGCTCCACACTAATGTGCCTGCTGAATAAACATAGCCTACTTAAAGTGTCTCTGATAAGGCTGATGCAGTGTGTGTCTCTATGGGGTGCTGCAGGAATGTGGATGTTTTGTCAGAGAGACTTTTTTTTTTTTGGGTGGGTGGGTGAACTTGACCGCGCAGGCACTTTTGTGCAGGGGTGCATTCTGTCAGACGGTCACCGCTGACAGACCTCTCATAAGTAAATATGTCTATAAATGGGCAAGCTCTCTCCTCACTGGTGCCCCCCCCCATCACACACACTGTCAGCTCCCTGCCTCCACAGACTGTTTTTCCCCTGCTCCCTGGTTGCTATGTCATTTCAAACGGTCAAACCAATTCTCTCCTCTTTTTTACATTAAGCTGGCTGCCACTGTGGTGACATTCTTGGTTTGTAATGGAAAGCTCTGAGAGGCTAGCATGCAACCACGCACCCTTTATCAAACCCAGTACCCCCTTAATAATGTTTACCTACCCTGATGTATTGCAACCTAGCTGGTATCTCAGCACTTATTGAACTTGGAGCTGACTCTCTGCCAATCAAAGCCAAATCAACTCACAATCTGCATTGCCTCTTTTCTTAAGATCCACTAACCCCTTGCTCTATCTCTCACACAATCCCCCTAAACCCCTTAAACCCCTTTCCTCTCCTCTCCCCCTCCCAATCCATCTCTCTCTATCTCTGTGTGTGTCTGAGCAGTAGCTCACTCCTAAAACAGGCTACCCTGCTCTGATCCTACTAAAGTCACCCCTTACTTCTCCTCTCCCAATCTGTGGTCCAGCTGTTCCACATTAGCACATCCCGAGTGTTAGAGGCCAAAGGAGGCTCATGTGTGGAAATGTGAATAGAGCAGCAAAAAGCCTTATACCCAAGCCTCATCCTCCTCTGCCCTGGCCTCTAAGCTCGCCAGATGCAAGAAAGGGGATGAGGATGTTTTGTTTTTTTTCCTTGCAGGATCCAGTTTATTTCTGGGACTTTTTTTGGTTACCAGATACGGGAGTTTTGTATCAACAGCAGCAATCATCAAAGGAACCCATCTGGAAATCTTTCATGGAGTCCATGTTTTAGAAGCAATGCTGACATATTCTTTATTTGTCTCTTATTTCAGGAAAGTGCCCATTTGACCTTTCTACATCACCAGACATCACCAGCCCTGCTTGGGATTCTGCTTCCAGATCGATGCCGCAATTGCTGAGATTATTTTTGGGATCCTGTTTGACTGGCGCGTTACTGAGAATGTAACTGATCTTAGTCCCAGGGACACTCCAACATCAAGAACTTATAGAGCATTCCCAGCTTTTATATCCTGCACATCTGAGCTCTCTTCCGCACTTACAGCCATGCCAGCAAAAGCACCTATATACCTGAAACCCACTAATACTAAAAAGGGGAAAAAATGTCGCCTCCGAGATATTTTATCTCCAGACATGATCAGTCCACCGCTCGGGGACTTTCGCCACACAATACACATTGGTAGGGGAGGGGAGAGAGATGCCTTTGGAGACATGTCTTTCCTACAGGGGAAGTATGAGCTCCTACCAGGGAAGGGAGACATCCACCCTCACTATGGCATCCAAAGCGAGTTTCTGCGAGCAAACAGTACAGGTGATGCTTCCTTTGCTGAGACTCCCTCTCCAGTACTCAAGAATGCCATCTCGCTCCCAACTATCGGTGGCTGCCAGGCCCTAACCCTTCCCCTGATCTCCTCCACTGTATTCTCCATGCCCCCGGAGCCATTGGAGGACATCATGGGGCCTACAGCTCCCATGAGACCTGACAGCGCTGAGGAGGTAGAGATCCTGCAGATGGATGCTCTGTTGCGCTCTATGGATGTCTTCAGCAGCGAGCGTTCATCTCCCTCTGCAGATGTCAAGTCGAAGCCCGACTTCCTCTTGGATCTGCTTGAAAACACAGATAAGTCCACCTCTAAGGCAGTTGCCAAAGCTAACAAAATAAACAATACTGAAAGCAGATTAGACAAGTCATCATCATACTTTATCAACGGCCACAGCAACAGCATTTCCAAAGCTAATGGAAGCCTGAACAGCAACACAAGCAGTGACAGCTTCGACAGCTATAGCGGTAAAGGGGACTTCCAGAGCAAGATCTGCAATGGTAGTGCAAGTCTCAGTGGCACTGACAACTGCAGCGGGTATGGACACTTTAACAATGACATTAACCTAGGCTTCAAGCAGGAGCTCTCAAAGTGCAATGGAGAGTGGGTGGATAGGGACAGTGGGGTGGAGGAGGGCCGCATCTGTGATTTTGAGTTTGAGTTTTCCAAGGAGAAGAGCACATCCCAGGATTCCCTCACCCAGATCACGGGGTCACTCCTCTCTCTCGAACTTGATCTGGGCCCATCTATCCTGGACGATGTGCTCAACATAATGGATAAACCCGCAGCAAAGAGCAGGCCTTGAGCTGCACTGAGGCCCCAGGAGGAGTAAGGGAATTTTAAAACTATAGCCATGAGAAAGAGAAAGACTCACAAAGCAATCAAAATGGTGTCTGGATATATCATTAAGATGAAAATGAGCTACAATAGACAGAGCTGCTTATGTTTTTATTGTCAAAACATGTAACTATTCTAGCTTCTATGGAGTGTTGATTCTACTTTTTTTGTTTGCCATGCCAGCCGCATGTTTAGGATGCATGTGATAGTGAATTACAGCTAAAACACAGCCATTGTGCCTTTGATTTAAAATTTCTGTAAAAATGCTACATGATAGATTTGTGTTACATTGACTTCCAGGGTATGAGGTCCTTGCTTTTTTACACTCTAAGACGCTTTCTGAACATATAGCATTTTGTGACTTTAAGTGTATTTAAGAAAGCACTATTTTGTTTGTCACATATTCCATTTGCCACATGACTATTTCAAATAACAGAACACTATGCATATTTGTGTTTTTAAAATTGTAACACAAATAAATTAATCTTTGTCGTATTCAGGCCAATTTCTTCGAGGGAATGTGTGTTAAATCCAGATATGATTAAACAAGATAACTCAGAGAAAGGCTAGGGAAAGTTGAGAGGTGGAAGACAAGCAAGAAAGATACCAAGGAAAGAAAGAGCTACAGATTGACAGAAAGAAGGATAGAATGGATTTATTTTCTCGCCTCTGACATTCCATACATTCTGCTCTCCGGCCCTGCAGTGGGAGCACCGGTGGGCTTTCATCTGCCCAAGCAGGCGCCTGCTCCATTTGTTTGCGTGTGGACGGGACAGGGAGGGGAGGGGTCTTTGAAATTCTCTGAATTCCAGCACAAGTGTCCAGGACCAGACATAAATCAGCTGTTTCAAGAGCGGAGGGAGGGCTTAAGACCTAGAGCCACACTATCCATCAGCAAGAATGTATGGAGAGTTGAGGCTATTAAACATGGTTACAGCCCGACAGGCAAACTTTGGTCAGTGCTGAGCGACAGATGAGCCCTCTGCTTTTGTCTAATAACAGTAAAGATATGTTGACACAGCAGTGTTGAAGAAATAGCCTGAATAAGCAGGGCTGCAGTAATTATCCATACATGTAGTCTCTTGAACTTAGCCACCTATCAGCAGTGGCTTCCTAAGCCTGATCCTCTGTCCCTACGCGCCCTTCATTGTAGACACTAAGGCTAAATCATAATAAGATTGTTTTGAGGCTCACAGCAGGTTTCCCCTCAACACCCACGTGCACTTCTGTCATGCGTGTGCAGAGAAAACAGAATCATCTCGACTATTTCTTTTAATTCGCTCATTTCATATGAAAATAATTATCTCGGCTCGATTCCACTTCTGTCATTAAGTGGACCTATGTGGCAAACCTCTCCAAATCCCTAAAAGGCCTCAGAATGTTGGTAAACAACCGCAATCGCGCCCCGCCGAGGCATCTGAAGCCGCTGTAAAACCAGATGTTGGAGGAGACGTGAACATTTCCCCATGCAAGAAAACCCATGTCATGGCAGATGCCCCAGCCATTGGAAAATCCCAGCATTAGCACTAAAGAGTTTGCATATGCTGAGCTGAAGCATGCAACCTCTAAGCATGAGTAATGAAAACCTTTGCTGTCTGTGTAATTGCTATGTTTATACCTGCAATGGTACATCACTGCCTCAATGACAGCCTTCATTTTGACAGGCGTGGACCCCAAGCAAACTCCCTTTGGTTTACAAAAGAACTTACTACCACAGAGCTGTAGCGTGTTGTGTAACATATTAAAAGTGTTTCTGTAGACATGCCAAAGCTCTCAGAAAAAAAGCACCAGGAAATACCAGTGCTTTATGAAACCCAAGACTAAGACGCGACATATATTACACCCTGAACACTGTTCTGCTATTGAGCGTTCTACATGAAATACAGAATGAAGATTTATGTTTGATTGATCAGCCAGTTGGCCTTGTGCCCTCATTTTATAGAGATTGTTTTAGGAAATATTACGTTTCTATTTTTTTTCATTGCCTAGATAACAAATCACTGCATCTGTATTTCAGTTGCACAACTTGAGCCCCGTGTTGGCTACCGGCAGATGCAGACTGTCTTGTCTTGTTTCTGGCTTTAGTTCTCTCCAGGAGCCTGAGGGCTGAGGAGAAAACTGCCAGAGATGGAAGGCAGAACTGTTCCTAAATACCACAGGGCCAAGGTTGATGTTTGACCCAAGGAAACCTTGACTCCAACTGCCTCGGATATTCCATTTTAACAGCACAAAAGATGCTGTCCAGCAACACAATCAGGCAACTCACTGTGACACCCACAGATTCAGATAGAACAATATTCCAATTGTGCCACTTGTAAGTCACTGCATAGCTTAGCTTGACGTTTCTGGCTTTGCTTGAATCACTCTAAAGATAAATTCAATGACAAATTACTTTTTAAAACTTTTTTTTAGCCCTTGTTCTTTTTTTTTTTTTTTTTTTTTTGTTGTGCAGCCAAACCAAACCAGTGTTATTGGAAACACGAGAGCAGCTGCCAAATTGGTGACATTAGCCAAGAGAGGGAGGTGTCAAGGGTGTGTCCACTACCTGCTTCCCCTTTAATTTCCCAACCAGTTGCACTAAAAATCAGAAAAAGACCTAATAGCTAAATTCTTTTGCTTTGTCTTTGATGTCATGGTTTTGTAGGATTGTGAAAAACCTGAGTAAAAAAGAACAACTTTTCAAGCATGTTAGCAGTTTTTTATTTGTGCTAACCAGGAAATATACAAATCTTGTGAGGCAAATTCTATTGCATATAATATAAGTTATCGAGACAAAAGGGCACACACAGGTTACTCTGTCAAAGCATTTGCCAATATATTACAAGGTAATTCATTCAAGAACATTTTATGAACGTTCTTCCAGCTCCTCAGTGATCCGGGGGATCCAGATCCTCAGTTTCCTGGGCTAAGGTGAAGCTGTCAGTTAACAGATGAATAAGCTTTGGCCCAGGGGCCACCAGTGCCAAAGAAAGCACAGCTCAGACCCAGCAAAATTTTCCACCCAACCTCCACAACAGAGACGCATAATGTGTGCACTGTCTTCCACATAGAGGTGTTGGTGAAGGAGCCCCTCATAGTCGGACTTGAGCTGTGTCAGGCAGATGAGAGGGGAAAGTTTAATAAGATGTTTCCCCACTCACTGGCCCAAGATGGAGACAGCAGAGACGTGAGCAGCAGGATAAAGCTCCTCTTGTCTTCACCTGCTGTAAGTGTTCTACAGCAGTAAATGAGCCCAAAGCTCAGATACAGTACTTTCCATCCAGCCAACAGACTGCGAAGGAGGAAATATCTGAGGTATGAGCACAGCTTTTCTCAGAAATGTTATTGTTAAATATTTCTCTTCCTTGCTGGGGAGATATCATTCATTGTTGATATATACTGTACGAGCTCCAAAATTGAATGACATGACTATGATAATTGGGGCCTCGGGAGTAGAAGTTTCTGGGGAGCATTTATTTTGGGATGCTGAGCACGGAGCTTGGACTCAAGTACCGTGCAGATCTGCTGATGTAGCAATGTAGAGCTGCAACTCACTTTCAAAAGGACAATAACAGGGGAGAGCTTGTTCTCAAGGGTGAATAAAATGAGCCTGACATGGGGTTGATGCAACGCAGATACGAGCGAGCTCTCGTGCAGTTTGGTCTGGCAGGCAATGGATACCTCAGGTTCGCTGCACTGTTGACTGTTGTTTGGCTGACAGTAACCATAGCGAGCTGAGTGTGTATCTTCAGCACGTGAGGGCCGAGCTGAAAGGAGGGCAAAGAGAGGATGAGGGTTAGACCGAGCGGTGTCACCTCAGAGGCACCAGAATACCTCTGTGACAGAACACAGGCCCAGTTAATCGTGGCACCACGCTATGTAGAGCAAAACAAGAGCTACTGTATGCTCGATCATGCACCTCATTTATATCTAATCATAAGCATCATAATTTTGGGGTTATTTGCACTGGGCAGTATTCCGCATAAGACGTGGCCTTTAAAAAGCATTCATATGCATGTAACTATAGTTATAGCTATTAAGGGTAATTTGAAAAGTTCATTGTAATATTAGAAGCCGATTATTTTTAATTTGTATACTTTTTAAATTGGTATAATTTAGCATTAAGTGTAGCAGACCAGTGAGGTTTTGTGAACAGTATATCATTTCTTTGGATAATTTTATTACTGTTACTCTATCTGTGAGCAATGTATCTGTACAATGATGAACCCCAGGAAATGTTTTATACTGCAAGTAGAGCTATGTGAGGTAAAAACTAAGCAGCCCTCCAAAGTGAACAAGGCTTTTTCTTTCCTTTAGGGCGAAAGAGACTTTCTCAATCAGTAACTGGCAAAAATAAATTGAAAACCAGATTTAAGGCAACACTAATAATAAACATGGGCGTTTTGCTGCTACTTCCTTTACTGCTCACACCAGACCAAGACTTGAATGATCTGGTGTGAGAAGTAGCTTACAGTGACTAACATGGAATATTTTCCCTTCCCTACTTGTGGCTCTGTAACAATATGTATTTGGAATTTAAAGTTATTTTGTATTGCAGCCACAGTAGGAACTGTTTGGCAGACAGTCTCGATTAAATCTAATCTCTCTTATATCGCATTAATTAGCCAAATAGTTTATGGGGGAATGGAAATGATCATGTCTGATAAAAAAAAAAGAAAAAAAAAAGAATTCAAGGTCTTGTTAAAAAGGAACTGTGAATAAACAAAGAAATAAATAGCAGTTTAACTTTATGTTACAACTGTTTTGGGTCTGGCAGTTTAAAGTCTTTTTCCAGGTACTACAGTACATTACTTTTTTCAGTGATAGAAAGTAGATATTGTACATGACTCTACTAGGTTCAGGCTGTAGTCAGTGACATTCACTGTCCTCCTATCAGCTTTACGATAAATACTGCAAGGCTGCTCTGAGACATCAGGCTTAGCCCAAAGTCTGTGCTCCTTATTTTAATCGGCTTAATTTACACCAACCCTTGCACTGCAAACAATCCATGAATTATTCATATTTATTCATATTCCAGCCTGGGAAGAATGGGAGTGTGACTGAGCCGAGTAGGATGGACCAGTTGTGTAGGCTGTCTGTATCTGAGCTCTCCCTTCAAGGCTAACAAGGGAATGAAACCAAATTCAGTGATCACGTGAGCGTTTCTGAGATCACCCTTGTCTATAATTTGTGTCTTTTCAAATGGCATCCCCCCAACCCAGGGCAGCAACTGCCTGTCTGGGTGCTCTCCTTCGGCCAGCGATCTATATATTTATCCATAGGGGTTATTTATATAGTTGCTCTCTGCTGCATTTCCTCCAGACAACCCTCCAGAAATTCCATCAATGCATTGAGGAGGGAGGGGTGTGAAATGGGAATGGGCTTAGGGGTAAACCCCCTTATAGATGTGGGTGACATCATTTGCCATCTTTTTCTCTCGCGGGTCAACAACATCTCTGTTGCCCTTATGAGATGAATGTACCCAGTCACCTCCTGGGATCCAAAAATGAGGCCAGATCACTGAGTTGCCCCTGGAGTGGCATCAATTGGTTGTTACATACTAATCCTAAGAATAGTTTCAAGGTTGTTAATGAGAAAAAATATCTTTTTTGTGTGACTTTTTTAGTGTAACTACTCTATATATTCCATATATACATACAGTCTGTTCACCTTATTTTTGTTCACCTTCCTTGCAATTTGGGACAAATGCTTATTTGTTTTCTTCCCAAAAGTTAAGAAAGTTGAGAAAATCAACACCACTGTCATGTATATGTGTGATAATGCTGCATTAGTTCATGTCCAAACATGGTTCCCCCCAACTGCTGGCTTTGGAGTCACACCACTGTATTACCTTTAGTCAGATACTTTTAAGTATTTGGAGTTTTCCTTTAAATGGTAGATTTTGTTGCTTTCAGAAACTCTTGAAATCTCCTGAGTTGTGTTTCAGCTTGGACGCTGACATTAATGTTTCATTCCGACTTGGTTGCTTGGCTGGTGATAACGATCTAGAAAAAATGTGACTTGCAGCTATATTTTCAGTGTACAGAAATAAATTAAATAAATTCTTGCATAGACAAATAAGCATTTTTTTCCCAAGACATTAAATGATTGCCTTAGAAGTTACATCCCTCAGCTGATTGATTTATTGGTTGATGCTGAGGCTGTTACACCATGATGAGCATATTTAGTGCTTTTAGGTCTCTGAAGGCTTTTAAAGTTTAAAATTCTAAAGAGGCAAAAGCATTCACATTGCCAGAACATAACTTTGGCCCAAGAAAGTTACCTCTGGCCTCTTGATAACAATGAAGAATTCCTGACTCTTATTTCTGCAAGAGCGACAACTCATACTGAACCGTCCAAGCATATAGTGATAGCTGCAGTTCATTTTTAATATAGGAGCTGAATTAAGTCCCTTCCAACTGATCCCAGCAATTTACTCATATTTCATGTCATCTAGTGTATTTGTCAAAGATGTGTGTTCTACCTGTGGAAAATTACACAATTATACAAAGTGCAGTCCATGCGACCGACAAGTGTTCAGGTCAGAAGACTACATTCCTGCCGTCATGGCCGACAGCCTTCGGGATTCTGCCTTTTAAGGTAAGACCCCACTCTGTTTCTCCTCATCCCCCATGCAGGCTTGATCCCTCTGTCTCCCGGGGGCTCACTGGGTGCCCCGGAGTCTCCTTTTATAAGTTGTCACCAGCCAGTCATGCGATCACATCTGCAGAAAATTTCCGAGCAGGTCCTTTTCCTATGACCCTAAAAAGAAAGAGCAGCTGGTGGCCATTCATTTTACGCTTTGTTTGGAGGAGCTTTTACACTTCAGGTTTGCACAGTTGAATTACGACCGGGCAGTAAAGCGGAACAGCACACAGCACTGAGAGAGAGAGAGAGAGAGAGAGAGAGAGAGAGAGAGGTTGGAGAGCAAGTTTGGGGATAACACAGATCCCCTAACTTCTAATTTCAGCAAAAAAAGGGGAAGAGTTATGAATGAGTTTTGATGATATTCTCACAGTGCTGTGATCTCTGTCCTGTTCTCAAGAGTGCATTGTGCTTCCACCTGAAACACACCCCGATACGTCTGCGAAATTCATCTCATTCTCATTTGACACCATGGGGAGTAAAGCAATATAACAGCTTGTACTTCAGCCTCTTTCACTGGATTGTCAATCATCTGTGAGGACTGAGGTGTCCTGGCTCTCTTCAAAACCCCCGTCAACATTAGGAATGTCTTGGAAAGAGGCCCAGTATGCATCAGGATCAACATTAAATGACTTAGCAAGAGTTTTAACAATGAACTGTATAATAGGAGCAAATGTCTGGATGTAGAGAATGTTTCAATAACTCAAAGCAGAAAGTCGTATTTTCCTCAAATATTTCCCTATAAAAATATACCTTTAAATCTCTTCCCTAGAGGACAGTGATTCAACTTATCAGTCCTTCACTATACTGACAGAAGAAAAACAATAAAATGCAGTGAGCCCTCCACAGGCAAGTTGTGCCATAACACTGAATTATACACCGTGCGGAATTTCATTTTTGAACGGTAACTTTCCAAGTTACCTCAGGTTTCCTTTGCTGATGGTAAGGCTTCTTCTACATTGTTGCACAACAGTCTCATTAATCCTGCACAACAACTCTTACATAACTGACCTTTCCCAGGGATCACAGATCACAGGGTCTTCTTTTTCTTGCAGGAGGGGGAATATACCAGCGATGGAATCTCCCAGACGCAAAGTTCATTCTTTTGCTATTAGTGGGCTTGAAGAACATGACATTTTGTGAGGAATATCCCGAACCAAAGACGGATCACTGAGGTCAAAGTTAATGACCTCTGAGGACCTGAGTGCTCCTGGCCTACGGCTGCTGCTCTGCTGTCAAGTTTTTGAAAGATATCCATATGTCAAATTGATGAATTATTTATATTTAATCAGATAAGGAGTCCATAAACAAAAGCGATGATAAATATTGATAATACCAGGAAAAAAACAAAAAACAAACAAGGAAACAAACAAAAAAAACCTTTCAGCTAGTAGTAGTGTGCCAATGAACACAAAGCTGAAATCAGGTAGAAACAATCAGGACGCAGTGGGATAATGACAGCAGTTGAATCAACCCCTCTTTTTGCTTTATTTCATAGGACGTAGAAACATCAGTATTATTGTAAAGTGCACTTACATTTGTGCAGACAACATCTTTTGAACATCTATTCACATGGTTCGGGACAGTCCAGATGTTATGTTCTGGGATAATGTATCTACTTTTCCCTCCAACCTGTTGAGGAGACAGAAACACAAAGAGCTACATCTCATTGCATTTCAAGCCCTGCACGTACTGCAGAATGTGAGGATCCTCATCTTTACGTTTGGATATATTCATTAAAGCACATGGCAAGCGCTAAAAGATGTAGCTTTTAAAAGGCCCAACTTTAACTTTAATTGTTGCTTCTTTAGTTATTAATACTTATTTTCAGAGATAGAAACAAAATTTCCAGGGACTTTAGGAATTTAACTGACTTGTGGCCAAAGGTAAGCTGAGGTATTACACATGCCGTAATAAAAATATAAAAAAGCCTTCAGTAGTCCCTGCGACAAAGTGGTTTAGGATGCAGCGCCCCCCTTCCAATAAGACCTGCGACCTCTGCTGCATGTCACCCCCCTCTTTCTCTTTCCCTGCTTTCCCCATCAATCTCCACTGCCGTCGTCTGTTAGATCCTTGGGTCACTAAATGTAAACCCTGGTTCTATGATAGCAGAGCGAGGTTATTCACACCATTGTGAAGCATCAGTTGAAGATAGAGGAAGAATTAAAAATGCTAAGCTTCGCTTCGCTTCGGTTGTGTGGCTTCACACAACCCTAATGGTGGGGCATAAACTTCTTACAAATATATCGAAAACACCTTTTTCCCTCCACTGTAAATGAGTAGAATAATTAAGAAGGATGAATCGCAGTAATACTTTGAGATACTCTCATTTAGGCTGAAGTCATGACTACTATTTTAAATGGCAAAAAACCAGTAAGTCTCCTCTTGATGAAGACCTTCAATTGTTCCCACTATATAAAATCTACTTCACTCATTTATTTAATAAAGTAACTATTTATTCCCCTTTATGTGTTTGTTTGTGTGGTGTAATTTTTTTTTTTTTTGGCTACTGAAATAGTTGGATATGTACACTTGTGTGAAAAATATTTAAAAAATATATAAATTGGATAAAATAAACATCTACATAGAAATATGAAACCTCTCACGTACAATAATTTAGTGGATATTTTCCTGAAAAAAGACAAATCAAACAAATATTCTGGCAAATCTGTGTAAAAACAATTACAGAACTAAGGAGACATGAAGTAAAATTCACACTGGTTACAATGAACGGTGAGCAGCACCATCTGCTGTTATAGTTGGTAACATCTGTCCGCTGGTCTGACTCTGAATGTGAAAGCAGCCTCATTTAACAAAAGGGCTTTAACAATCATAGGTTTAATTTTAGTAAGAGGATTTTTCCTTTGTTGGCATAAGGCCGATCTCCAGACCACCCAGATTTGCCTTGACTAGAACATTCCTCACTTTTGAACATCAAGCACAATTAGGGTTGAATGTGTCCTCAGTTGTCCTTGGACCAAGATCTCCTTTATGTGGGGAGATTAATATGATATATGGTAGTTAAAAAAAACACCTCAAATAATCTTTATATTCTATGCAGGAATTTCCATATTCTGTGACATTTGTCCTACCATGGCCTCTCACTAGACTGTCAAACTATTGTGACTACTGAATGGAAGTGTTTTGTGATCAAAGTATATAGATGACGATACAGTTCAGCATTTTTGTGCTTTACCCCACAAGTCAAAGGCTCCTAAGCTGATCACAGCACCTCCAGAGTTGTACAACTTCCATCCTTCATTGCAGGGTCAGGTCAGAGGTGATGCTTGGAGCTAAACACTCAAAGCACAGATTGGACTGTTTGGGTGGTTTGGTGGCCCATGACATGGTGTAGACCGTAAAGACGATTACATGGGGATGATATAATGACTTGTTCAAGACTTCTTTTAGATGTAGTGCAAGTGAAGCTAGATATGTAATAAGCCTTTGCAGGTGAACTGACTGACATTGTCCAGTCAAGGGTTACTCTAAAGCTCTTCTGCAAAAGTTATGTTTTGCTAATGACATTATCTGGTTGGCACTTCCCTCCCGGGGCAGGGAGAGGAAGAATGAAAATGACTCAACTATTTTGTGGTCTGGCCTGGTCCCAAGATCCCAAGTCCTTTGCATGCAACCTGCTAATTCGTCCGGCTGGCTAACGACCTGCTTGCGTGCCAGTCGATCATTAGCGTCCCTTCAGAAACGGTCACCAAACATGTCACATGCCGCCCG
The DNA here is from genome assembly GCA_016859345.1 of Istiophorus platypterus. Classification (NCBI taxonomy): domain Eukaryota; kingdom Metazoa; phylum Chordata; class Actinopteri; order Istiophoriformes; family Istiophoridae; genus Istiophorus; species Istiophorus platypterus. The sequence continues at coordinate 20,187,311 of CM029124.1, forward strand.
GTCACTCTATTCAGGGCTGATTGCTGGGGGCTGTGTGTGAGCAGCGGTGGCCATGACACGCACATGGCCAAGGAAAGTCTAATGAATGAGCAGTGACAAGCTGCTAATAAAAGCAACAGACTAAGGTTTATATGATTTGTCTTTTTTTTTTTTTTTTTTAGTCCAGTAAAATGTGATTCTAGATTTAGAGCACTTGGTGGACTGTGACAGATCGAAATTTTCCAGATTAAAAAAAGAACAAAGACAGTACATTCTGAGGAATATTAATCCAAAAGAAGCATGTGACTGACTAAATAAATACAAATATATTCATATGATCTCACTAATCATGATTATTATCAAACACACTTTTGAAATAGCTTTTTCCAAATGGCCATTGTTGCCCCACTGCTCTTTTATACAACTGTTATAAAACTAAGGAAAACAATGTATTGAATGTTTTAGTGGCTAAAAATTATAAGGAAACTCTAAACCTGGTAAAGAAAACCTACCCTTACTGATGCCTACACTAGAAGTAGTAGTTAGTTTTAGGCTTTTAGGTTTTTTTTGCTTGAGCTTCTGTGATATTTGCGTAGACTTCTGCTGTCACCCCAATAAAACTGAAGTGAATAAAATTTAGCTTGTGGCACTCAAACATTGACATTTATGAAAGGAAACAGCTATTGAAACCAAAAAACTAAAGTAAATCTAGATTTTCTGCAGTAAATGACAAGGCTTCTGGCTGCAAACCATCAGCCATAAATGTAGTCATTCATTTATTTTGGTTGAACTGACCCTTTAAACCTCTGGCTCAGTTCCTTAAACTACTTTAGCTATCTATACATTAATTTGTTACCACTTTCTGAAGAGGCACTATTTAGAAAAAGACAGGTTGTGATTTAATGATTGGTACTGTGTTGTGTGTGTGTGTGTGTGTGTGTGTGTGTGTGTGTGTGTGTGCGTGTGTCCACTTCCTCTCTGAGTCTCTCCAAGCAAAACACAATTTTAAAACATTATTTCTGATTTGATGAGAAGAAAAAAAAGAGTAGACTCTTGTTTGGGTCCCTAAAATGACTCTCAAATTGGATTATAACTATTTTTAAAAACACAATTTACATATTTGGTCATCTGTGAAGCTGAAAATTGTGGTTGCTTGCTCATTTTCTTGCATTATCTTGTAATGGATGGAACCACTGGATGGCACCCTGCCATCAGTGACTACAAATGATCATTTTTTTATTCCAACTTTGTCACCACATAACACATATCTCCAAAACACTAAGAGTTGATAAGTGTTTTAGTACACGGGGACTTTATGGGCTCTTTCTGTGCTTGTGGTTTTATTATTGTCCAGATCTTTGTAATTATGGCACAACTTCTCCATTGGTATGGTTAAAAGGTAGCACCAAAGTTCCTGAAGTCTATTTCCTATTCCTAACAAAAATACAAAATTGTGTTTGGTGTTTAACATATGTGATAAATCATGAACATCTGAATTTCATTATTGCTATTGCTGCAAAAAAAAATCCTGAATTACACTGCAGCTTTTTCACTTTACAAAGGTGTGTTTTGAATCCCTCATTATATGAGCAGTTTGTTGAAAGAATATATTCATTTATTGTTACCAGAGCTGCATTCACTCACAACTTAAAGCTGCACTACAGGAAAATGGATCCCATTATCTGCCTTTAAAGATGCCCTGTGGACATTTCTTAGAAACAATCAAAAGTCATGGTTACATTCAGTGCTACTCACCTAAACTTATTGTGTGTAACCTTGAGTTCCAACAAATGTCGTGAATGCATTTCTTTCCTCGTGTAACATCAGAATTTTCTAAATAGTCTTGTAAATAGTGCATTGATTGCATCTATGTTTGGTGGCCTGCAGTCTCCTTGATATGCAGCAAACTTGGTGGATGGACACAGGATGGGCTGGGGAAGAATCCCATCAGATCATTTACTATGCATTTGAATTTTTCTCTGAAGTCTGGTTCATTTACCTAGAAATTGGCCTTGGCGGAGGTCCACGCTCTACTGAGCACATTTTGTAGTCGTTTAAAGGATTTTACATGTCGTAATAGGAAAAGTATTCCAAACACAAAAGAATGACTGTTTTTTGCCTGGAAAAGATAAGGAAAGATTTCCTCCTTTTTTTTCCAGATGGATACTCCACCTTCAGGAAGAGACAAAACATAATCAGGAGATCGTCATTACATTATGTTTTTAGAGTCAAAGTCTAAAAAATAAATGATGAAAATTATCAGCTTACTTTATTTTCAAATGTAAGTTTACATATATTTTTGAAAAATACTGTCCAAGTTCAGCACAATCTGATTAAGACCTGCAGCCTGTGTATGTTTTAAGAAGGGCGCCTAGCTGGCACTAATGCAAAAAAATTATGAGAGAATATTCCAGCAGCTTAATCCTCGCATGCTAACTGATCCATTAAAGCCCTAAAATGATCCGATCCCAGTCAGCTTTTCTAAATTACATAAACCTTATTAGAAGAGTTTAACAACTCAGAAAGTGGAGTGGTCACAATACAGCCACCGTATGACTGAAATCACAACGGTGAATGCAGAAAAATTATGTTGTTTTTGAATTCTCTGCTGTAATCGCACATGAAAACCTTTTGTTTCATGTTTAAACCAATTGCGCTGACTTAGCAAGCCATGTGGAAAGTTTTTGTTTGGTCTTAACTGGTCACAGTTCACAGTTAGGGCCTGGCCATCGCTGCAGTTTTATGTGTTTTTGTGCGTTTCTGTGTCTATTTGTGCATTTGTACAATATTTACGTGTGTATATTTGAACACTATACAATATGTGGTGACTTGAAGTGACGCTTTGGAGAAGCTTATGTAACATTCGATGTGTCACATTCAAAATGTCTTTTGACTGACACTTCTGTGACTGTCATGGAGCCATAATATGTTTTATGTCAGATAATTCGTCTCCAAAGAAATGACAAGTTAAGCTGCCTGTTTCGAGGTGATGAGATCAGGCTTAAGCTCTTCAAAGGAGACTGAGATGTCAAACAGACAGTTTCAGTGTTTGAAGTGTTTGTTTTCTTCAGTATATGTATTTATAGGAATCTCTCAGACTTCAAAAAGTGTTTGAAAATCCAACGGAGTTAATGTGTCACAGTGAGAAAACCTCCCTGGGTAATAGTCATGTTTCAGTGTTGATAATTTAACCTCAAGCGCCATCTAGTGTTCATCTAGTGCAACACCAAATACTGTTTCTGCAGCACAGCGTCTCAGTTTACAAAAAAATGTGGAATTCCAAGCCATTTTGAGGATGCTGCATATGTCCTCCATAAATACATTAATAAAGTCTAACTGATCCAAACTTTACAGGATTTTGTCTGACAGCACACTTTATTATGAAGCTTCAACATGTATTTCACAGGCACGGTGTGATGCTTGTTGGGATTTTGAATATAATGTAGCTGTTATTATAAACTAAGAAACATAAAGCCTCTTTTTACAATAGTCAAAGAAATTGCACAGCAGAGCCCAAAGACCGTTTCTCTATTTCTTAACAGTTATTTCACAATTGTTAAAAGCTGGCACAACTTCTTTATTAAACTCTCCATCATTAACCAAATAATCGACCCATGATTAATATTTGGGTGTCGCCATTAAAGCCTTAAATCAGCCACCTGTGTAGTAGGAAACACAGCGCGTGTGGAGGAGTGGTTGTGTAGTGGTTTTGCAGCCCTTTGTCATTTTTCATGACAAATATCAACTTGCCATGTTATCATGCTGATTGCATTGCAGTCAAGTGTTTGGTGTCTGACCCCCTGTTGTAGCCTTGCATACAAATAGCCATCAATCTATAAGGACACAGCGTAGGTCAAACATGTTTATGTCCATTGAAGTATTTGCCTTAGAAGTTTAGAGGTATTTTTATGTTTGTGTATCATTATAGTCACTTACTGCACGTGTTTAGAATAATATATATGTTGTAAAATGTAGAGTTTGCACACTTTGTATGTGAACATACAATATTATTTCACATTACATAAAAGTATAGTGCAACATAGGTGTTGTGTAATGGACATGTCATGGGAGAAATTAGGTTGTAATAGTCATCTGAAGGAATATTGGACCACAGTGGATTTTTTAAAACCTAGTACCTACAGTATAAGATTTTTATTATGCCACACACATGATCTTTCATTTCTACTGTAGAAATGAAGTAAAGCACCATGCAAGAATTAATTTATCATATCCTGATAAATGGCCAAGAGAATTGGTCCATCCATTCAAGATTTTTATCACAGCGGATGATCTCATTTGTAACCATAAAACAAGAGTAGGTCAAGGATGGGTACAGAGCAATAACAGAACTAATATGAACAAAAACATTGCTCCAGATGCTCGATGCCACTTGATACAGTGTATATCAGTAGATTGTAAAGATGAAAAACACAGAGTCGATTTCAAAACTAGTCAAAAGAGAAAACTCAGGCGTGGGCAGCTGTTTTCTATCCACCATTTATCACTTGGTGCTACTTTTTAGCTTACTGGGTGGTAATCTAATCTTCAATGCATTGAAGTGATTAAATCACAGTGTAACTGTTTGGCTTTGCCCTGTGCTATCTCAGATGGCTGAAGCATCATCTGTAGGGGGGTCATCATAAATTCCCTCTTCAATTCTTTATATAATGTCATTAGACATTTAATATATCCTGTTTTCTACAGTATGGGAGGTAATGACATTAACTATGCAGCTGAATTTAGTTAAATGCTTTTTTACAAGCTGGCATGAGGAGGGAGAAAGAACATTTGAAACCCCATAACTGCAAGGTCCTCCATCAACCCGTGTATCCATAGCAACAATGAGACTGTAGTAAGAGGGTACACCCTCCAGTTTGGCAAGGACTCCCAGTTCCTGCCTTCCCTGATGACTCTGGTGTAGTAAATCACTGCTAAAGGGTCATTCAGATATATTTCAACCTGGGTTGGAGATTTATAGCCTTTCAGAATATTGGTCATGCTTACTTTGCACTTACTAAGAATGATGTGGAGATTCAGGAACAATAATTCCACCAAAGCACTGTATATCGGGGCAAGCTGCCTCCTAAAACTCAAACATCAAATAAACTTAAATGTTACGCAAATGATATCAACAGCTTGTCTCTGAGTCCAGTCTAAAGTAAATATATAAATTAGCCCCCTTGATCAGTTACTGTAGCCAACTGCTTTGGGATGTATTTTCAAGAGAAACTCAGCATCTAACCAAACAGCTGCCCGTTCATTTGCACATGGCAGTTTGTTGTTTTGTTGTGTGCAGGGGTTAATACACCCCATCAGAACCACTTGTCCGATCTAATTGCTTCAGAAACCCCGTCCCCCCCACACCATTCAGATAAGGCCAGCTGTGTCCCACCATCTCCGTAACTTTCTGAAACTGATGCTCAAACATTCACACCCACTTCCCACTGTGATTGGCCAGGAGCAAGGAGTCATGGTTTGAGCCTTTTTTCTGTCATTTGTTTCCTGTAAAACCAAGTGCAACACTATGAAGGAGAGACTCTGAAAATGTCGGCCATTATCCCCATATTTAAGCAATATCTTATTCATCAAACAATAAAAAAATTAAACACTTATAAACAATATTATCTAATATTGTTTAAGTAGAATCATACTATATATTAATCTATATGTAATAAATGATTATTATTACTGTAGATGCAGTGGCAGCTTGCTAGCAGGCTAACCAAACTAGTTGTTTGGTTAAATTCCAAAATTATAACAAAAAGACCATGGCTGGGAAGCAATGAAGTTTTACTTTAAATGTATAACTGTTTCATATCCCTCTGCCTGCCAGTGCTATACAAAAAGGTTCTTTCAGCACACAGCAAACAAGCACAGCACAGCATGTTGAATACACTTTCCCTGCATGCACATTTTGACAATCATCCAGGTTTACCTGTAGGCCAAGATTTTATTACCAGCAGGTTGGACTGAGAATGTGGGTGGAATCACAGATATTGGTTTTCCAGGGAATCTTTGCTCTCACGCAGTGGCCAAATGCTTCCCCCAGGAAAAAAGAGCCATTAAAAGGACTCCCTCAGTGCCAGGGCGCGCAGCTGAGATTCTCTTAACAAGTAACAGGCGGAATCAAAGAGAGAAAAAGGGGCAAACAGGTAAGTAGTGTTTGAAGTGAAAAACTCCCAGCCTGAGTCAGAGAAAACACTGCTCCTACCTGTGTATGATGACAAAAGAGTCTGGCTGATAGCAGTCAACATCATCCGAGCTCATCCTCATTTGCAGTTAGACAACAGACACATTATTCCAACCGAACCCAACGTTTTGCAGGTCCCTGAGAGGAATGTAAAGGAAGTGGATGATTAATTCAGTCTTTAACCCTCCTTAATCTTGAGACACATAAACAGAGACACAGCAGCTTTAATACGTTGCCATCATGAGGTCTGTTTAAGCACCTCTCTTGAATTCTAATCCAAGCCACCCCCTGTACCAATGAATGTTAATGTAGATGCTTAGTTGCCTGTGAAATAGCTAGGCCTGGGGTGTACATGTGTGTGTGTTTGTGTTTTGTGTGCGTGTGTGTGTGTGTGTGTGTGTGTGTGTGTGTGTGTGTGTGTGTGTGTGTGTGTGTGTGTGTGTGTGTGTGTTTGGGGTGGGGGAGTTGGGGGGTGGGGTAAATATGATGTACTGCAATTTCATGCTGAGCAATCCCCATGACGACCTGCCCTCAGCAAGCCAGATTTGTATGTTTCACCAGTCAGTTGTTTGTCTCCCTGCCCCTCCACATAAGGAATCCAAGGCTGTTTTCATTTGATGAATTATAAATGCTTTCTACAAACTTTTTCTTCCCTTTCCATGGTAAGAAGAATACAAAAAGGTACAGTCTCTGTCAGGATGGTTTCATTCTCTCTTCTCTGGTGTGATGCTCTTTTAGAGGCAAAGTGGCATGAAATGCCAACAAGTTATTTTTTTAAAGTGTTCTCATGTATCTCTGGGAGAGCTGTCGGGGATTTGAGAGAGAAGCTGCACCCGAGGGACGTGATGAAAAAAACACAGACAATCAATTATCTAAACAATTTTTCCAAACCACCTTTTTTGAAAAGCCATTTTGAAACACCAAAACAAATTCCCATCTATCCACCTGAGGTCCAGCTTCTACTTCTGCTCCAGCTTCATAGCAGCAAAGAAAATTGAAGATGGCAGCTGGCAAAACCCTCTAGGAGAGTGTGCACAGGAGGGCAGGGAGCTATATCTCCTGCCCAGCCTTCATGACTCCCCAAACTGAGGCTACAGCGCTACTCTGTAGTGCTATGACACATTTAAGAGGTGACCTCCTGAGCTGTGTGGGCCTCGGCTGCACCATCCAAATGGCTCGGGTGCTTTAGATAAATAAACTAAGACAGAAACAAGTCTTCTGCCAGAGGCGCCATCATCAGCCTGTCAGCTGAGTGCTAAATCCAGCACAGTGGACAGGAGCTTACCACGAAATACATACAGCAAACAGACAGGCCACCGGTGATGTCAAAACACTTTAACTGTCAGATATACAGTCTAGTACTTACGCTGTGTCCATGCAGAAGGTGTTGCATGATGACGTAGCAGATGTATGACTGAAGCAGCAGCAGCAGCAGATTCTATGATACATCTTTCTATAGACAGGATGTGTTCAGGCACAGTAAAACAGGAGAAAACAGACCTGAAGTGTATTCACATTTAATAAATCCAGCTGTCTCTACAACTGGATTCCGTAAAATGGAACATGAGGATGAAACACAAACATGTCCTGTAGAGGTGACATTGGTGAAGAAATATTTTGTTAACATTTTTCTAGCATAAAATGCTTGGAGAGCAGGACTGTACTTTTCCTTTGATGATGAGTAAAGAGAGAACATACATGCATTATATAGACTCAAAAATGGTGTTTATATATATATATATATATATATATATATATATATATATATATGAGGCTGTGCTGTAAGAAGTCACCTCTGACAGGTGAAACCATTTTCTCTAATATATCCTTCAAGAGTCTTCTAATCTATATTTGCTTGGGCAAAGTACAGATACTCAGCTGCGCAATCACAGACTGTATATTTTATATCTGCATTATGTCTGTTTAAGTTCAGCTGCATCGGTTGACCTGCACAATTTCCCAGCCTTTGTCCCTATTCCTCTTTTCCACCAATTTCCCACCATGTTTACACATGCTGCGTAGTAAAAGTAGCACTCTAGCACAGGGCTGAAACAAACATTCCCTGTAGTTGTATATGTTGAGTGAAAAGATAATTGGCATAAAGACGCACTTTGCAATGTTGTATTTTTTATCAGACTTTACATCTCATCATGTGACTGTCATAAAAGCCTCCAACTCTGAAAGTCCAGCAGTTATAAAATACACTTCATCTCCTGAGGAATCACATGTCCAGCGTTTGTCAAATGATGTCTTCATCAAAATTGAAATTTGACAGATCGTGAGAAAAGTCCAGTGCTGTTTGTTGAGTCAGACATTCATTCATTGTAAATACCTGCACAGTCTGGACTTTGCTGTTCCTGTCACACACCTCATTTAAATGCAGCACAGGCTACTGGAGGGCATGCAGCTTCCACGGCAGATTTTAAAAGCAGACAGGACGACAGACCCCAGAAATATGGCACAAATAAGAGGAGGTCTGGTGGCTGCATCTGTCGCTTCTTTTAATCACAGTAGCCTTTTGAACAATGTTGCTTAAAAAGCTGAACTGGAGATGGCAATCAATGCTACTTTTTTTTTTTTTTTAATCCCAGGCTCTAACAGAAGGAAGAGCACAAGAAGAGTCTGAAAAGTAGGACACGAACAAATTAGAACTCTGGCTTCCATGGTGACCACTAGTCTAATGGACCTCCCTTGCTTGTTCTTTATCTTTACAATTTTAGAAAGATGTTTAAATGTGATTCATTAGCTGAATTTTTATGTTTTTCATCGCCTGAATGTTAATTTGATCCTCAAGTGATGTTTTTTCAAGCGTTTCTTGGAAACCAAGGACATGTGGACAGCTTGTGAAAACTTTTAAAGCTTTGATGGTGAAATATCAAATGTAAAATGTTGAGTGAAATTACTTTACTGACTCGAGTTATCACAGCCTGTCGTTCCCCTGTTAATGTAAGTGTTATTTTCATCTATCAGTCTCACTGGCCCACGCAACCTACACAGATATTGCAATGGCACAATATTTCATCTGTGAAAGACATTACCCCCCTGCATTATGACAGTTTAATCTGTATTAGAGATTTATGATACCAAACTGATGTACACCTCTATATAATTAAATCAAAAGGAGGGACAATAAACAGACATTAACCCTTTCAGTCCTAACATTGTGATTTTCTGGTACTTATATTATATCTGACTCTCAATGTCTCTTTACGGCAGGGAAGATAAAAAAATATTGTTGGTAATTTGATGGGACCCAGGAGGTAGAACAGGGCAGCCACTTATCACTGGGTTTGGCAACACAATCCCAAGCTTCTCCTGTCCATGTGTCAAAGTTTCCCCAGGCAGGCACTGAACCAAAATGCTCCCAGCGGTCAGATGGGAACCTTCTGAAATGTTTATTTCCAAACAGTCAGTATTAAAATTAGTAATATACAGTCTTTTCAATGAGACAGGTTTGCAAATAGAAGAGAATAAACAGGTTTTACTAACTAAAACTACTTAATTTACCTGTATGGTACATTGGGGCCAAGGGTCAATGGAAGAGACTGTTAAATATATAAAAGCATCAACCAATTAATAACAGACTACTTTTTTTTAGTTAACCCTTCTGAGTTTCTTCTTGGACCAGAGCAACAGAAATATAGGATGTGAAAATATTCATATGCTTGCTGAGACTTATATGAAGTTGATGCCACTCTCATGACTGTAAAAAGTATGTACGCAGGAGCCAGGAGACTCTTAACTCAGCTTAAAGGCTGGATAAGGCAAAAATAGCTCACCTACCAGCAGCTCTAGTTCACAATAAACAACAAAAAAATCTTACTAGCTCTTGGTAATATGACTGCACTCAGCCAAGAAGTGGTCTTAAATATATTTTTTTACATTTTTTTATATTTTTACAATACAGTTTTAAACAGTTTAAACAAACACTGCCAAGCAAACAGAAGATTAAGTATCAATCCTCTCATTTAAGTCTTGACAGCAAAGCACCTTTCCAAATTGTCAAACCACTTCTTCCCCCACTTTGATAGGTATAAGCAAAGAGGGGTCAAAACCAAGCCTTTACTTATATCATCTACATACGCGTGTCCTCTTTAATGAGATTCTGGAAATTAAAAAGGTGCAATAGTGTCCTTGTGTTTTCAAAGTGGCTCAGAAAGCTGCCTTGCAATGTAATGTCACACATGGCAGATGGATTTGAGTGAATAGAAAAACAAGTATGGAATTTACAATCACAATAATAATAATTAGCCTTTCGCTCAACAGGAATTCCATTTGAAAAAGACATTTGGTTAAAACAACAGAATTCTAGTGACATGAAAAGCACGTTGGATGGATTTCTAAAGCAATTTGATGAAAGCATATTCACAGCTGGATGGAAAAAAATGTCTCTCACAAAACAAAGCATGAAAATTAGGGTCAAGTTAAATAGCTTGCTTTTGAACCACATCAACTCTGTGGCCAATAATCCATCACTATTCACATTGTTTTGGAGAAAAGGAGCCTTTCATGCATCAACGCGAAGAATATTAAATGTTATAGCATTGTTACTTTAAAGTGGTTTTCCAGTGGGTTGGGAGTTTTATCATAAAGATACATGTGTGATAGACACATAACATTCATTCTGCCATTTTGCATCTTCTATCTTTCCTGAATGTTTCAGTCTTGTGTGAGAGGATTTTTTTTTTGTGGTGACTTAAGTGGGTGAAAGTGAGTGAAGGTGCTTCAACAATAGAGCAATGTTCCAATCTACTTTAAAGACTGAAACAATCACTGGCCTGCCAGAGGAACTGCAGGAGGAGATAAGATCATTTAATCAGAGCCGGGTTGATTCCCCTCGGCCAGGGATTCAGCTGGACGGAGGTAATTCAGGAATGGTGGGTTCAAAAACGGGTCAAAGTTTCACACAGAGTTGTAGGACAGTTAGTGAGACTGATTAACAGTTCAAGGGAAAATGCCATAAGGCCTCACTTGACCACCATGGGAAGCATAGATCGCCTATGACACACTTCCCTAAAATTATGTAGATAAAAAATTAAGGTTAATTCTAGAAAAGAAACTTAAAAACTTGCCTTTACGAAGCAAAGTCTTGTTGTTTCACTAGAGAGTTCATATCTAAACTCACCATCAACTTTTTCTTTTTGATAAAGTGTCTACAAGCATGTATTCACAGATATTACAGAAGCAGGTGGAGAAAACACCCCACTACCTTATAGAAAGGGACAATGCTCGCCAATGTGTTAAGGACGTCTCAATTATCAATGAAAAGACAAATTCAGCAAAATTGATGGACCTGCAGACTGTACAAGTACAATAAATAATGTGGTGGTCGGAGGATATATCGTTTATTTTCACTTGACCAAAAAACACTTGATAAAATGAGAACCAAGACTCTACAGTGTTCTACACAGGCATCCTGCCCGATTTGTCTCTTATTTTATACATATGCAGCAATTTAATGCAGTCAAATTCCTAATTAAGCGGTTTCATTTACATGTTTTTCTGTTTCTGTTGCCGAAAAATGGAACAAGTAATAAACAGTAACTGAAATGCAGCACATTGAGACAACATGTTAACCAGTAGACACTTCAAAGCCGTTTCCAAGCTGCTGCTCTTCGCTGGTAAAATCCTGGTTTTAAAACTGTGACATCGTCTGACATAATTCGCACACACATGGGTTAGAGACAACAGCTGTGCTGGGATTTCCACTGTAATTACCTGTGAAATGATCAGAAAGAGAGAATTAGAAGCTCATTTACATGTATGTCAGCTGGTGTGCGGTCAAGTGAATGAGACGCATAGTGAGGTGTTTCTGCAAAGGGACACTGGGGACTCTATTGAAAGCAGCTAAAGTTTGTCTAAAAAGCCACTAGATTTGTCGCTACATTCGTCTGTGAAGAAAAGTGGCTAAGGGCTTGGAAAAGTCATTTTACCAAGCAACAAGCCGCAACAGTTCATTTTGACAGAGCAACGGCCAATGAGGAAACTCCAACACTCGGCTTCATCACTTGGTCAGTCAGTCAGTCACAGACTTTCATGTTTGTAAGGCTGGCCTTGTCATTGTGGTCCAGCCATTAAGCTCTTGCCTGTTATCTGTCTTCCAATGTAATTTGTGAACTGAGGATCTGTCTCACAAAATGTAGTGAACAAATGCCTTATGTTACTCTCACCAGCCAGCATAATTTGGCGTCTAAAATGTGGATATATAACGATGGGCTGTACGATGCCACATTAACGATATGAGAGTGAAAGAGTTTAAATACAATTTTTTTCACCTTTAACTTGAGAGATACAGCAGTTATTCAAAACTTTCTAACGAAGAGTAGAAAGTAAAAATTGCTATTTTAACACAATTTTGTTTACCTAAACTTCACGTTTACCTGAACTGTCACAATGTCCTGACAATTTTATTAATTTACATAAATACAGTGCATTAAACTGATGAATGAGCTTTAATTCTAGGAGTTTCACAAAAGTTTACAATAACCCTTTAGGAATTACAGACACTTTTATACATAGTCCCTCATTTTCCGGGCTAAAAAGTAATTGGACAATTGACTATTATTCAGTTTCATGTCCAGGTGTGGCCTGTTCCCTCAGTATTTCATGACAAATGAAGCAGCTAAAAGGTCTGGAGCTGATTCCAAGTGTTGGACTTGCATTTCATAGCTGTTCATGAAAACTTTTAATGTGTTCCAAAGGGATGTCGATGTAAATGTAGGAGACCTTCATTAGGCTGGAAAAACTAAACAAACCTATCAGACAGATGGAAGAAACTTTAGGAGTGGCCACGTCAACATTTTGGTACATTCTTAAGGACAAGGTATGAACTGGTGAGATCAGCAACATCAAAAGGCCTGGAAGATCACAGAAGACAACTAAAGTGGATGATCATGATCACAGAATTATTTTCTTGGTATATTTTTAATTACATATTCATTTATATATATATATAGCCGACAAATATATATATGTATAAATACAGGCTACACTGTGAGCAGAACTTCAACCACTCAGTAATATTCTGATGCAACAATGAAAAAAAAAATTCTTCTCATTGATACAATCAGTAACTGACTGGTTAACTGCTGTGTTCTTGGACACTTCATTGATCACGTGATCATGTGATTAGACAGCTGAAATAAAGTCAGCTGTAAGCCAGAGCCTCCATAGATAACAGCAATGTTGAGAAGAAAGCAGAACTGTGTGTGTGCAATTGTGTGAAAGCATCTACCACTTCAAAAATATTATGTGATTAATTTATGTGCTTTGGTTGGGGGCACTGCCTCCTGGAGTTCATCTTCCCTTGTTTTTCAACTAGTTTTGAACTTTACCTGTGTACATATTGAGAAATCCTTCCCTGCCTAGCCAACATATGGTGTGTGTGTGTGTGTGTGTGTGTGTGTGTGTGTGTGTGTGTGTGTGTGTGTGTGTGTGTGTGTGTGTGTGTGTGTGTGTGTGTGTGTAGGTTTAGATATATCTGAGTGCCTGTTTGCTTCTGTTACCTGCCCCTGCCTGATTGTTAGTGTGCATGCTAGTCTGTAGACTGTACAGTTTCTTAAAAGAAGAAACCAATTCAAAACCTATTACTTCTGATTAGAGAAATATAACTGCAGAGAAGTCAGAAGAAGGCATAACTTTCACTACAATGTGGATTTAACTGCAGCATTTTACTTGACATTGATGGTTTTTTTCTACATCCAGACATGCTGATGGCAAACGCAAGATTCTCACTGATTTGCCTTTGGCTTGTGATTACAGGAGCTCCGTCTCAAACAGTGGACAACATTGAGGGAAACAGAGCAGCATCAGAGGTGAGAGATGCATTGCAAAGTATTTCGCAGGTATATTAGTAGCATGATGCATATAATCCACTATCTAACTAAAGTCCTTCACCAGGAAAAAAAAACTTTTATTAGATCCTGCTACCCAGATACTACATATATCTGTATTTGTCTGCATGGTACTATATAATGAAAAAAGAAGACAAAAAAATGATAATTTAGAAGTTCAGGCATTTGGCTTTAAAGCTTTATTGACCAATTTGTCTATAAGTAATTATCAATGCCATTATGGAAAATGTTTTTAAAAAAGTGAATTTGCATGTAAATTCATTCATAATTAAAGAACTCATAAATTTAAATATAAGCTAATTCTAAGTCATTATAGGATATTATTTTGCAGCAGTAGTTTAATGCATAAGAATTATTAAATGTTTTACTTTTATATGAATACATTACCTACACAACATTGTGTATTATATAATAACACATTTCATATATAAATTAAGATTAAACTATAGGATGAAATGAGTATACATTTTTTAATTTCTTTTTTTTACTGTAAACTTAAATTTGAAAAAATAAAACTCAAAGTTTCCATTCGCGTTAAGTCTAAATAAGTTGATTTTTTTCCAGAAACCCATCCGTCAGTCCCACTCTCTGTGTGCTGGTGAACAGGAGTATGTGGACAGGAGGAAAAGAATAGTTCTGGAGTCACTCAATAGCCTGGGAATCAACTGTACTGCAGTAAGAAAGAACGTGCTCAAGCTTTTAAAAAGACCATTGCTGCCTGTTTTTCTTTGTTGTTGGTCTGTTCTCTGTTGCTTTGTTTCTTTCAATTTTTCTTTGGTAATGTGTCCTGTTCTTCACTTGTACAGAACATGAGTTAGTCTGTCTTCATGTAACATACATGTCCTCCATCACTTGTATAATCACTGTTTTTAAGTCTTACAATAGGCTTTTGTGCAGCCTTAATACACTCATGGCAATGTTAGGCTCCAATGTAGCAAATATTCTCTGTACTGCTGAAGCTATATGGTTGTTAGGGGACAGATACTGGGGTAAGTTATCTAAAAGGCTCATATGATATGTGCTATATGTGATATAATATACTGATATTTAAGTATATCTGGATTAAC
Organism: Istiophorus platypterus; assembly: GCA_016859345.1. NCBI lineage: Eukaryota > Metazoa > Chordata > Actinopteri > Istiophoriformes > Istiophoridae > Istiophorus > Istiophorus platypterus. The sequence continues at coordinate 20,202,400 of CM029124.1, forward strand.
CTCTACAGGGACCCCCAAGAAAAAAAACATGTGGTTGAGTCCCTGTTAACTTCCCTCTTCAAATCTTTCAAGTTCTAGCAGGCCTTCATTATGCCCGCACAAGCCAACTAGTATTTCTGGAAGACATAGCACCAGATCCTCTGCGTATCAGTTAGTGTGAAGCAATTCAACTAAAAACATATTTATTTAGAAATGTGCAGTACGTGAGAACAATAACAGCTAAATTAATCCAGGTTTTAAAATTAGATTGTTACATTTCGTTGCTATGAATGAAAAGAGCCACAACCTTAGCTGATAGAGTGTTTTGAAGGATGCTAGGGACCTGGGCACCTGCTGTGCCTCGTTGCTAATCCAGCCTTGCATTTAATCTCTTGTTGTTCTCAGATGTCTTTGCTCAGCACCATACAGCACATACTAAATATTACTAAATTATACTATACTAGATCATCATCTCTCTAACCAGGATTCAGTTCCCCACATCGCTCTGCTGGCATCAGGTGGGGGTCAGAGGGCAGCCATAGGTCTGATGGGTTCCCTTTATCAGATGGAGAAAGATGGTCTGCTGGACACCCTGCTTTACCTGGGAGGAGTTTCTGGGTCAACATGGTAACAACGATCACACTTAAAACCAAGTTTGTGTATGAATGAGAGCCAAACAAACAGATGGCTGATGAATGGTGAACAGCTGCCAGCCACGTGCCCTTGACTTTGCAGCCCTTGACCATGCAGCTTTGGTGGAGTTTTGAGATTCTGCAAGAGCCTCCAAACAACAATTGAACTAAACTGTATGAGTAAATTCTGAGGTTTATTTTCTCAACTGACTTGATTAGAGAGTGTGATATGCAAGACTCACATGGAATTAAGATCTGACTGCTATACTGAATGTCTTAAGGCAAGCTGATGAAGGAGGAAGCAGTGTGTTAACAAATTAGTTGTGATCAAACCCTACATTTTCATTTAAACTAAAATAGTATGGAAACTAGCAGTGACCATTGTTGCAATATTTTTAATCCTGTTATCTTAAGTCAAAGTTAATTATCTCATCCTTTTGTGATACACAGTTTGAAAACAAATGTTATATTCTCATGTGATAAGAATGAATAATCATCCTGTTATATTAATGTCTATAACCAGGCAGCTCTGTGAAGCTTAATCCTCTTACTCTATTACTTTCATTGGTCTTTTTAGAAATTAAATGTTCTCTTGTGGTTTAATATCCATGCAGTAAGATAAATGAGCATCCACTGCACTGCTTGTTAGAGGTTAAGACCTTGATCTTGAGTTAACCATGATAAATTTGTATACAACATACAACAACTGCAGTTTCCAAACTTTTTAGCTATAATCTCTGCTTGTAAAAATGTCCATACACATCTTCATATATTCAGGCTTCTCTGTTCTGCTGCCAGTCCCTAAACTCACACATGGACTCATGACGCTTACCCTGCACCCCATTTTTGAAGAATATTGTTTGTTAAAAGTTTCAATGTTTCAATGCTTTAATTTATGTTACTTTAAATGTGAACGATTTTTGAATGCGATTTTCTAACTTTCAAAATTGAACATTTAAATCCCAACTTTTCTGTGGAACTCTGTAACATTTAGCATGTCACCACAGCCATGCCGTAATGTGGCTTCCACAGCCAATAGAGTGGAGCCTTGCAATTTTTTTGGATGATGGAACTGGCAAAGCAGCATAGAGTGGGGTTGTGGATTCATGTGCATGTTTGTGGGGTGGGGGGTCACATCTTTTCAGCCTGGTAGCCAACATAGTGTCGACCATTATGGCCTTTTCATTGAGAATCACTGCTGAAGAGGACAGAGGACATTTGATGATATTTAGACAGATGTTTCTGAACAAGTCATTGGATGTTGGTTTTGTCATTTGTTCTCCATTGAAGATATCTCTAGTTCGTGTAAATGATTGATCTCTCTATTTATAAAATAGAATGATAAAATTGGTGCATCATTACATTAACATTTGGCTGGAACAGCTTAAGACACAAATTTTATTACAGAAGTCACAAAAAAATACTTGAAAATATGCTATTCAGTGACAATTTCCGCTGACCTGTGCCTGTCTGTCTTCCTCCGATAGGTCCATGTCCTCCCTGTACAGTGACCCACAGTGGAGTGTCAACATGGATCGAGCAGTGTCCAAGCTGTCAGGTCCAGGGGTGGATCTGGAGCAGGCTATGGCCTGGTTGGACGAGAGGGCAAAAGACGAGCTCTTCTCTCTCACAGATGTCTGGGGGGTCTTAACCTCTGTTGGGGTTATGAAACAGGTATCAGACTAAAGACACACACAATTCTACTCCTAATCCTTCCCATTTGAAATGCAGCACACTCTGTTTCAATGATTGTAGGCAGTCCTTCAGGGAGGTATCTTGTTTTTTATTAGATGGATTTAAGGCATCTTTCAGATGAGGCCAGTAGGAATGCCACTAACCCCTACCCCATCTACAGTGCCACAGAGAAGCTATGCTTTTCCAGTGGGCCTACAGAAGGTACACACATGTATGTGCACATGTCATATCAGTGAGTCATTGATTTGGATTACAGTTAGTGTAGAAAAACCCATTCTGTTTCATAGGGAAATGGTTTGAGGTGAGCCCTCATGAGGCTGGATTCACAGAGTTGGGTCTCTTTGTTGAAACATCTCTCCTGGGCAGCAAATTCCAGAGTGGAGAGCTGCTGGAGGAGAAGCCAGAGATGGACATGGTCAGAATGCAAGGTGTGTGTTTACAGGATGAGCAGGCTACGTGATAGAAACAAAGATGTGGAAACCAAGGCTGGAATTTACATCTTTTATTCTTGAAAGCTGTTACTCAGTGTAGTGGCAAATCAAATTTTATGTGCCTGCAAAAGGCTATGAAATATTGCAATAGCATACCAACAATTTGATTTTCATAATGTGTCTTTATACCACTCACAGCTGTAGCTGGAAAAAAAATTCCTGAACCCTCAAAAAATTCATCTGAACCCTTTTATATATTACGATGCTTCTGTCAGAGTGTCCTATATAGGCTGATAGGTAACTCATCCAAGACTCCTAATTACATAAAAGCCTAATGTATTTTGTTTGGCCTTCTGATGGGGGGGGGGGTGTAGGAGAGGGGTTACCCTGAGATTGACAAGTGGAACTCAGTAGTCATGTCTCATCAATCACAGAGTAAAGAGATGTGCTTAGAACACAGACTTATTCATTGCCTTAATATATATATAAGACAATGTTGATGATTTCCCCTTCATCGACTCCTGTACTTAACAGATTCTCTGTGACTCTGTTTTGTCAGATTTCTTAATTTTGTTCAGATTTCCTTCAGACTCAGCAATTTATAGAAGTATAAAAATCTGCCACAAATCTGATAAACAACAAGCTATTGACGCCGTGGTTGGAAAATTAAAGGCATTAGAATATGGTTACTACAATATTTACCTTTAAATTGGCAACTAATACATTAGCCATAAAAACTTTATAAGATAATACTGTGCTAATAATGTGTTTCCAGGTTGTTATGCTGTCCCAAAAAGGCAATAAATCTGATAATAACAACGATAATTATGAAGATATGATGATGATTATTATTATTGATATTACTATTATTATTATTGAGAAAGCAGCTGTAACAAATTGGGTGGGTTGGGAAAACATCACATAAAAGTTTTGTAGCGGTGAAATTGGGTAAAATTGGTGAACTTGTACTTTCACTTTCATAATTAATCATTAGTATAATCTGATTTCTTCTTATTGGTTGTTTGAGTACACTGTAATAAAAGGTTTTATTTTTATTAAAATTCAATAAAGACCGGAATAAATTTCAAGATCAATACAGAGGAATCCCGGAAGGTCGATTTTACAACCCCTGAAAACCTGCCTTCAAATTAAGTAAAGTATTTCTCCGCAACATTAAAACATAATGACTAAATAAACAACAATCAAAGTATTAATAAATATGTTCTTTTCTAAATGTGCCCCTCCCACTTAATACAGAAACCCAAACTGTTCTAACTTTGTCAGAAAAATGTGTGTTCATTTAAGGTCTCGTCACCCACTGGTCTGAGGCTGACTGATGTGTGTGTGTGTGTGTGTGTGTGTGTGTGTGTGTGTGCAGGAATTCTGGGTTGTGCTTTGGCTCACGAGGACATTGTCAGAGACTTCGTCCCTCCCTGGCTGAATGGTAATCACACTGACTTTGCTGTACATGCTAGATCTAGTTTTCTAAGCTATAGGGATAAATCTCTGGTTGAGATGAAAAATGTAGTCACAGCTTGATGGTATAGATTCTTTCTCTGTGTTCATATCTGTTTGGTCCAGTGCCTGGGAATATAGACAGTGCTGCTGAACAGTACCTGCGTGTATACAACATCCTTGATAAACTGGTGGTCCTGATCAGAAGTACCCTTAAGGATCCTGCTGCTGTGTCTGACCTGAATAAGCTTCAGAAAATACTAAGAGGTTATGGTTATTATGATACTACTCCAATAATTTATCATCAAATTGACCTCTTACTAGTTTCACTTATTAAATCCAGAAGTTTGGTAGCTGTATGTCAATTTATGAAATTCCAGCTACTGGTACCCAACGGGAATCAATACCTCAGTTTTCTTCCCTAATTTCCTCAATTTTTTGGCCCGGGATGAAATAATGACACAGAAAGTGTCTGATTGAAAAATCCACCGTGTCCATTAGATTCTTATCTTTTCCAGACAAAGTGAATCAAAACAAGTCTGCATTGCTGGAGTCAAAGAGTTCGAAGGAAAGAAGTTTCTTCCAGCAGTGGAGCCTGGAGCTGCTGGAGGAAGTTGGGACGTGGAGTCAGAGTCTGGAGGATGGAGCTTTCAGAACACATGGTCAGCGTACAGTATGGCAGACTACAACCAAACTGGTCAATATTATTGACAACAAACACATTCTATTTAAATGAGAATGAAACACATCTTACTGTCTCTTTTAAATGTAATCCCCCCAGTCTCTCTGCTTACTAATCAAGTCCTTCCCCTGATTATGAAATGGGAGTGGGGAACAACCAGAAACTTCCTCTACCAATACCGAGGTGAGAACACAGACCTCTTCAGCAACAACAGGCATAAACTTCAGTAACACTTTAGTTATGTCACAGCTGTTTTTGTGAAAATGCTAAAAAACACACTGCACACTCGTAGCACGGCACCAAATAGCAGACAACTGGTAACTGATCACAGATAACTGGTGAGCATAGCAGAGCATTTAGCAGCTAAAGAGCCAAATATTTCCCTCAGGAGTTAGCAGCCACCAAAGCAGAGCTAAAGAAAGTAAAAATTTAATTCACATTGATGAGTTGAAACACGGCTCTAAGTAAATGCTAATGTTGCTCAATGTCTACTGGATATGTAAATAACTACTTACTTGAGTGGGACCTTTTGACCCCTTAAGGAGGCATAAAACATCACCTAGTGACATGTAAAAAAAGTAAATAAAAATGAAATAAGCAGACTATGACACCCATAATCCAGTAATGGGCGAACACAATACAAAAAAAATGGGGGTCAAAAAACGTCTTAAGCTGAAAAATTTCTGTTGTCAGATTCGTCCGTTCCACCTTGCCTTCGCTCGGAAGAAAGATTCCACCTGGTAGATGCTGGGCTGCTGATCAATGTAGGCTACCCTCCGTTTCTGGGAGACAAGAGACACATTGACCTCATCATCGCACCGGATTACAGCGCTGGAAACATGTTTGAAGTACTGTAAAGAGTGTATGTTGTGTGTGTGTGTGTGTGAACAATTTCTCTAGGGCATTTGATGTTATGTTTAATTTAAAAAACAAAAAACAGATTAGAAAGACCACATTGAAAATACAAACCTAATAGTGCAACCTCACTGCAACAAAAGTGATCACAGGTGTGACATCCAGTTCAGTCTAATTGCATGAACAAGGTTATCCAATAACCTGTGAACACCCTCGCAACTGTTTAGACAGTGTGAAGTCTCTGCATAAAGTCAGCCTCTACACATGGCGTCCATGAAGAAAAAAAACAGCACAAAACTGCAAGATTAAACTTTGCCAAAGAACATGAAAAGGAGCCTGACGAGTATCGGCAGCGCATTTTTTGATCGGACGAAACAGATCAGATCAGATGGAGTCCAGCCCGTTTGGCGTGGACTTGGCCAGGACTACCACAGTGACAGTATGTTGCTGACTGGTAAACATGGAGTTGAGAGTGTGCTGTGATAGGGCTGCATGAGCGCAACAGATGTAGGGGAGATGACATTCATACTGTGGATGGCAAGTTTGTGTATCCAAATATGGAACGAAGAGACGACTCCCTGTCTCAATGAGCTTGGCAGGAGAGGAATTTTCCAGCATGATACTGATCCAGAGGCAGAGGCCGAGATATTCTGCCTTCTTTTCACAATAATGTGTTTATCTCAAAAACACGAGATCCTACATTTCCCTCTGGGGCCTCGGCAGTATATCGCCCTTTTAAAGTATCTCGATATATTTTCAATCGCGATAAAGGATTCGACAAAACTGTTTATATTGATATAGTTTATGTTGCATTGAATACACGCCTGCTTCCTCCTTAAAGGTCTTCCAGTGTTTGCATCTCTCCTCTCTCATACATTGATATGAAGATATTTTTCTAAATTTTATATATTTTTTCATTTATATAAATGAATGAATTCATGTGCAGCTGTATATTTTCAAACTGGGTGGGCCCATTACTTTTGTTCTGTTACATTTCTATTGCTATTTGCACAGCTTTGAGTGTTGTTAAGCAGGATAGGAAAACCTGTAAATCTACTCTAAGTCAATCTGTCTATTGTTATTTCTGACCCATAAATACCTAATAAACAGATTTGTATCCGTGGATGTACCTCTGACTTATTAGGTTTAAGATGACTGACTAATTACAATTCCTCAACTGTGATTTGTTGCGCACACAGCAAGTTTTATGCTATAAAACCTGAGAGAAAGTTCATGCTCTGCTCTCTTCACAGACTCTGACTCTTGCCAGAGACTATGCAGCTGAGGTGAAGAAGCCTTTCCCAGAGATAGACAATAAAACCCTGGAGGAAAGAGACTGGCCAAAGGACTGCTACGTGTTTGAGGGAAAAGAGAAGGAGCCCACGATCGTTTACATGCCACTCTTCAACAGACAGAACTGCAAAGGTCTGTTGAACACACATATGCACACACAGGATTTTTTATTTATTTATTTATTCTTGTGCATGTTTGATTTTCTTCTCAAAGGCAGAACATACAAGTTAGCCAACCGGCAAACTTGTTGTAGTGGGGTTTTTTTTCGCATATAATTTAGCCCATGCAACAAAACAATATTAAAATAGCAGTGTGGGTTATCTGTGGGTTAGCCAGGAAACCGTGTTTTGCAAATTTTGTTCCCTCTGTTAAATGAAGTACCTTCTAAGTAAAGGGGTTTTGTCATGCTTATAGAGGTGCCGCTGCAGTGGGACATATATTGTCTTGTGCTTGTTCCTGGCCATATTTGTGGTGCATTTGTACTGGAACTGTAAGAGATATCTTTCTGTTTCCTTCAAACAGTAAGTGTTTCTTTTTGTAAAGTTCAAACCATGTCTCTCAGTAGAAGCCAAGCTTTATTTCACATTTACTTACTCCATAAATAAGAAGCTTGGGAGAAAATAAAGACCCCACAAAATGGCATTTGAAGTTGTGTATGTGATTTATTTTGGCCTCACTCATGACATTTCCATCAGCCTCAGCTGCAACCTGTGTTCAATGCCAATTAGCATATGCTAGCATGGTAACACGCAAAACTAAGATGTTAAAACATTAAGCCTGCTATAGATCAGCATGTTAACATTGTCATTGTAAGTATTTTACCATGAGGACATTAGCATTTACATCAAAGTACTGCTGAGCCTAACAGAGCCACTAGTGTGGCTGTGGACTCATGGTCTTGTTTTAATAGTGAAATGGTTTGGATCTGATTTGGAAAAGTCTGATTATACATAGTACATTAGCTTTGGCAGTAATATATTTCAGACCATGGACCTGCCATAAACAATCCAACCTCATCTATGCTGAGCCACCGTTGCCATCACAACCACAATCTTTGTCGCTATATTTCACATCTTTTGCTTGGTTTAAGTGTCAGACTGTTTACTTGAGGAACTTGACCGTGCACATCTCACCAAAACAAGAATCTCTGAGAACAAATGCTGTTTACGGCCAAAATGCAGTGAGTCCCGGTGTTGTAAACACTGCCAGACAGGAAACTAAACTGTATTCTCAGCACTAGTTGTGCCATGTAATTCTAACTAGCTCAGGTCGACCTTATACTTTTAACATGGAACAGAAGGGTTCAATATCACCTTGTGCCTCATATGTCTTCACTGTTTTCTATAGATGCACAGGTGTTTAAAGCAAAGATGGAGGAGTTCTCGACCTTCCAGCGTCCCTTCAGTGAGGAGAACATTAAGGCTGTGTTTGACATGGCTGCGGCTAACATGAAGAACAACAAGGAAACTCTGCTGAGGGAGATTAATAAGGCTGTATTCCGCCGACAGACCAGGACGTAGAGATTGGCCTAAGTGAGATTGGTGGTAACTGAGACAACAAAAGTTTGATCAAACCTGGATCCAACAACTCTCTTCAGCATGTAATATGTGACCTCGATGTGTCTGAGGAAAAACTGGGCCTCATGCAAGAGTAAAAAAAATTCAATTCGAAAGTTCATTCAACTTGGAAACACAAGCTCCCCTGCTGCCCTAAACTCTGAGTCACTGGACTAAAGTTGACATTATGACAAGCAAGGTACCTTACCCCCTAACTGCTCATTGCAAATGGGTTATATGCATAGGTCATGAGAGGCGAGTGCAAATTGATGAGGGAAAAAAATATTAATTTAAATGATTTTTAGCATAAGGCTTCACAATAACAAATGGGAAAAAAGTGAATGGTTTGAATACTTTCTGTAAATAAACAAAATAAATAAAAGATAATGAACACTTAATGATTTCTTCCTAATGATGACACTTGATTTCTTCCTCCTGTCTTTGCTGTAAATTACCAGATGTTTTAGTTTCTCCTCCCTTACTTCACTATAATAAGCACAGACCTAAGTCATGAGTGATTAAAAGCTCAGGTCACAGTGTCTGCACCATTACACACAGACCATCTGCACTATCCATGCCTATGTTATGGTACTGCAGGGGCAGACCTTGTCACTTCAAATTAAGTTGATTAATTGGTCAATACTTCTTCAAAAGTAGTCAAACCAAGGGAGTTTTTATATCACTAATTAGCTCCAGTTTGTGCCTATCATGTGTTAGCATATATCAAAGAGATAAAAATCAGTTTCTGTACAATTAACTGACAATAATAACTTATAATAATAGTAATTACTCAGTTATGTTTGAAAAACCCAGACAATCATTTTAAAACACTTAAATTTATATGAAGGCATTTCCAAAAACCCCAAATTCTTCTTTAAGCATATGGGAGACAATATATTGTGCCTGTATGATTAAAAAAGGTTTTCAGTCTGTTTCTCAAGTTGCACCTTGGCTTCAGAATCAAAACAAAGAGAGCAGATTGATGGCTACCAGGACAAGACAAAAAGTCGCAACTTTGAAAAAGGATAAAAATGTTTTTTACTGAGCAGCAGATGTGATATTTCGTCAGCCGGATGGTTAGAAGATTCTTTTAGGATTATGAAGATGCCTTCAGTCCAGAGGTTAATGACAAATGTGTCTTGGATATGGAGTCAGGATCTGAGCCAAAAAGATTATATTGGGAGATTTTCCTACACTTAACCTCTGCATTAGTCTGGTTTGATTTCAGCTGTTCAGTTGAACACATAAACTGCTGCACAAGACCATGAGGACACAGCAAGAAAAGACAGCTCAGACCTTACAGATTCACCCAGACTCTCCCACAGTATCACAGCAGTATGTCTAAGTTTATGACTTTGTAAAAAGTGGCAATCTTGTAGCCTGACCCATAAAATCCACACTCAGTACAACACATCACACAGTTAATTATCATCATAACCACAGCTTACTAATATAATGTTTCTAACTGGTTGTAAGTTTATGTCACTGAGCTGCCTATTGGAGATCTCAGAGTAAGAACCTTGATTTTAACCTGCATGTTTCTTTCTCCCTGCAAATACCTTGTTGCTCATGGGTGTATGTGTTATTTATACAGTATATTACCATTTTTTGTGCTTGGACTTCTTTAGTTTACACATATATGTAAAATGAAAAATTAGCATAAAAATAACTTGTGCTTTACATACTCAAACCTGGCACATTGTGTGGAAAGAATGAACTTGAAATGGGCTTATGAACTCAGGGAGACATTAATGAAGTGAATGAAAACTGTGAGACCCCTGGGGTCAACAAGTATTAGGGATTATGAATGTTTTAGAGGGGCTGCAGCAGAGGAGCACAACATCTTCCAGGTACAGAGCTGTGGGTAAGCTCAACACTTCTTAAGTAGGCCACTGGCAGAGAAGCAGTCTGTATTGATCAGCATGCACCATGGGCATCAGCTTCGAGTGCCCTGCATTGCAAACAAAGGCTGGCAACTTTACAATCACCTCATTCTGTTTACTGCCCATTTTCTGCCTCCCTTTCAGACACTTGTGCCCATAAACAGAAACCTACACCTATTAAACCAATAACCAACAACACTATAGCTAGATTTTGATGACCCCTGATTTGAATCAGATTTTATTGATGAATCAGGCCGAGGTTTCAGTTTTTCCGTATCTAAACAAACCAAACTAACGTGCATCATCACAGGAAATGTCACATGCCTTGCTGTGTTTGGTATTGTTCAAAAACACACTGTGGTAAAGAGCTGTGTTATGACTGCTAAAAATTACTGTCTCTTAACTGACCATGGTTTGACATCTGGTCTGTGCAGAAAGACTGGGATACAATGTACAAAGACACCATCAGCATTTCTCTTCAGACAGGTAGAGTGTGTGTGTGTGTGTGTGTGTGTGTGTGTGTGTGTGTGTGTGTGTGTGTGTGTGTGTGCGTGTGTGTGTGTGTGCATGTGTGCGTGCATGCATGTTTGTGTGTGTGTGTGTGTGTGTTTGTATCTGTTTGTATGTGTGAAGAAGTATGACGCAGGCATGTGCTCATTAGAAGTGTGAAGGGGCAGCTGCAGAAACCATCTCCCTCTCCTTTATTGCTGCAGTGCCTTCCTCTGCTTGTTGCAATTATCACCTCCACTAACGTGTAACGAAAAAGGAGGGAGGTGGGAAAGCAACGAAAGCCAAGGTTGCAAATGAGACAGAAGGCTAGATTTCAATTTGGAAGCTTAACAAACTAGGTAAAAAACCTCATGTGCATGACGGGGCCACTCTTTATCTGTTTGCTTCACTCTCTTTGCTCAAATATACAGTAATTTAATGCAACTGATTTCCCAATAAAGTTGTTCTCATTTACATCTTTTTCTGCTTCTGCTGTCAGAAAATGGAACAAGTATGAACAAGTATGATAAAGTCATTGAACCACAGCTCATTAAGACAACATACCCAGAATTCACTTCCAGGCTATTTCCAAGCTGCTGCTCTGCTGCTAAAATCCTGGTTTTATAACTGTGACATTGTGATGTTATGACAAAATCACCATACACATGAGTTAAGGACAACATCTGTGCGAAGATTTCAGTGTTATTTACTTAAATGATCACTGAGAGAGAAAGTTAGAAGCTCATCATCTATGTCAGCTGTCAAGTGGTCGAAATCTGTTTACTGTAAATGGGAAATAGCTGGGATTTGTTCAGAAAGTTGCCAGATTTGTCGCTAGGTGGTCTGAAAAATCTGTGAATCTAGCGACAAAGGCATTGTTGACACTGCCTGTAAATGCCCCCCTAATCATGCAGTAGAAACTGTTTGTGCTAATTCATTTTGAAAGAGCAACAACCAATGGGGAACTCCATCGCTCAGCCAGTAACTCCACTTACATTTGCATTCATAGGGCTGGCCCAGCTGTTGTAGTCCAGCCAAAAATGGAATTAATGAATACATATGAAAAACATATCCCACTATCACTGGCCACAGTTACCAACATATGTTGTCGACATCAGCACCAAAAGATGGCATATGAGGATGAGTTTGCTCTTGCACTGCTGCCAAGTCAGCAGTGATGCTAAAAGCTGTCATAGCACATGTGTAGTCATCGTACATTGACATTGTACCTGCCAGCATTGCACCATAGGCCTTAGCATTAGCCTGATGGGCTAAATTACAGGATTGTAGATGCAATATATTTTTATGTGCACGACTAACACATCAAGAGCATTGCAAGCACCTTGTTCAGACTCGTTTCCCTGCGCTCTCTCTCCTCCTCTTTATGCTGTGCCTTCCTCAATGACCCTGTCCTTGAGATACTATACTCTCTTCATACACCCAAACCCCACCCTATCCAACACTTTCACACACACTTCTACACACACACACACACAAACACACACACACACACACACACACCCACATGCACAGCAAGTCAATTAAAAATGTTTTTTTAACACTGAGCAGTTCCAAGTCTAAGTTCTGACTATACATACTGTGGATGCATATGTTCAAGTGTGTACACATACTTTATGTCTGTGAACATATGTGTGTGGCTTGTATATTATACATATTTAGTGTCCCCGGAGATTTATGACCATCCATTCTATAATCTCATTTTGCAGTGTAGCTGCTCATACAAATGGATGCCATATACACTGGGTGGCTTTAATGTAGCAGTAGAAGTAGCAGCCCTCTGGTTCTCCTCAGATAACAATGGAAAGAAAATGTTTTGCAGCCTGCTATCAGGATAATGAATGGGTTCCAATCAATAGCTTTCTGTTGAGAACAAACCCTCAGAGAGGAGACAGAAAAGATTGAGACTCTTATTGATCAAAAACAAAGGAAAGAGTTAGGAAACAATTATCATCATGCAACACACTTTGTTCTCTCAAATGTCAAATTACTGATTGTCCTACATAAATCAAATTATTGTGCAGATGTTTATTACATATCGTTACATATTGACAATAAATATCAGTCTCTATAAAAGTGGGTATTAAGGCCTCACTTTTATGTTTTGTGCTTTTTCCCCTTGAAACCTTGTAACCTTGAAAATCAGGTTCAGACACATTCAAATTAAGGAAACACAACCAGGAAAAGTTCTATTCCTGCAGCTGACACAGCTTTATATGTTAAAACTTATGCTCATGCATTCATGATACAATTGCATGACAATAATACATAACACTCTTCAGGTCAAAAGGTGAACTATATTCTGTGTAATGGATGAAAACGATTTTAACCATTTACTTCCTTCTGTTATGTGACTGGCAACCACAGTTGAAAGCAATAGTTTGTCAGTTTGGGAATTGTGCTTATTAGCTTTTTTTGCTGAGAGTTAGATTGATACCACTCTCACATCTGTGTTTCTATCTAGAGTCAGAAGGGAGCAGGGGGGAAACAGCTAACCCGACTCATAAATGCACAACTTGTCCTTTTTTACACCTGGGTTTTTGTAAGGATTATACAAAATGAGTTTTAGAAGTGCTTGCAAACTTTTTTTTAATCTTTGGGTGTTGAACTTTTAATTCAATTAAATTTCTGAAATCTTTCAAGAAATGGAGAGTGGATTACATTTGGTCATTGTCTGGTTTGCAATGAATAAATATGGGACAATATCAAAAACACATGCCATCCCCTATAATGTTTGCCATTTGTCATGGTAGGTGAAGAAAAAACAAACAAGGAAATGGGCTCTGCAATATTGTTATCAATCATAATAACTTTCCTCTTTAGTAGGTTGCTACCCGCTGTTCTTGAACTGGGTATATGTTTGTCCCTGAAGTCAGCAGATATCATTCATCATGCCAGTGTCATACCCTCAGTCACAGCAAAGAGAGGGGGGCTCCATTTTAGTATGCAAAGCACTTTGGATTTGAGAAGCAAGCAGTTTGACTCAGCATTAACCATGGAGATCTGATGGCAAATCCTCTCCGTCAACACAATTATACTGTTCCCCATGGTTGGAGGAGATTTTCTTAACTTAAGTCAAGACCTCTAATCTGAAAAGATGGTGATATAACTATGAATTCTTTAAGATGGTATATTGACAGGTCACCGTAAGCAAAAATTGCAGTTTAGTTCAATATACATGCTGCTTTGCAAGTTACTAACACTATATTCATGACAAATGGGCTTCAACTACTAATTATGAAAAAACTCTAAACTAAAAGAAAACTTGTGACACTCTTTCAGCATAGTTTTATCTAAGTTGTAATAGTTGAGCCTTGCACCTAATAGGCCACCATTTTCTCCTTCATACAACAGGGTCACTTCCCAAACGTCAATTCTGCAGAGGGAACACAGGTTAGCAGCTTTAGCTCTAAGCTCCAGCCATAGGTTTTAGGTTTTAGGTGAGATAAATTGAATGTTTTCCATCTAATCTTCCATCTAATCTTCTTATATTCATCCATTTCCTTTTTAGATATTCCTCCAATTCTAGACTGTAATCTCCTGACTGTGTGGCTCCTCTCATCTACACAGCGACTGGACTCAATGCGTCAGTGGTTCCACTTCACCATTGATGGAATTTCCCTGTAAACCTTCTGTGGAACAGTTTGTGCTGCCTGACTTGGCCCATAGTGGCTGATACTAAGTGTTTGGTGTGAAGCAGTTGCGTGCTTGGCAGTTTGGGGTTTTGGAACATCACTTGAATAAAAACATCCCCAGTAAAAATTTGTACTTTCAGTTTTCCCTTTAGTAAAGTGTATTACTTAATATTCTGTGATCCTTTTTTAGGAGAATAAACCAGAGCACCTGTTCTGAATTTTTCTCTCAAAGATCTTAAGAAAATGTGCTACCCTATAAAATAGATATAATACATCTATTTCAACTCATTAAATCAAAACCCCTCCTGTTAATTATGCCAATGTGGGTTATTTTGTCCTCGGCATCTGTTATCACACCTATCTCACTGCAGTAATGACAGTGGGCTTGCCACAACATGTTAAAAGACCCCCCCACCATCACCACAATACACCATCATGAAAGAGAGCAGTGCACAACATTGATCCTGTCACATTTTATGTGTCAGTTGCTATGTGCTTAGAATAATTTGCTCACGCAGTTGGGCTGTCTGTCTCCGCAGGGAAACCGAATTGGGGGGGGGGGCTAATGCTTAACAACCATTTGTCTTAAATAACGCTATCATTTGTGAATGATGCTCCTAATTCATGATCACTGCAAGTGAGTCATGAGATTAATTTATGGTATTGATATGGATACAGATGTTGGCGGGACATCACATCATGACTATACATAATTTCACATTTAAAATATATATATACCATTATCACATATTCTGCACCCTACACACAGACACTTACAGACACAGCATTAGACAGAGATGCAACTGTTCTCCCATACATCCTCATCAGACATGATTAGACTAAGAATCATGCGATCACATCTGGGAGGTTAAATACAGCTTTTGCTACAGTAATTTATGCTAATTAGTTTCACTCTCCTGCAGCAGGGACTAAAAATGATATGCGGTATTTTATATTGTATCTTGGCTCAAAGATTTGATCTATATGACAGAGACAGGTTGACTTAAAAACCGTGTCATTTATAATGGATGAAAGCATCAATATGGCATTGTTGTGTTACCTTAGCTAATACTTTTCCTGCATGCAGTTATTCACATAGTTTGCAGGCAGGTAAACATATAAGCCAAACCAAAGTCCATCTGTGTAAAAAGATCATAAAGGAGAAGTTGAAAACTGCAAAACACCGGAGCAGCTTTAATCTGAACAATGCTTTGATAGAAATCAGAGGATAAGAGGGTGACTGTCTGACTGTTGACACCAACAGCAGCTCGGGAGACAGGAAGTGCAAACAGAAGAATAAATAGGTTTCATGGTGGTGAATATTCATGATGAAAAATTATTCATGATAGTAATAAAAAAGGCACAAATACATGGTCAGTGAAGGAATAAACGTTAACTGCCTGATAGGCATTTTAAAGGAACAGTGTCACATTTTGGGAAGTATTCTTGTTTGCTATTTTACCCGGAGGCAGATGAGGAGATTGATAGAAATGTCATCTTTCACCTCCATCACAGTGATTGCTCCAGGATGAATTTAGCTTAGCTCTAAGACTGGAATCAGAGGAAAACTAGTATAAAAGATTAATAAAAGGAAAAACGAGGCTAGGATTTTGCAGCTACACTAAGCTACTTGAGCTAGACACTAACATTACCATGTTGACATGTTCACAGTTACAGTGCTAAAATGCTGATGTTAAGGAGTTATAATGTGATAAGACATAATATGTTTACCATCTTAATTTGCATATTAGTATGCTAACATTTGCTAATTAGTACAAAATACAAAGATGTTTTGATAGTAGCTCTCTGCAAGTAGTAAGTAATAAACCAAAATATTGGACAAATTTTGACCTGTTGATTGGGCTAAATGAAACATCAGGAGACCAGCAAAAAAATATTACAATTCATCCCAAGTAAGACATAAAAGCCTGTACCAAATGATAATCTTTCCAATGGTTCTCAAGACATTTCACTGATGAGTAAAAATGTCAACCTTATGCCGGGGCCAGAGGACAAGTCAGGTCATCAGCAAAGTCAGTAGAGTTCATCTTATCAGGAAATTGAATTTCTGTTGAAAATTTTTAAAGTAATCCATCCAATAATTGTTCAGATATAAAGTGGCGGACAGGAACATAGACAGAGCAAATAACATTGCTCTTCATTGAAAAAAAAGTATTTTCCTAAATGCCTAAAGCCGTAAACAATGGGTGATCACCTCTTGCATAGGACCTGAAACTTCTGTATTTCACTCCAGACCAAATGGCAAATGTTGTCTCTGTAAGCACAAAGGAACAGAATTTAATGAGAGGTTTTCAAAGGTAAGGCACTATTGGTGTCTAAGATCAAAAGGGTCAAAGCCAATCTGTGGACTTTAGAGAAAGTGTGATGCCATGACAAGCTCATTGAAGGTTCCTGCACGTGTCCATTCTTCCAGCTCTTCTGTTTCCACAGTGTAAATGAACTTACATGACTGAATTTCATTCAAAGGGGTCTGACTAAAACATTACTTGTTCTGAATATGATTGCTGATAGTCAACAAGTTACTTTTTTTCTTAGCATATGTAACATTCGTTTGCCTCATAATTTATTGTGAATTTGATGCCAAATACATTATTAATGCAACATAATTGCTGGACTGACTGTTTGTTCCAGTGTAGAGAGTGTTTGATTCCTGTGGGTTCCTCACCTAGCAGTTGTTTCACTTAGCTCAAAGAGTGGAAACGGGGACAGGAAGCTCCATCCAACTTGTCGTTTTAATTCTTTGGTTTTTGTACGGAAGAAACAAACCAGAGAGAACATATTAATTATTGAGTTTATATGGTGCTGGAAGGCAGATTTTGTTCCCTTCAGAGAGAGCTGGGTTTTGAGCAATTGCTATGGTCTTGTTTCCTGGTTATTCAATGTGAACATTTCTTGACCTTCCACATACAATCGTAAAAAAATAGTTTTCACCATAATGTTGATCAGAACCATTATTCAATTGGCATCATGTTTCTTTCAAAATGTATTTGCTGTTGCAAATTAGCAGTATGTGATTGGAATTTGTAGCAGTTAAGCTGCCAAGAGGAAAGGATGAATGGATATCTTCAAGTACAAATCTGGGCAGCCCCTTCTATGATGCTGGTATCTCCAGTATAACATATTATAAATAATAATATTATCTACCTACATACTGCTTGTCTGATGTGAAAACTATTGTTATGAATGTTGCTAACATTTACATACAAAACAACTATATACAGTGATGATTGCTTCCTTTTTATTAGTGTTTATTATATTGAAAGCTTTTTTTAAAAAATCCTAAAAAAAATTCTATCAATTTCATACATAAGAATTGAAGGACTTTGAAGGCGCTAATAAAGAATGACCTGCCTACTCATACTACAGTCACCTTAAAGCTGGTGTCCATAATGTTTTTTAATCAATATACATATCCACCTGAGGGAATCATTTAAACACTGGCAATTTCATTGTTTGCCACTGTCAAATCTGTATCTGCTTGTCAGTTTGCACGTCTCCTCACTGATGATGCCAATGAAGTATTGAGCAGATTTCACACTATGTTTTTATTTTCACATATTAAAATCAAAAGCAAGTCTCTCAGTATTTGCTGATTTTAAGTGAGATTTTCACACCACTCTCTAGTTGATTTCCCTGATCCAGGACAGAGGGAAAAAACCTGAGGAAAGTTATATATTTAAGCTTAGGAAAAGGGCACTTCCTTCATGTAAAGGTGTCATGAGTAAATCCAGTTGGATGGATTTATGGATGGATGGATGGATGGATGGATGGATGGATGGATGATAGAATGTCAGCAGCAGAGGGGATCACTGAGGCGTTGCTTGCATCCCTTCAGGTAGCTTGAACCCTGCTGACAGAACATGATGGATTGATGTGGTGCCTAGATTATCTTCTCTCACATTTAAATTGATTCCGAATAGCAATCAGGCTCTGCAACAATTTCCGTGGCAATTACAGTGGAAGAAGTAATCCCACCTACAGAAACTAAGACTCAATTTGAAACAATGAACAGTCAGAGCAACATGAGGTGAATTTCTAAGTAGGTTATAAGATGGAAAGAACTTGGAGTGAGTATTGTCAGTGTAATTTTATTAATACACAGGAACAAGGAAGGAAGGCAATAAACTGAGCAGGGGGTAAATTAAAGGCAACATGGCTGTGCTGTCCAGAGAACTAATTTATTTCCGTGGTCGTGACAAACACTGGCTGCCATTCTTTTTTACCACTCCATGATCACTGCTCTGATCACTATCACATGCTGATCACTAGCATTTATCTTTAACATACAACTGCACTGCATGGACAAACAATCTCCTGCACAAACAGCTATTCAAAGAATAGACAAAAGATAAAGAATATATATTATCCCTTTAAAGATGACTGAGCACTGAGCTGTACGCACTCCAGCCCTGGACTCGCAGCATGATGCACACACCTGCTGTTAGAGAGGGCCATTATCATAGCAAATCATACCAAGGCGTTAATACTCTACACTAATTAAGCCTAATTAAGGAACCGTATGAGAATTATTGGGATTGAATCTTATGTTTTTATATTTTATTTTATTAAGCAAAAAACACTACTACGATGTCTTTTCATGTGTATTTTCTTTGGATGTCTGCATAGGAGGCGTCGTCCAAATCATGCACTTCTGACAGAACGGATATGCTCCCACTGTAATCAACATAATTATCAACACAGACACATAACAGCTTACATTAAACTCCCACTATACTGTATGTGTGTACAAGTTACCCAAAGTGTATTTCTACAAATTTTCTACATATTCTCCTTTGTTTTACACGCATAACTACAGGGATTATGTGTTGTGCTCTTAACACTGCTAAACCACGGTGACCTATAATTGTGCATGAACATGATCTCACAATCTGATTTTGAAAGAGCAAATTTCATCCATACAAAAGGCAATGATCTGAGCTTTACTTTACTTTCCAATAAATCAGTTAAAATGACCCTCCTCTGCTCTCAAAAGTTTTAACCTCCCTTATGCAAAACATAAAAAAAATACTATACACTCCTCTTCAAACAATTTCATCTAGTCACTAACAAGTGTGGACATGCAGAATATAATTCCATATTAAAACCTGGATTAGAATCTTATGAAGGTAAGACATTGATGTCTTGTGAGTAAATTATTTAGTTTTTTTCAGATTTAAATTGTATTTCAATATTTTTGTAATACTTTCTTGTCCTTGATGCTGTGTCTATAACATTTTGCTGTGGGAGAAACCTAATTTCCTCACAGTAATCAATCATTAAAATACTGTAGCTAAGCCGAGGTGTGTTTTAATGATGTGCTGATGTTTTTGAGGGAGTATAAAACTCTTCTGGCTCCTATATAATTATTAAAAATCAGTCACCTCTGTGTGGCCATGGCCTCTTCTGTCTGACTGCTAGTTGCAAGAAATTGGCTGTCACCTGGCTGAAACATCAGACAGCCAGCAGCAGGCTTCAAAGCTGTAATCACATGGATGACAGAGCCCCCATCTGTAATAATCACTGAGTGGTGGGGAAATAAATAGTGGACAGAGGGGAATCAGGATCAGGAGAGTCTCTCACAAAGAAATGCCTCTGATTTAAAAATTGATTTTTATCTGTAGGATTTCATGAATGAGTCCTTGCTTCGAGATATCACATATTACACAAGTGTGATTATGTGAATGAGATTGGAAGATGTGGATTTCAGTCACAGTGGAATATTCTGCTGACAACAACACACACAATCCCTTGATGCAAACATCAAAGCAGCATCAAAACCTCCCCCTCTGGGCTCTTACTCGTCACAGATGTGCAGAAGATGAGACCCAATTCCCCATCAGCAAACTGATTCCTAATGAGGTTAGAAGACTTCAAACAAGGCACTGACTCAGCCCTGCTCCAACAAAGACGATGGGTGATGCATTAAAGATGAGATGAGATGAGCAAGATCGACTTTTACCTGCCTCCATCTTCCACTTGGCACCTCCAAACACATTCAGAGCCCTGCAGTCAACCCTTTCACCCAGCTCTTTGTTTCATTGATAAGATTCCTGAGAGCAGATGACTCAAATGCCCTCAGCCACCTCTGTTCCTCTGTTGTCCAGCTTTACATAACTTGGAACGGGGTACACTAGGACAAACATGACCAACATCAGACAGATGCAGGCTGTTGCTAAATTGATTTCTTTTTACCTCACTGCTCGTTACATGCTGTTCAACTTTACCCATAAAACTAGAGTTGTATTTTCCTCCTTTTTAACTAACATTCACTGCTGTTCTAATCACCTGGTGCAGCTGGATTCCTCAAATGTGATAATCAGTCCAAGCAACAAAGGAAATTAACTGAACAGAAATTCAATTTCCATACTTAGTGCCTGTCAGGTGAGGTCTATTATCTATTTATTTGTTTACTTATTTATTTATTTTTTTATTTATTTTATTTTTGTTTGCTAACTCAAGCACCTGCTGCATCGTAGTCTACAATGGCAGATATACACCAGTCAGCCACATTAAAACAGTTAACCGGTTATTATGTGGGGGATTGGTGTATTTATCAATTAGTCGAGCCATGAAGCAACTGAAAATAACTAATGTTTAAAATCACATTACTGATGCCTCAGAATAAATACTTTCAAAACAGGCCACAAATATAAACGAATCAGCCACACGTTTAAAGCCAGTTACTGTTTTTAATGTTGTGGCCGAACAAGCCAGCAATGTGCTGAGAGAGTTTGCTAAGACATGATAATAACTGGAAAATAGGTCTTAAATTTTCAGTTGAAATTTTTATTCGACTCAAAGGACTTGCTTTTTTGTGGAAAGGCTTAACCCATTTACAGAGTCATGTCTGGCAGCAGCTCTAACTAACACCGGTTTTCTCATTCAATGAAATTCTTAGAGCACATTTTTAAAAGAACACAATCAACACACAGTTGACATCAAATATTAAAGTTGAGATTTTATCAAATGACACAGTTTGGAATTGATCTTTTCATATACAGTTATTGACTGACCCTTTTGTTTTTGTTTCAGATATTTCTTCTATCTTAATTTCATTTTAATTTATAGCTTCCGGCTGTGATTCATTCCCATTTGATTCATTCATTCATTCATGCAAATTTTATCTAACCAATTTTTTATTTATTTTTCCTCAAACAGAATTGAGTCTCTGCTGCTTTTACCTCAAAAACCCCATTTCTCTACATGTCAGACTTCTGCTGATGCTCCCTGAGGAAACTGTGATAGATTCACTGTGGGACTCTACACTTTCCCTCGTGCTGTGTGGCACACTGATCTACTTCCACAGTGCATCATCAAAACCAGCTTGCAATTACTATAGAGCTGTAGGCATCTGGGTCATTCCACTTGCATATTAAGAGCAGGCTTCCTTGAAAGAGCTAAAATAAACACTTTGGAATCATTTTTCTATGTCTGTCCCTCACATCTTCCTGTCTTTACATAAAATAAAGCACAATGCTGAATAATTCCGCAGCAGCTAGTTATGGATTTGGAGATGGAGTTTAATTTTCTCAGGCTGACACTTGGACAGAGTGACAAAGAGATCATGTTAAAGAAACTCAAGATTCTTACCTATTATATACATTTTTATAAAGACTTGGCCCCATTGGTATGTCAGCAATCTGACAGTACTTGTCTTGTGAAACAATCAAAGTGATGGCTCACACAGCTCACAAATACAGCACACACACACTCTAATACCCCTTTTACAAAATTAGCAATATATGTGGGTTTAGGATGAAGTAAACAGTAGAAAGCAGCATGGATGCCAGTGACTATGTTACGGCTGTTGCTTGCTCTCACCTTGATGTTTTGTCAGTGATGCATCTTGCAGTGCTGCATACAAAGAACAAATTTGCTGTTGCAAATTATTCCCCTGGACTGTAACAAACAATAAATACTACTGGCTGTTGGTGCCCAACTTTGTCAGGCATCAAAGCAGGAGGTGAAAATATGTGTTACCGCCCAGATGACATGTTTCCATCACTGCCAATCGGAGCTGGAGCCAATAAATATCCATGACTACTGCAGAGTAGTGTTGTTACAATACCAAAATATCTTGATACCAATACTGAAATAATACCACTAGCCTATTGTCATCAATTGTCATTTTTAAATCTAATTTGACTAAATAGTAAACTAGAAAATACAATTAGTAGAGAACATACCTCTGCCAAGGTTGTGTATTGAATCATTTATATTTGTTGTACCTTAGTGCACTACCGTAGTGTTCAGGCTAATAATTCTGGGTTTGAGCTTCATCACCACAAAGTGCTATACTTACAGTTATGTCATTTATATTTATTATTTTCATAATCAGTAAAACTGCAGTTTATGTGTTGTAAAGTGTTTCCTTGTTTGATTCCATCTTTTGTGTTTTTGATAGTGAATTACTTCATTTACAACTAATAATTGTGTTATTGTAAACAATCAGATCAAGGTCATAGTGTTTTTACATGGAATGCAATATTTGTAACCAGATATCACTAATTAAACAGCATTTGATAAGATTTAATACACGCTCTTGGCAGAGGTCTCAGCGCTGCTTAGCATATTTTCATGTGACACAAATGATGAAGGATAAAACATATATGCTAAGATTATCCTTACCTGTACTGACCGAGTAGAAATTGATCCTTTATAACTGGGGGTTTTGATCTGTGTACTTGTGAATGCCCTTTTTGTAGCAGCTTGCAAGTCATGCTAAAGTTAAAATTACCAGTGTGTTTGCCTATAGAGATGCTTACCACACTGGTAAGTAAGCAAGAAAGATAAAGCCAAATTAAACAGTTATTATTGACCCTTTATTGCCTCATCAAGCTCCAACTCACAAAATAAATCACACTCGTTTGATTTGTTATTGAGGGCATAGGCATTATGTAATTACAATATCTCTTACATTCGCTCTTTGTAGCTCTTTGAGTTCTTCAAACAGGTCGACATGTCTGTCGGCGAGATGCTTTGCCAAGCGTTGGCTCCTTTGCACTGCCTGGGTTTAAAACACCTTTTACAGACAGGCTGTGTGGTGTCTGTGGGCTTGCCCCGACTGTTGGTTAGGTAAGTGAAATAATGCCTTTGTGCATCTGCTTTTTCAACAAGCTGTGGACAGTTCGCAAGAGCATTTGTATTTGCAGCCATGCCTCTTGTTATGTCCCTTTCATGATGAGTGAAAGCACAGGGAGTGCAGACAGTGGAAGCAGGGCACAGCAAACACACATGCACCCACCCACACACACACACACACACACACACACACACACACACACACACATTGCCCTACTGTTGTACATCACAACTCAGGACATAAAGTTAATGGCAGGGTATTGCAATACCTTTCTAGTATCAGTATACCGTGCAACACGGTTTCACAGTCAATGGGAATGAATACAACCTGTGCCTTTTCCCTCTGAATACAAAAGCCAAAGACGGTCGTGGCTGTTAGTGGGGGTTTTTTTCCAGTGTGAAAGGGCTATGGATCAAGGTTACCGCGGCAGGAATAGGTATTCATGTTTTCCAGTGAGGAATAATAAGTCAAGTAATACATTTCACTGAGTTTTGAAGCCTTTATTAACACAGATGGCACAGACTCAATATTCCTGGAGGATATGATAACAGACAAATGCATTCATGTAGCAAAGTTGGCGTGACTGGCATCAATCCCCAACAAGATGTAGTCATTCATCCTCACAGCAGCGTCCAATTAATTTGTTTCTTTGAAGTTTGATTACAAGGGAGCTGTGCAGGAAAAAGGTAACTGATTGCCAACATGCCTTTTTCAATCTGATGCAAGCAGCTGAAAAAATGATGAGAGGAATTCTTTTCATTGTGAAACCTTGCTCTGGTTTTAAGTTTTGAAAGGAAGCCATTGCACCTGGTCAAAACATAGTTCTAGCATGCTCCTTTTAAAACCACAGCTACTATTTTTATACTTCAGGAATAAACAAAAAACAAGATAGACATGTTATTTATTGAGCTTTAGAGGGAGAGGCAGTGGTAGGTGTATTTTTGAGATTCGGAGGGAGCTTGGCTTGCTGTCACCCCCTACTTCAGTCTTAAGAGTGAAAACAAGAAAAAGATCTAGCCTGGCTCTGACCAAAGGTAAACATCCACCAACTACCCCCCTGAAGCTCACTAAGTAAATAGTTATATGTGATTTTTTATCTCTCTGCCACACGTTTTTTTCACTGATCTCTTTGTTGTTTGTTGGTTTTGTTGTCAGCAGGATTATGCAAAAGGTAAAGAACTGATTTGCGACGAACCTGGTGGAGGGATGGGGCAGAGGCCAGGTAAGAACCCAGATCTGTCTCATTTAATTTTTTCCTCTGAAGTCTGGTGTACGGCCTTGATCGATGAATAAGGGGGTTATATGCTAGGCTAGTTCTTGGCTGGGTGCAATGAATTTCTACATCAAAGCCAACTGACGGCAGCTCTCGCTTTTGACAAATGGGAGTGTGGTATTCTAATCTTTTTGTCTCTCTCACAGCAAGAGAGTGAATAAGGATATTTGTCAAAATATCAAATTATACCTTTAAATAATCTCACAAACACACACAACCTTAGATTTCAGTCTGTACTTTGTGCAAGCCACTGCAGGGGAATGTGATCAACAGCACTGATAGTTCATTATCCTGAACGTAAGACTTTGCATCGACAGTGTTTCTTTACCTACAGTACATGGCTATCTGACCGTTTGTTGTTTAACTGTCTTATCTGTTTAACTGTGAGGTTTTGTCCCTCCGGGGACCTGTCTGGGTCACATACAGATAAGGAATGTGCCAGTGTGTTGTCACCACTGCTGGAAGTAATTCGTTATACTCAACACTGGTGTGTAGATTAAAAAACAGTCTTGCATCTCCTTAAATTTGCATCTCAAATGGTTGAACCTGATATTTGTGTAAAATATGAGTAGTGTTTAGGATGCTAAAAAATGTCCATTTAGGAATTACAGCCATTTTTAAGCAGCCCCTCATTTTCAGATGCCGATGACTAATGGCTGTAATTCCTAAATGATGAATGTGATATTTTTGTTAACCCCCTTGAATTAAAACTGAAAATCTACTCTTCAAACACATCTTGATAGTTTATTTCAAATCCATCATGTTGGTGTACAGAAGCTAAATCAGTAAACCCAGCTGGATGTTGACAGAGGAGTCCTTTGACCCTTTGCTCGTAGGTATTTTACGTCTTTAAATCTAACAAGCTGGTTGGTTGGTTGGTTAATTGCTTGAAAAATCTACAAAAGTTGCATTCAGTAATAAGTTACAACAGTTAAAGTATCAAAATTAATTTTTCCAATTCAAGCCTCTGCCTGACCTCCGTTCACCTAAAACCTTGCCAGGATATAGCTGCAGATCTGTTCTCCCCTGAGGAGATTAGCTGGACGGTGATGGTGACTCAGAGAGCATCAGGTTTCCTCTAAACTGTCACCATCCTCTGACTATGTTATCCGGTTTCACCCCCCCTTGTCTATAGGTTTTCAGGGGTCTGCTGAATAAGGATGGAAGTCTGAAGCCTGAGTTCTTTTCATCGTCTATCATCAGCTTCACCACAGGGGCAAAACTGTCCTATCAAATGGCAGACTGGTACCTATTCTAGCTGTTGGAGGGGACTTTAATGTCTTGGGCCAACAGCAACGCAACCTCCCCATTCTGTAGTTCATTTCTGCTGTAGGGATACGTTAAAAGTTTGCTGTGTTAGTATCGTTCTTTATCTGCATCAAAGTTAACAAGGAAAAGCATCGAGCATCCAAAGTTTATTGTCTTTTATAAAGCAATTGTATCACTAAACATCACGAAACAGCCCAGAGTGTGAAGATAATCAACCTTAGGTACAACACATCTAATGTTCTATATTCTAATCTGAAAAAATAGTGTGGACTTGCACCAAAAGTTAAAATTATTTTTAATACAAATAATGCGAGATTCTATGAGCAGTGTCTGTGTCCTGTTCCACTGGGTATGTGACATTTACCTGACTTTTAAAGCTGCAGAGCTCCACTTTCGTTTTCACTATTATTTCCAATCATCTGCCTCATGGAACCTTGGATTCCTAGTTAAAAAGAAAGAACAGAGTTACTATGTTGTCTGTCACTGATGTACTCCAATCCTGGATTTGAAGTCCCAGTACTTTCCTGTTTCTCATCTCTTCTCCTGACCTTTTGTTTCATGATTCCTTAGTGCTACATTCACAATATGCTATATAATAGTGACAACTAGATCTACTAATACTACTAAAAACTTTAACATATGCAGTGAAATACTATCCAATAATGCCTGCTAGAAAAAAATATGTCTCTAATTGTGCCTCCCACTACAGCAGTTTAGACAAACTCGGTTCTGCATTTAGAGTCAAACTTATTAATAGTACTTTTTAGCTGAATAAAATGTAACAGATATTTGTTTTTCTGGCTTTTAGATTGGGTAAAATGTTCAAACTATAAGAGCACAAGATTTCAAGTATTAGCCCCTTTTTTACTATTATTTTGCCCTTTCATTCTGTTTTTATTATTACTGCTTAATACATATTTGTTATTGGATCATTAATGGGGTCTGATGTATGATTCCTTTTTTTTTTAGTATATCAAGCCTCCCACACCGCTTGGACAACGGTGGTTTACCAACCAACCTTTTTCAGTAACAAGTGGTGTTAAGGATTACAATTTGAAATTCAGGAATTACATTATAGTTACCACTCCCACTAATGCTCCTTTACCCCAGCAATTCAGGGGTCAGAATGTTTTCTGTCTTACTTGGAGTAAGAGGAGAAATGTGACCCCTGGTCACATGAAGTGCACTCTCGGTAGCACGTAAATGACAATTTTCTCTCATTTTACCAGAGCTGAAGGACAATGACCTTTAATAGTTTTGCCCTCATCAAAGGAAAGAATTTTTCTCTGTAAGATTTGGATGTACTATACATGCCCTTCATCTTTATCTCTGAGAACAAAGAGTATTCATTAGAGTTGAGAAGAACAGAACAAAGTACCTGACCCCCTGAGGAAGATTAAACCTAACGTGCCATTAGTGAGAATGTGTCAGTCAGGGAAAAGTGTGCGTATCTCCTTGGAGAGAAGTGTGGTGTCTCCTCAGCATTGTCACACAGCCAACAGCAGAGGCCAAAGCTGGAGCAGGAGGCAGAACGAAGAGGGAGGTTGCTGAGAAAGAGGAAGAAGGGCAGCAGCAAGAAGTACGATATGTGGAAGCAAGTTTCATTCAGTCACAAGGTACAAACCCCTGCTGACATTAACACAAGACAGTGATTCGTTTATCAGGCTAGGTTGGTTAACTTTCCAGCTATAGCTGCTGGATCTGAAATGATTTCAAAAGATTTTATGCAGGCAAGATGTAAAAGACTTCCACAATTTACATTGCAAAGAGCTAAAAGGAATAATTCGATATTTTGGAAAATACCGACTGGAAGACTGGAAGCAGAGGAAAACAACTAGCCTGACTATCTGAAGTTTTAAAATATTCACACTGCATCTAAATTTCATTAATTGACATTATACATCTCATTTATATGATTGTTATATTAGAACTCAAAAACAAAAACATTTCTATATTCCCCATATAACCATCGCTTCTGTTTTTTACATTTTAGTTTGTGTACAGCTTAAACAAACAAGATATATGTGTTCATTCATAAAGTTTAGAGATGCAAAGCAAAACAATCTAGCAGTTAAAACTGAGGGCTTGTGCTAATGCCTTTATAAGTGAATGGCGCAATAACAACAATTGGTATCACAGCTTATTATAACATACTTTTTGTAACGTTTCCTCTAGATTAAAATTAATTTATGTTTTGCTATGTCTGCATATAGTCATGTTCAGTCCTGCTATAATTGCTCTAGATGCAAATTACCACATCTGACATAATGACTGGAGTGATGTGATTGCCTGACCTGCAGGGCAGAAAATTATTCAGACTGACATTAATTATGCAAATCAATTGTGAAATCGCAATAAATAGGCTTTAAATGGCCAGAATTTCTCCAGGGAGCCTTCTCCACAACCACTTTATAAGATTTAAACTTCTTGCTTATGTGAAAACCACACACCTGCTAACAATCCTTTGTTTTAATTTGCATAATTCTTTTCGTAAATGAATTCTTGGAAAGATGCTTATTATAATAATGTGCATATGCCTATGTGTGATCTGGACATTAGTGCAATTTATGTGATGGAGAGGGCCAAAAGTTGTCTATGAATCAGCATTTCTCATTTTGACAAAGGACATTGAAGATGATGCTGACGGTTGCTTAGAGTGCATGTTTCAGAGTGAGGTCATCTTCAGCAGAGCTGTTAGTTATATAAAAATGAGTACTGTGGAGAAGTTAGCCTCTGATAAGTAGAAGCACACCGATTATTGTTGAATGCTTTTAAAGTGTGAAGAGATGGCACTCTCACATTTTGGCACACACTGGTACATGAGTAAGTCATTTAGCGGTGTTGTCCTAAAAGGAACTCCCTAGATGTCAGTCACATCAGAGAGAAAGGACAGAGAACATTTGTGAAGTCAGTGCTCAAAAACAAAGACGGAGACATGCACAGAAGCAAGTGCTGCTGCACCAGCATTAGAGCTTCAAACTGTGCCTTTGAAGAGAGATGTAGGCCTGGAGTCTGACAAATGTGTGCGGAAAAAATGAGTAATATTTATTCCATCTCTTTGAAATACAAATCTCATGGCCACTGCAAACAAATAACAGGATGCTAGGGAAATAAAGCTGGGTATATGTGCACATCAGTTATGTAAACATTGTAAACAAACCAACTACCTCTAGCATACAGTACTGTATGGGAATTGTCTATGGACTAGTGAGCACTTCTGTAATCTTGATGATTTTTTTTCCTCTTTACCTAATTTTAAGATAAAAAAAAAGTTTTCACAAAATCGTTCAAAATCGCACAAAAATACAATAAGATATATGACTATATATTTTCCTCATAGAAGCAGGTATACAAATAATACATGCTTTCATTTATTGAATTCTTTAGTTATACTTCTCTGATATTAAGGCGAACTTCTGAATGTTACTTTTGACACATATTATCACCTTATAAATGTGTCATAGATGATGGACTAGCAAACTATTGTCTATTTATACATGCAACAGATACAGAGCAATATTAGCATTAATTTGGAGTCATGTTTTTGGCCAACAGACAAACTTGAGTCCAATACTCACTTCAACTTTAGTTCTGTTTTGTATGTTCTGGGAAGTATCCGGGTCTCTAGCTACTAAATGCTCCATTATCTTTATCTATTTATTCGTTTGTTTATTTAACAGGGACCATACAAATGTTGCATACAGTAGTGAAGCAGATGTAATGTATATAGGGCATCTAGCCAAAGCTATTTCACTGGTTAGGCTTAAGGTTATGACACCCAGATAAATAACTTCATAAATAAAATCAGCATAAAAACATCAGGATAGCTGAATGTCTACATGTGTATATGCATGTGTCCACGTGTGTATTGTACATTACTGTGTTACCACTAACATCTATTCAGGCACAATAGTGTGTGTGTCTGATTTTAAGTATGAATAAAGTATGTAGGTATAGATTTTGTGAAACTAACAATCCAATCAATGTTGTTCAGTGTTCACATATTTGTTGTTATTTAAGCCATTGTTTCATGTGTGGTAGAGACTGTGATGTGGGATGTATACATATAGATTTTGAGCTGCTTTTATACATGGACTAATCAAAAGAAAACTGTTTAAATTGCCTTTGATAGTCTTGGACTGTTTCCCAACATGGGCATCCAACCTGAGTTTAGAATTCAAAACGACACCTAGATATTAAAAGTCACTCACTGTTAGCTGGAGGTTAAAATTGCCTGTCTGCATTTTGGTGTTGGCCAGGTTGTGGAAAATTAGTTTACTGGAGCTTTTTGCTAAAAATAGCTGACTGCTACCACGGAAATCAAGACTGATGACAGTGTAGTTTTTGAGGTTTCACACCAAAACTGCAAAACTACACCAAAACTACAACGAAACACTTAGCTAAAAGTGGTTAAAACACTCCATCGAGCTGAGGGCATACTCCTGCACAGTCAAGTAATACATGAACAGCATTTTTCACATTACACTCTAATTTTTTCCTTTATTCATTAAAAAATTGATTAGCACGTCTTAAAAATAGCAGTCTCAACTATTTCAATCATGGTTGATCAGGCAAAACCTGTAGTTACTGGTGGTGACAGCAAATGTTTAAAACTATGTTATGTTCAATACTGTTTAATATTACAGGTCACAGAAATCTGGGGACAGCAAAACAGACTGTTTCAATAAAGAAGTCAGGCAATAATTGGCCTTTTCCATCATTCTTCGAGCAGTCATGCTCCACGCGGCATGACTCTGCCACAGGGCACAATGAAAGGAGTTGGTTACTTCGCTGAGAATTTAATACAGCATTTTTTCCTAAATTATTTCCAAAGACACCCAGTTCGTAATACTGCAAATATATCAATATTGCATTACTTTCATCAGTGGGCCAAAGTCTCAATCTTCATCGTGTCATTGTGTTAGCTCATTCAGCAATAGATGGATGGTGAAATGAAAATCTCAAAGATTGCCACTATATTTGTAACATTTTGAGAATTACCTCTGCATCCCCCTGCCAGCTCCTCACAACACTGGCCAGGTTCAGGAAAGCTGGCTGTAATATGAGACACAAGCCTGACAGTGAAACCATTTTCGATCCATGCCTCTAGTGAGAAGAAAAACCTCCGTGGGTGGAAAATAGATCCAAAGCATCCGAGAACACCTCCACTTCTCCTCTGTGGCTCTGAGAACAGCAGCCCCTCCTTTTTATATGTCTCTCACTATTGCATGTTAAAACATGTTGTAGTTTACATTTGTGACACTTTATCATTGATGTAATATTTAGTTAAACATACACAAACATCTATCATATCCCATTAGTGGAAGAAGAAGATATGGTTTACCGTAATGAATTATTCATAACTCAATAAAGCTGCACCACAAAGGTTAGCATGTTGATCTGGAGTCTGCTCCTCTGAATCTCTTTAAAAGATTATTTCTTATTCAGCAGGCATCATTAACCATAATTAAGTTGCTCTTTGCAGGGACAGAACTGGGCCACCAATCTGTGACTCTATGTGATTAGAGTTTAATTCTGGCTGCATTTGTTGCTGCACATTTAATTTGACTTGGGTCTCATGAGCCATTAAACAAAGTAATCAAACTAGTTTAGAGAGAAATTCATGGCATTTTCTCACAACAATCCAACCATGTACATGTGCACATTATTTGCATGTTCCAATGTTTATCTCTATACTTAAGTCATAATAGAATTTAGAAAATGGAGAATTTCTTTCTGGTTGATCCAGCAGCCACATGTTCGTTGTTGCAGATATTATTTACATTTCTATTTTATCTGATCCCGGAATAACATTGGATTTATCTTTTACATGTCAAAGACAAAGATGCTGCAGGACTGAGACATTCACAGAAGAGCTCCTTTGGTGAAGACTCTTTGCAGTGACAATGGAGAGGGATGATGAAAAATATCTCCATTGCCAAATGCCAAGCGTGATAATAACAGTGACAGTCGCTATCCTGAGGAAGAAATGTTCTCTTACATTTTAGGATTAAATACTGTGCTTTGCGAATTTAAACAGCTTAAATCCAGCTATAAGCTTGAAAACACACAAGCTTTGTAGCTGCTACAAAAGGATGAAAACAGATGTGAAAAGCTTAAAGTACACTTCCTTTTAACTCATGCATGTACTGTATACTTCATTGCATTAGAGCAACACTATCCACTGTCCTCAACCTCCAAGTTCATGTCCTTTTCTCCATTAATCCCTCTGAAAGAGTAGGGATGATTTGACACACAGCCATTTGAGAGAAGCTGGTTTTGGACACATGCATTATGCACATGCAAAAAAAGCAGGTCCCAGCTGCTATAGGCATAAATGTGGTCTAAATATACTGTAGGTCAGGAGCCTCTTTCAGTGCTACTTGAAATGTGACAGAGGTAAATTGGTCAGGATCTCTCGAGGAGTGGCTCATCAGGGTCAGAACTATTAGTATGTCTTACTCTGGTTATCAGTTGAGTAATTGCACGAGTAAAACCTGAACCACAGTTGGTTACAATGAAAACGAGGCAAAAAAAAAACATGACTATGTTGACTATGTAGTTTGTTTGGTTTTTATTATCTGAAAAATGGTACAATAGACAATTTTACTGAGCTGACACTGAGCTGTTCCCTCTTCATTATCATCTCTCTGTACATAGTGAAAGGAGCTGGTGGAAGTCATTTGCTGGGAACCACACACTGAATAATTCAAGGGAAAACTTCTTGGTAATAGGGCTGTAACACATAAATTGGAAATGAACTTACTTTTAAGGGATCCTTAAATGTGCTTTTGAATGTTGATAATGAATTTATAGTAATGTTATAATTTGGAGAGAGTTTGGCTTGCTATAAGTCTTGAGTTTGTTTCTATTATAATCACTGTTTGTACATCTACTTCTGTACAAGTAGAGAGTCTAGGAAACAAAAACTTGCCCTCTGGGTCCTTCAGCTGTTTCCGTTGGTCACAAACCAGTTGTTCCAGACTTTATGCCAAGCTAAGCTAACTGCCCGCTGGCTGTAGCTTCATATTCAGCATACAGACAAGAGAGTTTTATAGATTTTCTTTTAAATATTAGGGAGGGATTAAGCGTATTTCCCCAAATGTTGAACTCTCTGTAACCCCCACTCCCTGCTCCTCTCTTTTTCAAAAGCTACAATGAACACTGCACTTTGACGTCTGGGAAATTTCTATTTGAAATAAGGATTTTACTTCTCATTTCTATTCAAGTATAAACCCTTACAACTATAGGAATGCCTGTCCAGCAGAATGTAAAAATGAAAAAGTCAACAAATTAACCCCTCTTTTTGCCTGTAGCTGTGTGGTCATGCATAAAGGGGGTTCTAATGATTGAATTGGATGAAAGAGCCTGAACATTACCTCTTCTTCAGAGCTCCACATCAGCTTGTTCACAAGAGACAAAAGGTTATTATGCTCAGTGAACCACTGCAGCATGACTGAAGAGTATCAGTCAAGGTATAATGATATTGAATTGTCTATGGATGTGTGAGTTGTGCTGGTACAGAACTCTGTCTGAAGTGCTGATGTCTTTGACAGTTAAAAGCCACTTGGAAATTCATTATGGAGCCAATTCAAAGTAGGTTGAGTGTAATTCTATAGTAATTACATCTAAGGAGAGTACAGCAGTGGACGCTTGTGAATGCAAGTGGCTTTGTCAAAAGATTGAAGGCCCATATGCTCCCTTCAATGACTCCACTCAGTAGAACCTATTATGTTCATTGCCTCATATTAAAATGAGAGAAAAATGCATGGGAGAAGAGAGAGAGAGAGAGAACGACAGAAAGAAGACAGTGTGACAGGCTTTCCTTCCTCAAAACATACTGGACCTAGATTTGAGGATCTCTTGTCAGTAAAGCCTGTGCCTACTGATATTTACAACGCATATTGAAATTGTTTTTTTCCTGAGTAAATTCAAATGCCATCGGCCTGTTCTGTTAATTGGATTTCACTCGTTATTTTTAAGTGTTACTAGTGTGAAGGCTCACTTCCAGGCACATTTTAGAATGCGTAAAAATATTCTGCTATGATTAATATTTTGTTTAACATGGTTTTCCCCACATAAAAAGGACTTGAAGCACATCTATACTAATTTCCTCATTGAGAAATTCTGGCTCAGGCTTTGTGCCCAGCCCAGGGCTGTGTACAGCAAAACGGAAACATCAGAGACATTCAGCCATACATGTTTGAGCTTCATACACACCCAGACTCAGATGAGGAGTCTGTTGTGCACCTAAATCAGTGACCAGCAGGCACATCAGAACGACAGGTGGTTATGTTGTTTTTTTTATCTTGTTAGCTTTTAACTGGCAGTGGCTGACAAAGCACTGAGGCACAGCTAAGCTTTCCTCATGAATGGTCGCAGGGACATGAGCTGATGTGGAATTGTGATAGGAAAACATTCCAAGCTTTTATACTGCAGTAGACAAAAGCTCTCCATTTCCCCTGCACATCTGTGCCCGAATAATTACAAAATGTCTGATGTGCGAGGACAGGAGAAAACCCGCCACACGGGATCTTTGCAGAAGGGCGTGTCTGCTGGTGTGACATCACTATGGATGTGTGGACCCTCTGGGATGCGTTGAGCATTGAGCAAGCATCAGTGGTTGTGCTAATGCAACATCTTGCTCTCTGTACTGACAAGTCCACTCTGTGCTTCTCTCATTGGTACACTGCAGTTCCTTGGTGGATACACTCAGCCATGGTGGTGACTTGACTTATTTTGCTCACGATATGTCTTGAATAATGTCCCCATGGGTCACTGGTGATTCAAGTGTTTTCCAACATAACAGCATTATTACACTGCTGTTCGTCTGCAGCCATATATATACTGGGAACTACACCTTGCAGTGGGCAGTGTGACAACATACTGTATTTCTGGAAAATGAACCACTGACCTCAGTACTTACTGTTCTTCTTTTATATCGCCCTTGGGGTGAAAAAGGGAAAAAAATTTATTGCACTTCCAGACTACAACATAAACCCTGACGATTACATCAAAATGAGTATAGAGCGTCATCTATACTTGAATGAAATACCTTGAAACTGTGTATGAACAGGACGAGTGAGTCAGAAGAAGAGCTGCAGCATATAATTAAAATATTCCTAGAGTCTGTGTGCCATGCACCACCTCAACATGCACTCTCGTGTCTTCTGTTATTTGAGACAGATCTGCTATTTTGAATCAACCTGTAGGCACAGAGAAATTAGGTCAGACATAAAGAACATAGCTGCAGGAATCCAACATTTCGACACTGACATTTCTCTGTGGACAGAACGAGAACAACCAGTGAAGGAGAGACCCTTAAAATGTCACAGTAGGACACACAACAACACACAACAAAGTTTGCAGAGTCGCTGTGTCGTCCTCATTTGGTATGAAACCATATGTCTGGTAAGATGGGAAGTGATTTCACCACTGCCAGCTCTTCCAACAGAGGCTGCCCGGGATTAAAAAAAAAAAAATCATAACAACACGTCGCTCTTGATTCATTGAAGACTTAATCAATTCCAACCCTGTTAGTCACAATAAAACGGGAGAAAGTTGGTCCTTTCGTTTCAGAATAAAAGTGTGAAATATTAGAGCGTGTACGACATGAAATAAAAGGAAAACAACAAATCGTTTTTTGAGTTGATTGATTTATTATGGAATATGCCATTTTATTCTCAAACGCCCCTCCATCACGCGTCAGGATCAGATTTGAATACCCAGTTGAACAAGGCCCGTTTTCGCGTCCAAAGACGCGGGGCCACAGCGACTTTACTTTGAAAGCGCGGCCGGCGGCGGGACGTCCACGACGCGTCCGCTTGACGCCGTCACGTTGACCCACTTTCGGAGATCTGCGGTCTCGGGATGGTTTGAACGGGCGGCGCGAGGAGCGCGTGGAGGAGCGCGTGGAGGTGCGCCTCGGAGCCCACGGTCACCCGTGTCCAGGGCGCGCGCCGCACCATGCTGGGAACCGGGTTTTCATCCGCGCGATGAATCCAGCCAACGAAACCGGAGCCGGGAGAAGCGCGGAGCGTTTCGTCTTCGCCGTCGGCACCTACAAACTTCTCGCCTTCACCATCGGCACCATCGGAGTGTTCGGCTTCTGCAATAACGTGGTCGTGATCCTACTCTACTGTAAATTCAAGAGGCTCCGGACGCCAACCAACCTCTTGCTGGTCAACATAAGTTTGAGCGATCTCCTGGTTTCTCTCGTCGGAATAAACTTTACGTTCGCTTCGTGCGTAAAGGGCGGATGGATCTGGAGCCAGGCGACGTGCATCTGGGACGGATTCAGCAACAGCCTATTTGGTGAGAGAAATAAAACGAGGGACGTTTGTCAGTGTTTCTAATTAAACTTCTTTTTTTACCAGAACAGTTGTAGACGAATGTATTGAAGTGATCATCCTCACTGGGTCTGAGCGTTCGTTTCTCACCGTGGGCAAAAAAAATCTAAATCTGACATAATTTCGAATGTGAGAAAATGCAATCTGATGTAATGTAATCATTTAAAAAGCAGAGAAAACTCATACACAGTATAGATTAATGCTGGAAAATATTTTTTCTTTATTTATTTAATAAAGAAATAAACTAATGTATAATTAAATTCTTCCTCACAGAATCTAAAGAGGGTTAAAATTCGGACTGGCTCAAAAACGGTTTTCTGACTCTCTGGTCTCCCCCCATGAGGAGCTACAGTGAAAACTGTCGATCTTGCAGGACTTCCAGCCTATTTCTTCTGTTCTTATGAGACGTTACATTATGCTTTGTTCTGTTTTGTCTCATATTTTATGCAAAGTCAGTATCTTCTGCAGGGGCCACCGCTTCGTGCTGGGGGATGTTTGTTGTCACCCCCATTGTGCTTCCATTTGACTGTAACACGATTGTCCATTTATTCACAGCATAACTGTGCTCGGCAAGTGTAGTGTGAACGGACGCCCGCGGTCGTTCTCCTGGTCCCAGCCCTGTAGGCAATACAGCTCAGGAGGATGGATGTGTGATAATTAGCTCATTAGTGCAAACCTTCTGCTGCTTCACCAGCAAACTAAACACAGAGGTGCAGGGGAGGGCTGCCCTCTTTCTCTACCCTCCCTCTGACCTTTGATTGACATTGGCTTCTTTTGCACATTATTTGGAGCAAACGTTTACCCGACATTGTCACCTGGCACCACAGTTGGTAACACTGCAGCTTTTGGTTTGTTGATCTGGTTTGCATTCCAAATACTGTATGAGAACTTCAAATCTAAATCGTACAAAGTTGCTGTTTACAAACAGATTTATGGTTAATATTTGTTATCCAAGTTGTATACGAATGCCTCCTTTCATCACTGAGATGACATTGAACAGAAAGGACGTGGTGTCCGTCTGCTTTGGCCCCACCTTTAGAAGGGCACGACAAAACTGGCAGATAATGGAGATTTCAATTACAGTGACAACACATCCTGAGAGCTCACCAGCCCCTTCACAGTAAAGTATCACAGTTTAAAAACTACATGTATTCGGTGTGGTGCTTTTATATGTCCAAACCAAAGGTCATAAGGGACGACTAGCCATGGCAAGATTTGGTATGAACAACACAATTCGTTTTTTTTTTTAGCCTTGCTCCCAGCACCTACTGATTAAATGACTAAAAGAGATATTGCTGACACAGCAATATAAAAAATTGAGGTGCACTAAAATAAATCTCACAGCTCTGTGTCCTCTAGTCCCCTGTACATGAACGCGCCCTCATCTCTGCGCCTTATCAAATGCATTACCCAGCAGAGGTTGGTGTCAGTGTGACCGACACACACTCATGGGCCACACAGGGGCCACAGGGCTGCAGCAGTAAGCCAAAGCAGCTCTGTAAACTCACGTCCTTCCTACTGTAACCTTAGCTGGGTAACTGCTCAGGCTCAGTGCATGATGTAAAAAAACACCCTGTATTGTGTGTTTGTTCATTGTGTGTCCACTTGTGTCCCCATGGAGTCCTCATGAATTTAGCGATTAATTAATTACAGAGGTGAAAAGGGTACTAGGGTATGTAATAGGGTAGATATATAGCTTATGTGAGTGTGTGTGGTGTGCGATGTGTATTGACAAAAAAAAAGATGCCAAATCAATTTTAGATACTGTACTGTGACATGGCTTGCTCTTTAGGTTACATGCCATATAAAAGCGAGAACAAAATGAAGCACAAGAGGAACATGAGAGCTGCATATCTAAATATAAGCTGTACTCAGCATTAGAACCAGACCACATTAAATTTGTGTGGAAAACACAGGTTGTACAGTGCAGATGCGTGTCTGAGAGGTGTGTGTGGGAGTAAAGAGTCTTTCAATGAGTTTTCAAGATTTCACCACAAAATGCTTGAATGTGATGTTCAGTACCAAGATGTTCAGAATTCATTTATAGAGAGAATGATGAACCTTGTACTTTCTAAAGAGACGCTGAGTAGCCACTGACCCAGATCCTGCAGTGAGCGCTCCGCATTACTCAGCGTGGCTGTCTCTCTCCCCCCACTGCCAGGCATTGTTTCTATCATGACTCTGGCAGCCCTGGCCTATGAGCGCTACATCCGGGTGGTCCATGCCCAGGTCGTGGACTTCCCCTGGGCGTGGCGGGCCATTGCCCACATCTGGCTGTACTCCCTGGCCTGGACAGGGGCCCCTCTGCTGGGTTGGAACCGCTACACTCTGGAGATCCACCAGCTGGGCTGCTCTCTGGACTGGGCGTCTAAGGACCCAAACGATGCCTCGTTCATCCTCTTCTTCCTCCTGGCCTGTTTCTTTGTGCCTGTGGGCATCATGATCTACTGCTACGGGAACATCCTCTATACAGTGAAAATGGTAAGACTTGCAGATGTAGTATTTTTTCTGTTTCGTTGTTAGCATATTTAATAACTTATGAATGTGTTAGGAGAATAAACAGACTGAACTGCATAGAATTGTGAATGAAAGGTTGCTGATCAAAATCCTTAGATGAAAATCTGTGACGGAAAATTAGACTTGACAGTAGAAAGTCAGGATTTGGCTCCTCCCCCACTAACAAGGTTTGGACTGAACTAATCAACAAAAGTTTGCCCTGCTGTAGCTGCTTATCATTACCGATGTAAAATAAAAAGTGGCATATGTCATTATTAGAACTGCAGCTGATAATCATTTTAATTATCAATTAATCTTTTGATCATTTTTCAATGAATGAATTTTGGTCTATATATCACACATACACTTTCATTTCAGCTTCTTTTAGCAATTTGATTTCAACTCCACTAAGGCTACTGACACTTTGACTTTGCTCATTGCCTACACCCAAACTGAAAATTGAACTTCTTTAGGATAAAAACTTTGCAGACAATTTTTAGAGTTTTCATTTCAGTGAAAAGAAACTCCTTGACCTTCATTGGCCAAGCACTGCCTCTCAATCCTCTTTCATAATAGCTTCTTTTATCATTGAATATGCGCCTGTGCCTTCAGGGAATAGACACATATTCATTGGAAATTGATTGTTCGTGCCTTTGCTGAGCCCTAGAAATGGAGCCTTTAAGTGTCACTGATGTGATCAGTTGCAGAAGACAGCCTGGTAATAAAGGACTTGTGAGCTGGCTATGAAGATGTGCATTAGGCATCTGTGTTTACGTCAATGATTCCTGAAAAAATATGAGAGAAGTTTCTTTGTGTGTGATAGTAATTACGGAATCTATTTGTATTTATCATCTTCATCTGTTTGTAATAACAAGCAGATGGTCAGTGAAGTGTTTGATCAGGAAAGTATATAAGCTAACATGCAAATGAGAAGATAAAATTTGATTCCAGTGACCCAGATGTCTGTCTGCATCGCAGTTTGGTGCACAAGCATCTATAAGTGTTCACAACCTTGTAGGAAGTTTGAGCTGCTACGTCCTCACAGCCTCATGACAAAGCACCACAAACTCTCAGCCCCCCCCACCCCAACTTCCTGAAAACGTCAGAGGCCTGGGAGGACTCATCAAACATCACAGCATTTTGGGAGATGCTATAAAAACCTTCAAAGAGATGTACACTGAACCCCATAGAGTATTTCTGGCTCAATAGAGAGGAAAACAAAAGCACTTGGCCTGCTTTGCCAGAGTCAGGAGATCTCATTGTAGACTAAGGATCTGCGCGATTAGTCGACTGAATTATTACATGTTGCTACCCTCGCTAGTAAGCAGAAGTACTAGTTCTAGAATACGAGGAATACTGGTCTGTTAAATTAATTAACATTTTTTTGTACTTTTAGACTAGTTGACTTTTCTAAACTTAAAATTCTGTTAAATCCACAGGAAAATCCACCGTGAGGAACATCCCTATTTTGGACACCTGAAAATCTATAGAACAGTAGAACATTAACATGAAAATAGTCCACGCCTTTATAAGAAATGTAGAACATTAAAAACACACCTTGTGAATTCATGAATAAAAATAGAGGCTTGCAGTGATTCAGTCAGCTGCTTTAGACTGTCCTGAGGGAGTCTGGAGAGTAACCAACTGCTTTATCATCACATCTCTTCAGCTCAAGTGTATAATCTAATCCATATTGTTTGGTCTTAAAGGTGCTATATATAAGTTTTTTCTATTGCTACATAGCCGACGTCAGCATTAACATGTGGTCACAAGGCAGTCTGTCTAACTGTTTGGCTATTGTCCCCTTCATGAGAGCATCTTACTCTCCCATTTCTTGTAGCTGCGCTCCATCCAGGACCTCCAGACGGTTCAGATCATCAAGATCTTGCGGTATGAGAAGAAGGTGGCTGTTATGTTTCTCCTGATGATCTCCTGCTTCCTGGTGTGTTGGACACCCTACGCTGTTGTGTCCATG
This sequence comes from Istiophorus platypterus, assembly GCA_016859345.1. Lineage (NCBI taxonomy): Eukaryota > Metazoa > Chordata > Actinopteri > Istiophoriformes > Istiophoridae > Istiophorus > Istiophorus platypterus. The sequence goes on from CM029124.1 coordinate 20,243,468, forward strand.
ATGGAGGCCTTTGGCAGGAAGAGCATGGTCTCTCCCACCCTCGCCATCATCCCCTCATTCTTTGCGAAGTCCAGTACAGCCTACAACCCCCTCATTTACGTGTTCATGAGCAGAAAGGTTTGTATTCATAATACAACATTTTTTATGTTTGCATGAAGGAACATTCAATTCTACGTCAACTATAGGACCCACATAAAATGTGGCATCAGTGAACTGTGTAAGTCTCCAGAACTAATTTCTTGCTCTGTGAAGCTGATTGGGGTGAAGTCAGCGGTACATGTTTTGCTGCCATCCAGAATGCATTACGTTCCACTGGAGAGTTCTGATTGGCCACTTCCTGGTGGTTCAGTCAATTTTTCCCCCTCCAGTGACGATGGCTGAACTTAGGATTTAATATGGATAAATAGGGCAAATCAATGGCATCTCACATAGGGGTGGATTGTTCTCCTCTAGTGCTGCTTCATTTCATGGTTTGAGTAGAAAAACCGGAAGTAATTTTAGATTTGTATAGAAAGTAGTATTTTTGTTGCATTTTTAAAAATATTTATAAACAAAATAGTGCAGAATTTGATTTTAAGCAAGTGCTTATTTTGAGGAAAAATTCTGCAAAATGTGGGACATAATCCATTTAAAAACGAGAATAAACTCTGCAGTTAATTAAATGTACAGAGTGCAGTGCATTCTCAAAGGCTGATATCTTATGTTTGACAGACAAATGAGTGAAGAAAGGGTGTCATTTGATCCTCTTGTTAAATACCATCCTTTTATCTCTTCGATTCTCCTCCTACTCATCTTCTCACAGTTCCGGCGCTGTTTGCTGCAGCTGCTCTGTTCACGGCTCTCTTGGCTGCAGCACAGCCTCAAAGAGCGCCCCCTGGCTCCGGTCGAGCGCCCCATCCGGCCGATTGTCATGTCCAGCGCCTGCAGCACCAGGGACCGACCCAAAAAGAGGGTGACCTTCAGCTCCTCCTCCATCGTCTTCATTATCACCAGCAATGATTTCCAGCACCTGGATGTGACCACCAATACCAGACACTCCTCGGAGGTTAATGTCATTCAAGTCAGGCCACTGTGATCTACTGGACTTCTCATCCCACCACTCACTATGCCTTAGGATGCAATTCCAAGCCAAACTAATCCTGTCTGACCACCATGGACCTTTTCTGCGTCGACAGTTAGGGACTTGTTACCAACTGGAAACAATGGTGGTTTACAATTAACTATTTGTAAATATTGAATTGTCAGCCCAAGGTCTAAACTAAACCTATTTTCTGACAGTGTTTTGTCCGAGCAGGTACTATGAAAGTTTGACATTCTGATCTAACATCAGCTGTTTCGACTTAAATACACAACGATGTAGTTAACAAATATGTTTCTCTTAAAAGAATCCAACTTAATTGTAAAGTAGGCCATACAGTATATGTGACAACTGTAGGACTGTGTTGTGTATTTAGAGGCCAGCAGTGTTATGGAATTTTATGGAGTTTGGATCATGTTATAGTAGATTGTTTTGGTTGGTACCCAACCACAAGTGTGTAGAATGGAAAATAAGCCTTAGCTCCTTAGCCATAAACTATGATACACAAACTGACATTACTATGTATGGATTCAATAAAAAGATCATATTTTAAGCTACCGAGCGTGTGTGCATTTTCTTATTTCAGTATAAGTCTCCATTGTGACAAGAGCAGTCACTATGAAAGGAAATTTGGTGGAACTATATTTATGAGGACTGCAGGAGTGGAATTAGACAAGAGGAGATGAGACTGAGACAGTACAATGCTCCAGTGAGAGGATCCTTTCATTCCCTCCTGGGCTGTTAATAGACTTGATGAAGGGATTCCCATAGTTTATAATTCACTGAGGATGTGTGAGTGAGTGATCTGTGTTTTAGTACTGTTTGGCTGAAAGAATAGTTTGGCATTATGGGAAATAAGCTAAGGCCAGACTATAGATGGCAGAGCTTAGCATTAAGACTGTAAAAGTGGAAACTACTATACTGGATCAGTCTAAAAGATAAAACATGTTTAGCGTTCAGTAATGGACATGTTGTATCTCACTCTCTTAATCTGTGCATAAAAACGTGAAGTTGTAAGGGGTTTAGTTTGTCTGTGCCATGCCAAGAAAAAGTACATGAAAACTCACTGTTAAAGCATAATCTCTTGTATGCATGCTTTGGTTTTTATGTCGATTGAATTAAAGAAAAGATACATTGTCTTCATTAAAAAGATTTAGAGGTAAACAGATTTTGATCATTTTGGACAGCCAGGCTTGCTGCGCTCATGCGTTCAGTCTTTATGCTAAGAAAGGCTAATCCGCAAGCTGCCAGCTTCCTATTTAATAAAAGAAGTGAAGTGGTATGGACCTTCCCATCCAACTCTTGACAAGAAAGAGAATAAAAATATTCCCAAAATATAAAAAGCAGCTATAGTCAGTGTAGTTTATCTTTCCAGCCTGGATTTTTACTCCTCAAATATTTCCCTCAGGAGTCGATGGAGACCAGAAACAGAGATAAACTACAGTGAATATTGGATTTGCCAGGAGGCGAAGAAAGATAGTTTGAATAAATACTAATGTTGCTCTGTAACTGCTAGATGTGTGAATAAGTAACTGTTCGACATTTCAACTTAAGGGTGATGATGTATTGATGTTGTGCTAACAACTGGCTTCTGCTACCGTCAATTGGGCAAAAAAAAAATCCATAATTTTTACAGAGTTGATATTAGTCCAGAGGGGCCATAATTTTGTGTGAAGTAGATGCTGTAGAGAGGAATGACAGAAGGTAAAGAGAGTACTGAAAAATAAAAAAATATGATAGTATATGAGCTGAGGGGATGTTTATTTGCAATTCTTTCATATGCACCCAAAACTGAGTGAATTCTGACATTTGTCCTCATATTAAAAGTTACACAAATAATGATAATAGCATGAAATTAATCAAATCTAAATACTAAGAACGGCTGTAAGTTACAAAAATGATCATTACAGTACATGCTTGATAGGGCCTTCATTGCGAATTAGAGGACTCAATTAACCCCCCAGTTCCTTCTAGTGTTTAACACTCCAATCATAACACTTGTCTGTCAGATCAGAGCCTGCCAGTGCTCAGGAGGTCCTCAAGGTTACAAGCCTGTTCCACATTTTCTCAGCGGGGTTGATGAGCTTGCTGAAATCGGGAGGATTTTTAATGAGCAGGTACGAGCCTCCCAAAACAGCCCCTGTAGCACTGAACAGCAGGCCAGAGTTTATCACCTGTGAGATAAATTTTCAAAAAACTTTTATCATCTTGTCAGTTCTATACAGTCCAACTTATTTGCCCATCACACTTTCACATGAGGCTTTGTGATTGAGTAACATTTTTAGCTACAAAGTCTCTCAAAAGCCTTAAACACATCACGACTGCAAATTAAACACACTATCATTTACTTGATGTCTTTGGTAACAATATATTTTATTTAATACCCATAGTTTAAAGATTACTTAATAGAAAGGAACTGAAATATTGAAGTAAAATAACTGGAGTGTACCTGAAAGGATTATGTAATTTAGTAGGTAAATGAGGTTAGTGTTATATTTGGACACTTCTTAATTCAAATAATTGCTGGTGTAATCTATAGAACCTTTTATGCAGTGTACAGCTTGTAAGATGAACATTTATAAATAAGAAATTTACACTGAAAACTCATACAAACCTAAAAAACAAAAGATAAAATTTAACAAATATGAAAAATACAGTTTCCAATAATAAATGGAGACTGACTTGGGTTTGATGGATCTTAGTTTTAGCTCCTTCAAAGAAATTGCTCTGGAAATCAACAACTGTTTATTAAAACAGCAAAACTGACTACTCTCAGATAATTCAGTCAGAACATGATATGTGGTTATATTCATGGAGTTAAACCATTATGACGGCATATGGACAACTTAAAGCTAAATACTAATGTCAGCATATGGACATTCTTACATTTGCAGATGATTGGAAGGTATAATGTTTATTATGTAAGTTCTAAATTTCCGAACCGACTGTGAACACAGGTATACAAGTATTATTAGTTATTGTTAAATCGCAAACACACATCTTATTAAACATTTATGTATAATAATGTGTCTTTGGGGTATTGTAATATATTCAAAAAAATCTGTTTTGTTTATAACTTTGATTAAGATATTAATGCCTCATACTTTTATAGTTATATACTCTTCACCTAGTTCAATGACCTTGCTCTTATCTTCAACTTTTAATTCCAATATCCTCCCTGAATTCAGTTAAGAACTCAGGACAATTTCCTCTTGGCAGTTGATCTCTGTGTGCCCATTTAAATATCTTATTCTTTTATTATTTCATCACCATCTATGTTCCAGTACTGTACATACTGCTTCATACAGTAGTTTTCTCCTCCTCATAGAGGTCATTTCGCCCTTTCCATCCCTACGGGTTTAAACAATTCAAAGGGGAGGCTGTTGAAATCCTTACTGTCCATCTGACAGTGGACCATTAATGCACTGAGCCATCGGCACAGGTCACATCAGGCAGTTCAGCCAAGTGCCAAGGACTAACTGGCTTGTCAAGCCAAGCGTAAAAAATCATAAACACTTCTGATGCAGCGAGGCTGTTTTTGTGAATAAACACTTCTCCCCCTCAATTTCTCCCCTTTTAGAAATCAAAAGTATTTATCCAGCGAGAGTTACAGCCACCTTTGGTACTTGCTACTGATAGTACTGCAAATTGAAAAGGGTCCTAACTTATAATACTAAGATGTTCAAAGGTATGAACTATGCCCCAAAAATCAAGTGTATGCAGGAAAAAAGGTGATATGAAATTGTCTTACTTTGTCTTGCCAATGCCAGCGCTCCACAGCCTTATGGTATCTTGTCCTAGAGAAAGTGACCTGGAGACAGTAAAGGACAAAGAATGACATAGATTTTGTGGTAGACAGAGCAAATGTGACATACCATTTTGTTTATTAGGAGACCTACCATTGTGTAGAGTGGAATTATTGTCTTTGGCATGAGGAAGTGGAGGACATTATCAACATGTTTTCTGAACAGGAACCATTTGGAGTTGACATGTGCTCGCATCTACAAAACAAAAGAGTGAATGTGTTGGTGAAATGAGACGTCTGTCCCTCATATTGTGATGTTGGTAAATAAATATTACAGTTGTATCTGAAATGTCACATGGGCTCTTTTACTCTCTTGGGCATAGCTGCAGTAGAGGGGGATTAAGTGTAAGCTACATTTTACTCTGCAACACTACATTTATTTCACAGCTATAATGAGTATTGGCAGCAGAAAAAAGATGTAGAAAGAGTAAAAGAGTAGCAGTTCGTAAATGCAAACCCAACCTTTAACCTCTGTTTAGTTCTGTCCTGGTCTTTGATGTACATTGAGTCCTTATTTGCTAAAAACAACAGCCTGCTGCAGTTAAAAAAAATACTATGAGATAAATGAGACTGAACGAAAACAGAAGCGTTGTGAGATTGAAAACCAAAACAATGAGCTGAAAGCAGCTAGAACACTGCGTAGGGGAACTGCAGAGTTTGGTGATTATTCTCTATTGGTTTGTAACTATGAACAACACCTTTCACTTTACACGTTGTCATGTCACATTGTTTTTAGAAAAATATCAGTCAAAGCTTCCCTAAGTAAAAATGTTTTACTTGTAAGACTGATTTACTGCGATTTTGGTATTACGTCCTAAGTAAAAGATCTAAATTGTTCTTCTTCATCAAGGTTCATCCCACTCTCTGTACTGAAGTCACTATCATTTAAGTATTCAGAGTAATGAATTTCTAATACACGCATTAACCCCAAATTTACGTTGCAATTTCACATAAAGATACATTTTAAAGTATGAGGTTAAATTAATCATATTAAACAAAGTAGATATGCATTACTTCGATGTAGTTGTACATGGCCAGATCTGCAATTGCATGGTCGTCTGGAACACGTACTCTAGAATACTCAGGCAGTACAGCATCTGCTCAGATACACAAAGGAAAACAGCCGAAATGTCTTCAGAACTGTAAGTTCATTCCTTGAGTCTCTTTAATCTTTGTTCATTTAAAAAGTACTTACTGAAATCCTCGCTGAACTGATCCAGTATTTCGTCAAAGACAATGCAGTCCTCAAAGCCCTATAAAGCATGAATGGAGAAATGAGTCTTCAATCTATTCTATTTATTCTTATTCTTATTCTTACTTTAATGTTACTCACAGCGTTCATCCCCTGCCCATAGAAAGGCACCACTGCGTGGGCTGCGTCACCCATAAGGACACATTTGTTGCCAATGTGATATGGGGAGCACTTGACAGACACCATGGCCTGTGCAGGCAATCGGAAATAATCCCTCTTGAGAGCATCACTGAGAGGCACAAATTGAAATAAAACAATTACAAACTCACTTTGAGCAGTTAATTTTGACAGCTGCATTTTTCTAAACAACAGACATGGGTTTTTGCTTACTAAAAAAAGTATCTGTAACATCTGAGAAGGCCACATTGACCATTCTCGTTCTGCCCTGCTAAAGTTAAACAGCCAAACAGAGGAAGGAAAACATGCATGCAGCATGCAGCTATTTATGCCTGAGCACTCCCAAATAAAGTCAGCCCAGAGAGGAATTAACCTGAATGAAAGCCCGGAGCGTTTTCTACAGCTCATACCTCCCCTATCTATCCGTCAGCAACAACATACGGTTCACCTCTAATTAAAATCTTACTGCACAAAGCCATGTAACTGTAAGTCTGCAATTTCACACTTCACAGATCATGGCTGTGAATATGGCTGGAGTCATCAGGATGAAGGGAAATAAAAGTGTTTTTGGGAGGGCTTGGCGGGTTGGATGAAGAGATAAGGCAGAGGGGGAGAAAGAGGGAAGCAGAGATAACAGATGAGAGAGAGAGAGAGAGAGGGAGAGAAGGATGGGGATGGGGAAGTCACTTACACTCCTATTAGTGGTATAGTGTCAGGGAAGTATTTCTGGAAAAACTCAATGACTTCATCTCCTGTGGTGATCTTCTCAAACTCATCGAAGGGCATGAAGAGGGTACAGGTAAATGTCTTGTCCTAAATTGAAAATAAATAAAGTTCACCATGATGATTGTTCTCCAATCTACTGTGACATACTTCTTGCCAAGTTAAATGGAGTCATCTTTCTGTACTCAAAGACATAAGTCAAGATGAACCCTTTACCATCCACTGTTCCAGCAGTAGGACGTTAGCACTATGTAGAATTTTGACAGTTCTAAACAGCACAAAGGAAAGACTAGTAATTATAGATTTCATACAAACATAGTAAAATAAAAATTAGTAATATCTACCACTCAAACTTAGTGGAACTATAGTGTAGTAGAAGTATAAAGCAGCATGAAATGGATAGCACAGTACATTAGTAGATGTAATGTTTATGTCATTTTTAATGCTTACAAATCTTGTTAGTTTTGCAGTACAGGAAAGCATTGGACAAGCAAAAAAAAATCTGATTATGTAGTGCCAGATCAAAAGGTATAGGATCACAAGAGTGTTTACAATTCATCATCTGGGAACTGAGCTGTTGAGTTGTTTTAGTCAGGGCCAAAGTGGACTGACAGACCAACACGGGACCAACACTGTCAGTCAACATTGTTGGGGCACAAATGAAACCTTAAAAATCAAATATGTCTCCCTACCTTTAAGTTAACCTGGCAGTCCAACAATGCAATAAATCCTTTAAAACATTTTCTTCAAAGTCATTGAAAGAATCGCTCAAAGCAGTCATTTTGTTTTAAATTAGATGGAAAAGAATACATGGCAAGAAATAAGTTAATCATTCAAACAAGGACCAACAGCCTCAGTTCTTCATGCCATGGACTCCAAAGGATGTTGGAAAAATTCCTCTCAGATTCTGTTGCATGTTACATGATTGCATCACATAATTTCAGCAACTTTATCAGCTGTGTATTCATGCTGCAAATGTCCCAATCTACCACATCCTGAAGGTTTTCTACAGGATTCAGATCTGTTTTCTAAGGAGGCCACTGAAGTACAAACCGATTTGAGACAACTTTTCCTTTATGGCATGGTGCAATATCATGCTGGAAGTAGCCATTGAAATGACTGATGGTTAAATTGTTACCATACAGGGATGCAGCAACAATACTCAAATAGGCTGTGGCATTCAGACGATTAATGATTGGTATTAAGTGGCCCAAAGGGTGCCAAGAAAACATTCCCCACAGCATTACACCACCACCACCAGCGTGGACTGTTGACACAAAGTAGGTAGGGTCCATGGATTCATGTTGTTGACACAAAAGTCTGACCAGACCACCTGCTGTCTCAGCAGAAATCCTCATCAGACAAAACTGGTCTTCAACTGTCCAGATGAAGACTGTGCCCGATGCAGCCGTAGATTTCTGTTCTTGGCTGAAGGGAGTGGAACCTGATGTGCTATTTAGCTATTGTAGCCCATCTACCTCAAGGTTGGATGTGTTGTACATTCTGAGGTGCTTCTCTGCTCACCACCGTTTTAGAGAGTGGTTATCTGAGTTATCTGAGCCTTTCTGTCAGTTCGATCCAGTCTGATCTCTCTACTCTGACCTCTCCCATCAACCTTTCCATCTGCAGACCTGCTGCATACTGGATGTTTCTGGCTTTTCACAGTACTCTGAGAAAACTCAAGAATCCTCCACGCTGAAGTCTGGTGTGAACATTAAATAAAGCTCTTGCAGGATTTTCAATGCATGACACTACTGCCACATGATTGGCAGATTGGATAACTGCATGAATAAACAGGTGTACAGGTGCTCCTAAAAAAGTGCCGTTTTCATTATTAATGTTTTATTAAGGAATCGCACTGCATCTGCAGATCCTCACTGCTGAACTCATTATAGAATCTTCCATCTTGAATGCAAATATAGTAGCCAAACTCTACCCAGTGCGAGTGATGGATTAAAGTCACAAAGGTGGTGGGCGTGTCATTATCTGCCCATCCAGGCAGGTCCTATCTATCAACATCACATAGTCCTCCCCGAGGAACGTTTTTGCACCCTCTCCGTTACCATGGTTACGGCAGCAGAAAGAGTGTTTTTTAACTCTCAGTCATAATGTGTTCCTGGGAACTAGGACAATGACTGACAAAAAAATGCACTTCAGAATCAGCTGCCTTAACCTGGTATTACTGAAGAGATCACAAAAACTGTTTTGCTGAATCAGCCATGCAGAAAAATCATCGTGGAATTAAGAAGGACGAGAGACAAAGAGAAGTCCAAGAGACAGAAGAGGAGGACATAACTGCTGTGTTTAATCTAGGGTGAACCTCAGGAGCCAAGATATTTTGCAGACTATGATTTCTGGTGAGTAAGCCTCTACTGGCTATGAAGTGTCTGTATATGAGGCTAATTAACCCCATGAGGACTCCCCAGAGGTCAATCATGCCCTGAGATTTTCTGAACTCATTTTGTTTTTTTTGTTTTTTTCTGCAACAGCTAGTGGTTGCCAAATTATGTGACATGAAAAACTCACAAATACATATCTTAAATTGTTCAACTTACATGTATAGTTTGAAAAACAGTGAAGCTACTAAACACTAGACAGAAGAAAAAGAACATTCACACTCACCATGTTGGGCAGAGCAATCATCATAAATGTGTTTCGTGGCCAGATATGCAGATAATTGGGCTTCATGGCAAACTGGAGATGATGATGAAAGTGAGACAAACAAAAATGAAATACAGGAGACAATTTTTCCTACAAACTGAGTCTAATAAGTGCAGCACCTGCGCAACTACAGTAAACAGAGGGGACTGTACAAAGGACTGACCTCTCCATTGATGGGCGGCATGGTGAGCTCCATGTAGCCATGGGGGATGTAGGTCTGGCTGTAGTTGAAGCGGCTGCGGCGAAGGAATTGCTTGCGGATGGCAGAGAAAGCTCCATCACAGCCCACAATTAGGTCTGCCTTGATCTGGTCCTTGGATCCATCTGACCTGAGAAACATACCAGTAACATGATAAATGAACCTCAATGTACTGTAAACTGTCATTCATTTGGATATAGGCTAAATAACTTACAATACTCTAACTTATTTTAACAAGCTACTTCTTTTCATGCTTAGCCTGAGGCTCCCTAATATAAAAAAAAAAAAATACCCATAAGCAGTCTTCATTTTAAATTATCTAATGACCAAAGGTGACATTTCAGTCACAGACCTTCATTACACTTCTTAGAAACAATATTCCACTGCCTACACACCTGTCACTTCGGCTGAAACTCAGGCGTGTGAAAAATGTTTCTCAATAATACATTAAAATATATTATGTGGCTACGTGCTTTGGGTTTGATTCGGACACACAAGTGATGCAGACTGAGACTGTGGGTTTGAGCTTTTCTTTCTCACATTTGGCCTTTTCATTATGCACACAGAACATTTTGTGAGTATCTTTCCCTCTAAGGGAGATCATTTAAAGCTGCAGATTTCTTGGCTTTCCTATATGTGCAGTGGAAACTTCTCATCTCTTACTGTTACTATATATATAGTATATTTCAAACCATTTTTATTCGCTGCAGATATTTAATTTTTTCTCAGTGGAGATTATAATACTTTACATAAAAGCATAGTCATTTAATGGTAATGTATTTTTTTTTTCATTGTAATTCCACTTTTAGCCATGGTGATGATGGTGATTTTGGCATCTCTCTCAAAAATGTGACCTGGTGATGGCGCTAGAGTAAAATTCAGGGGCTCACCAAAGATGTTCAAATTCATGCTGACAGGGTCATAAATGTCTGTACTAAATTTTAGAATGAACCACTTAGCAGTTGTTAGGAAATATTTCACTCAAAACCTAAAAATGTTAACCTCATTGTGGTGCTAGAGGAGAATATAGGGAATCAACAGAGTCTTTAGAATTCATCCTCTGAGGACCCAATAAATGTTGAGATATTTCAGTCTGGAATAAAGTGGTGGACCAACCAACTGACACACCTACATACACACATATATCAATAGGACCACACTACTGGTCTGGCCAATAACCAAAATGTTAATTTTGGAAGTCTGTACAGCTACATATGTAAAGAAAATTTGTCTCAGTCCTATGAGGCTTGTCCCTTAAAGCTCAAGTCCGAGACTGATACACAGCTTCATATTATCTATAAGGCTGATTATACATTGGCACGTCAGTGTTATTTTGGCAAATTAAGCAAAGTGGATTTATTACTAGGTCAATTAAATGCATCTGACAGTATCGGGTTTCCTTAATACTGTGTTGTGAGGTCTGGTGACAAAGCTTTTGTATTCCAACCACATTGCTACAGCTCTCCACCTAAAGATACCACATTTCGAAAACTGAATCAGATAACAATATCAAATAGTGCTCAGTGATATTCTAAGATCTTATTAACATGTTATTAGATTTACAGGAATTAAGTTACTTAGTGTACAACTATAGGTCAGACTGTAAGAAAGAAGTAGGTCATGTACATCTATTTCATGCTGATTGCTATCCCTGAGCATTTCCAGACAACTATGGGAGGAAAGTGGCTATCTCAGTGGCATCAGGCCTCTCCGTGTACATTTAATTACACAACTAGACAGGAAACAAAGGTTGTGGGTGTGTACGGTGGCTTTTGCATTTGAGGAACACTCCCAGCAAAACCTGATTAAATTAAAGTGTGTTAAAGTGTTTGCTCACTGCAGGGAAAACGGCACTTTTTGATCCACATTTTCAACTAGGTACAGGTTGGCCCGCGAGGCATAATAAATAAATAAATACACAGAAGTGGCAACAAATACATCAAATGGATTTTTACACATTTTAGATAAGGCTGAATTCATTTTTTTTAAGGTGAACAAATTAAAAGACTTTGGTCTCCTGCATACTGTGTTAGTAATTCACTGCATGGGTACACTAATTCCCACAACTAAAAAGGCCTTGAGATGTTTCATTGCTAATTGGGTTGTAAACTGTGTGTTACATTCATGTCAAGGACACACAAGGCCTCAAAGGAAACATGTTAATCACCATTCCAGGCCTCAGACAGTTAACTGTACAAGGCCACAGGTGTTTACCTGCAGGAACACAGAGGGAGCATGAAAAAGTTAAAACAAAGAATCCAAATGAGCAGATCCTCCTCCTGGATTCCCCTCCATACATTATGAACGCACGTGTGTGTGAGTGAGTGAGTGTGCTGTGAGTGCTTGGGTCAACGTGGTAAGATTGGTAACTATTTACCTGACAAAGGTCATCAGCCCTGTTTCAGCACTCCAGTCCTGGAGTTTGTGGTCAAAGTTCAGCTTTGTGTTTGGATATGTCTCTGCCTCTGTGGGAGTAAAATGTCACAAAAACAACTTATATCACAGACGCAGATATGACATAACACCAGCGGTTTAATATGACATTTAATATCTTGTTAAACATGCAGGAAACTTTCACAATACTAATAAAAATGGGGTGAGAAAACAGACTGTCAAACATTTAAATCAATCCCCTGCTGAAGGGGGGGTAACCCCATGCTGATTAACAAAAATCTCCTGAGCAATATAACACAGCAGTCAGTGTATCTGGATTTGTGAAAACTGGTGTTTAGGCTGTCAAATTTTCCCAAAATGTCTTTATCTCAGTGTTCACTGCAGTAGTCTGAATTGGCCCTGATAAAAGAGACAGCTTTACAATCACCCTCTTCTTTGGCACACACACAGGCATTCTAATTAAAGGCAGACCCATGCTGTCACACGTTATCTCCAAGCATATACAGAGGCACTTCATTAAATATTAGGCAAAATCCTTTTAGCCTGAAAAGAGTTAGTACATCCCCTGACGTTGACTGACATATTCGGGCAGTTTTAAGGCTCACATGAAGCTAATGCGCAGGGAGTATCTGCAGAGGATAAGGCTCAAGCTAGCAAACAAAAAGCCTATTTTAGGAGAAGCAGTGGGAAAAAAGAGTATGTCTTTTAACCTGGAGCTTTGTGCAGAGTTCATGAATTGCGAATGTCCCTTGTTCAGTTTTTCATTCACATAAGAAACACTTAATAGTTAACTCGTATAAAAGACAATCAGTATTTGACTCTACAGTGAGATTTTGGACACTTACAAATCATCAGTAATTGAATTAAACTACTGAAAGTAAACTATAAAGTGCAACATATTGCATTTTATGCAATATACATATGCATAAAATGCAACATATTCCTTTGTGAGTTTGTTAGCAGAAAGCAGTGTATATACCATGGACTTTTTGATGCTTCTGTATAGTATATAAAATGTGATCTCAGACACTTCCTATGACTCTTCTCCGTCTGAGCTACTGTTACAATACATTTTAGCATTTAGCATTATCCCATAATTGTTTCTTATGGCCACAGTAACAAAGTTCAGAAAAAGTTTAATAGCTTTGCTTTAAAAGGCAGAAATATAGTGAAGTCACCAATACATTTCCACATCACTTTCATTCCTTATTCTTGTTTATTCCTCATAGCTCAGTACTACTAGCTATAAGGGAAATTTAAATCTCTTTTGTCCCAATCAGGGTAAAATATTTTTATAGCCTGGAATCTTCTAAGTAACTTCCTTGTTAATTAAACTAATCATATTTTCCTTGTGCATGAGAGACAAAGATTGAGAAATAAATTTATTGTAGGTGTTGTAGGTGAAGACATTACACTACATATAACATGTACAAAGACTTAGTAGTCTTTGTACATGTTTTCACCTTGTGCTGCTGCAGCCTGCAGCCTCATCAGCCTTTGATGATGTTGAGGGGGTTATGGATAGGCCCTAGTTAGTAAGACTGCCAGCTTAACGTTTACAGCCTGTTTTATATGGTTTGGCTGATTATTCAGACATGAGAATGACACGTTAAATTACTGTCTGATTAATTCACAGGGGTGCATATCTTAAAAGGGGCCATGATTCAATTTTTGCACTGCTTTCTTATGGGAAAAAAATATTCATTTGTATGTTAAATTGTCTGATAAATTTGGCTTTAATTTAATCTATGATGCTGTGTTTAGTGTAAATGCTCCAAGATTATTTTGTGAGAATTATAGAACACTATTATCATTCTTACCTGTTAACAGCTCTTTGTTCAAGTTGGCGCGGTCTACAGACAGGATGTACTGAAAGAAGAAAACATTTTATATGCAATTCTACAGGTATTACAGCTTCACATTGTTCATTAAAAATGAAAGCAAGACGCCTCTTGGGATTATACCCACTCTCTGTACAGTCTCCCCACATTCATTACGCCATAAGCTCTCACTGTCTTTCTTAATTTTGTTTTATCTAAGTAAGTCGATGTGAAATTAAGAATCCTTGCCAAACTGGAGCAATGTACATAAAAACAGTTAATTTCAGACAAACTAATCATATCTACAAAAAACAGGGACACATTTATTACTGGCATTCAAACCTCATTTTAGTTAGGCATTTTAAACACATACATTTATATATAAATATATATGAATATATGAAAATGTGTAAATATATGAATATATGTGTGTGTGTGTGTGTGTGTGTGTGTGTGTGTGTGTGTGTGTGTGTGTGTGTGTGTGTGTGTGTGTGGTTGTAAAACCAAAGGCAGGCTTACCTGGCCTTTCTTGCCATAAGGGATTGAGGACTGTTTCCCACTCAGTGAATGGATCATTCTTGCATGCATGGGAATTCCTTGGGAGACAATCTGAGGGAAAAATACTATCAGAATATCATATCCGACATTTATTATCATTTAGAATAAATAATTCTATATAATTTCATCATTTTCAGTTGTTCTTTAAAAATATTATATTTTTGGTCACTAATCATAAGTGGAAAGAAAGGCCATCAGGCCACAGACAGTCTATCTAGTCCATCTGGACACTAAGTGTCTGCCTTTGAGGGTATGTGTGAAAGCCTTGAAAGGTTGGCCTTATTTTGTCATGCTGAAAAGTCACACAGGTGTAAAAAAAAGGAGGGTCCAATGAAGAGTTTTCAGGTATACATAACAGGCTCAATGAAGCCAATGTGAACCAATAAAAAAGGGTGGACAGATTCCTTGAGGCATGGCCACATATTTAATATTTTTAATGATTCGATATCCAGCTAAACAAAAATGAAGGGTTTCCAACTGTCTGCCTCGACTTCGTTTTTTGATGCAAGGTCTAAGAGGATTTACATGATAATATGGCCAGAAATAATCAGCATTCTACACAAATATATGCTACCAATTTGTTTGCTTACCACATTTTAGACCAATAAACAAGCAAAATAAGGTTACCATGCCCCTGCAGTCCTGGGATAAGCCTTACTTCATTTCTAATATACAGGTTAAACAGTGAATATATCTGATCAGCATACCTTCTCCTCCATTCCAACATGTTTCAGTGCTTGCCGGCCTCTGTGGGACAAAGCCAGGTTGATGCTTCTCCCCTTCACAATTTTGGCTTGCCGGATATCTGACAAAAATCACACAAAATTTTTCTGAATTTTTGGTTACCCATCAGCAAAGCTCACTAGCTCTATTCCCCAGTGTAGAAAAGTAGACTTTAAAAAGACCTTTGGATAATACCTTCCCTACTTTCAAAGAGTTCCACATCAAAGCCTCTATTGGCAAAGAAGCAGGCATTCAGTGCCCCAACCTGAAGGGTGAAACAGAATACAGACAATTATTTGAAAATCTCACCAAGACCATTATGTTTACACTGTTATACAAAGAAACCTATTAACTATTCAATATTAGCACTACTTAGGCTGCAGAACCAATCCTAGACTCTCTTATAACCTTACATCATTTACTCTCCACTTTTAAATGCAAATACACTTCTTTTACCTAACAGTACAAAAAATGAGAGTCTCTCTTCCCTCCCATAAATTGATTTGTGAAAATGTCCCCTTCATAATAGTGCACTTGCCTTAGTCAAGAAATCAAAAGTCAAGATACACATAGATTCCCTGATTCACATTCATTTCAGCTTACCAAACCACCACCCACAACTGCTACAACTTGTTTCTTGGTTGTTCTGGCTGTTTCCTCCATTGTGCTGAGGTCTCTCTGGTTGTCTGACCCTCTCAGTGCCTGGTTCAAAGTGATTTAAACAGTTAGCATGCAGGGGTTTAAAAGAGGAGGAGCAGAGTGAATCCCATGAATGTCACTCTTCAGATAAGTTCCTCTTTCCTAGCAAACACAAGAGACACAAGATAGTTTCTTCCCAAGCAAGGCCCAACAACCCGCTCTAGTGTCCAAAGGCCTAAACTAGATATCCCCTGTGCTTTTACTTATTTGGGCTGAATATACTGAATTCTCTGTTATAGAAAATCACAACCCACCTGTCAGGTATTAAGCCTGAATTTGCAAGAACACAAGTTAAACAGTCCAAAAATCACTAAAAAAGACCTGCTGAGGCTCGCATAAAGATCCCCCAAAATTTTATCAGCAAAAAGGCTTGTCTTCATGTTAGAGTTACTTTCCAGGGTGCACGTGTTATTATAAAGTAACGAGATCACCGGTGTAATGGATTACAGCTCCGAGAGCCTCAAGTGGCAGGTAACGAGTGTCACTGTACAGTACAGGTGAAGATCTGTGTCGCCATCTAGTGGCTGTGCGATGTTAGCAAATTCAGCCGTTACACGCCCACGGCTGATTCAACACGCAAATTCAATAAGCACCGGGGGTTAATCCGTTTCCTTTTAAAGCACATGAAATTATCTCAACACCGGCACAAAGAAACTAAGTCTGTGTCCATCTCGTTGCCTTCGAAAGAAAGAAAATATTTCTTTTTCCTATATTATTGTTTTATTTCCCTGTCTTTTTCTCCTTATTCTTTATTTTTTTTAAAAATGTTCAGCATCCATTTATTGCATTTTATGTATATGCAGAAGCAAAAACAAATGGCAAATAGTTTTTCTGTGTAATCCATAGAATCACAGCGATATTTATCAACCAGCATATCCAATTTACGGTTTACTTTATCCTGTATCGAAAAAGGAATTTACAAACAAAACGTACAGTACACTAATGACATTACATTACATTTCTATCTCAGGCATATTTCGACTACAAAAACATTTAAGTGTATGAATAAAGAGTACAAAAAAAAAGAAAGAAAAGCACAGTTACAAAATGTAATAATAATAATAATAATAATAATAATAATAATAATAATAATAATAATAATAATAATAATAATAATAATAACAATAATAATTGATTTAAAAAACCGACCCCAAGTAAATTAAGGGACCAGTCTATAGTTTTTATAACATTCGTAGACCCTAATGGATATTAACAGGTTTTTTTTCCAGCTGTTAAGTTTAGAAAACTCCCTGGCTTCTCCCGTAATACAATATTTGCATCACTAACGATGTTTACCTGAGGTCTAGAGCTTAATTTCCCAGAAAGGAAAGAGGTGAACTTTCTCCGGTGTTTCTTTTAAGTTTGTTTGACAGGTTTTCACCTGACGTGCTTCACCTGACGCTTCCACAGCTGGACGCGCAGGACAAAGGGCTTGAAACCTGATCGCGCTCCGTGAGCGTAAGTTGTCATCCGCGCGCAGGCAACCTAATCGATGTCAGATTCAATGACACAAAGCGGATTCCCGAAACAGGCTCGGTAACGTGCCGTTCGCCAGTTGGTTCGACTTTAAGCACACGTGTGATAAATATACGCTGTTTTTATTAAACGTGTCCGTTGCTGAATTCGTCGCAGGTTCGTTAACCCGCGACGTCGAATTACGCACCGCTCCCGGTTCGATTACCCGCGTCTGTTCTAAGATGGCGCCGTGAAAGCGAGGTTTGTTTTCCATGGTTGCGAAGTATGTTTAAGTACATTGACCGAACGGCCCAGTGTGCGAGATACCTTCAGTCGGCAGGTGCCGGTTTCTGTTTTAACCGAGGATTTAGGTGAGTATGTCGGGGAAATGCGCCGACGTTTAATTAAAAATGATGAATTATTTTTTACGTCAAATGGAAAGTTAGCTAGCTACCGAACTAAGGTTAGCAACCCGAGCCGTTAAAGCCGGTTTGTTGACCAGTTAGACTGAAATTGTTAGCTTTGTTGCTACATACGGTGGTAGCTAAAACGGTTTCCTATGGCCGGCGAGCTATATTGAATTTATAACAGCGGGGACTTAAACGTTAACGCAGGACTAAACAAACCAGCCCAGCTGACACTTCGATCCCTTTAACTTTTCTGGATCATTTGCTGCTGGTATCGTAAGCTAACGCTAGTTTCTCTTCCGTGAGTGGGATTAATTCATGCCCTCTAGCTAGCGATTGACGATAGCTAATCTCCTCGGCAGTCGGCGAGGAGCGAAGGTAATCGTCTTTTTAGAAGAACTCCTGTAAAAATAAAAATTGTGAATTACACGCGTCTTTTTCTGTTTTTTAGGGAAAGGTTATTTCAAACCTTGCTTACTAAATGTATTTTCTACATAAAGGTATTGAGCTAAAGTAGCTATACAACCCCCTGAGAAGAACAGGTTTATTGGTTGTATTTCAGCACCGTCGATCGTACCCGCGTCGTGTTTGCAGATCTAAATATACGATTCACTGTAATTCCCAGAAAGGTGGATTACTTTAAGCCATGAGTTCGCCAACAGCAGTCCCGATCGGGGATGTTACCATCTGCATTTCATTGCAACACAATTGACTTTGTGATCCTTTAAATCCCCGAAGGTCACTGTAAACCTCAGTTCTGGTCGGAACGCAGCCCTGTAACAAATCCTACTTTCATGACGGTTTCAGTTCTCAATATGTATTGAAATTGTTTTAGAGAGGCGTTGATTCGGCTGTGTGAGAATTTTAGAGGAGGTAGTTTGTGGGGCCTTTGAACTGTATTGCATTATGCACAAAGGTGTTGCTGTTATTGAGCCTATCCTCACTTCCAAAAATGGGCTGGACAGGATAATAGAAACACCAGTCCCTATGACTCAATTCAGCAGTACTGCAAACTGCAGCATGAAAAATGACCATAAAGTTGAAACCCTGCCTTCTCTAGTTTCAACACAAACTGAAAACTATAACCGTCATGAAGTTTTGGACATATAGCAGGACTGTTTTATTAGATTGTATCATATTTACAAGATTTTCCTAATAAACTGCCACCTGAGTGTATTTATACAAGGTATTTGTTCGTTGTGTAGGTTTAACTGTCACTTGTGATTTTTGTCCCCAAAGCATGCTGTGCCTTACTGAAAAAAGATACCTAGTATCCCTCAGTGCTAAAGTTTCCCTTGGTCATAATGTCAGGTTAAATCAGAATATGACCATGGAATTATGAACATGAACACAATTAGCTGAACTAAACTTTGACTGTACATCTGATTTCCTCCGCTGCAGGCTGGTGTCATCCTTGCCACTCAGAATGACTGACCCGGCTGTAAAGAGGGTGGTTAGTGACATAATTCGCTCTCCAGAGGACAAACGGGTTTACAGGGGCCTGGAGTTTACCAATGGCCTGAAGGCCATGCTCATCAGTGACCCGACAACAGACAAATCCTCAGCTGCTTTGGATGTCCACATAGGTAAGGGTCTTTAATCAATATTGTCTTGCTAGGTAGTTATGTTTTGTTTGTTTTTTTTCTCATGTGGCTTTCGTCCTCACAGGGACCCTTACCAAGCATTTTTTTTAACTTAAATGTGAAGTATGTGGCTATTGAAATAATGTACTTTGTCGATTGCCATAGTTATATGCATAGAGTAACCTCAATGCTGGCCATACTCTTGTCCTATGCTTAGGAAAAGCAAACTTGATCTATATTATTCATTATTCCGATTGCCATGAATAAACACATAAACGTTTTATTGTTGTTTACCTACCTCATTTACAGTTTAAACAGTTGCCAAGCAAAAACTAGAAACATTTTGTGACTTACACCTGTAACTCCTCTCTGACTTACAGTAGGTTGCTTTTACTGGAGGAGTAGACAGTGATGATTAAATTCTTAATACTTAACACTACCAAGTTTGTGGACAGTGACATTTTACACTTGAACTCTGACTGATAGAAAGGATGGGTTGAAGAGATTGTGAAAGTGAGACAAGATGTTTAGTGTTTTTTGTATGCCAGGTAAATTGACCATGCCTGTCTGAGTAGGAACATGCACACTTTTAATTACTTGAGTTATATGATTTATAATATGGTTTCAATTTGTTAGATAAAATTATTGCTTAAATAACAACAATGTAAATCAATGTGCCATTAGCAATCTGGGATTTTTTTCCACTTTTCTCTTTGTTCTCCACTCTGGCCAACCAACTTCACAAACTCTGAAGTGCCTTTTCTGTGAACTGTAATGAGCAGAGAAATACACCTTGATCAGCTGAATTTATGTGGCCATTTTTTTAAATTCACAGGTTCATTATCGGACCCATCAAATATCTCGGGCCTGGCGCACTTTTGCGAGCACATGCTGTTCTTGGGAACAAAGAAGTATCCTAAGGAGAATGAGTACAGCCAGTTCCTCAGCGAGCATGCAGGCAGCTCCAATGCCTTTACCAGTGGAGAGCATACCAACTATTACTTCGACGTGTCCCACGAGCACTTGCAAGGAGCACTAGATAGGTAATTTCCTGATCATTAAAGGGGATGGGTTTTATTATTATTATTATTATTATTATTATTATGCTTATTATTATATATTTTACTATTATTATTTAACAGTACAGTTGTGTGAACTTTGGTGTCCCTGTATGGCTTGGTTTCTGCAAATGTTTTTAGCAAAACATAATCAGCAATGTCTCAAATGGTCTCTAATATTTTATCCACAAAATTTACATACAGACCACCTTTGTTCAATTAATCCAGATGGCATCTTGCCAAAGTAGTTGTTTGGTTATCAGTATACAGTTCTTCCAAGGGGGGTCCAGATGTTAATCCAAGAGAGCTGCCAGGTCATTGCCTGTCCATCTTTGGTTACCAGACCTAGTTTCATTATGCTCTATTTTGTAACCATCAGCATAGTTCTTACCCCCCTCAAGCCAGGCATAGGGTGAGACTAATGTCCTCAGCCTTGCAGGGGGCTCTACTCACGTGTCAGCTGTGGTGGTTTGGGGAGTACAGTCAGGCAGTGTTAGAATTTAACCTATAGGGATAGGATTACCTACTTATAAATGAATGATAGTCTAGCAAACACCTGTTTCTCTGGCACAGGCTAATTGTTCCCCTGCGCCAGTGAATTGTGAAAGCCATCT
The DNA here is from genome assembly GCA_016859345.1 of Istiophorus platypterus. Classification (NCBI taxonomy): domain Eukaryota; kingdom Metazoa; phylum Chordata; class Actinopteri; order Istiophoriformes; family Istiophoridae; genus Istiophorus; species Istiophorus platypterus. Next base: position 20,264,614 of record CM029124.1, read on the forward strand.
GGACTTTAGTGCTGGGAAAGGACAGTGCAGAGTGTGCTGAAATATTGATGATGTTGCCTCTTTGAAAATAGAAGAGCATTGTGTCTGAAAGGATCAAATGTGTCAGTAGATGGCCCTATTATTTTAACCATACCCTTATTATAATAATGAATGACTGTATTTATATCACATAATTTAGGCAGTTAATACATTTGAAAGAGCACGATTTTTTTTTTTCATGGTGGGCTGAAGAGGGTGTATTTTACTAAGAATTCACAACAGCAACCACCTCTATAGTATAATCAGGGTAATTGTGTGTTGTTTTAAACAAACTGATTTTTTGATTTAAACGATCTGTTATGACGGAGTAAAAAATTTTGTCAGATTCAAGAGGGAGTTTAGACATGACTTGGTTCAATATGCCATCTCCTACATAAATCTTCATATCTGCAGCAATAACTGTCCTGGGGCGTGGCTATAAAACATTAAAATTTTGTGTGCTCATATCAATTTCTCATTTGCAGGGCAGTTGCACACACTTCATACTCAAGCAATTTGTTTTTCCCCTACTGATTCATGTCCTTCTCTGTTTCTTCAAATGGTTCTATTGTACACACAAACAACCTTTATTTAACCCTGAACAGCATTAGGCTACTGCTCCAAGTTCAAACCTTAAAATGATGAAAATTAAAAAAGCCTTAAGCACAATTATTTTACATCAAAATGGTGATTATACATACTGAACTATATTGTTTAATGTTAAATTAGATGCTATTTTACCATCTCTGTAGGTTTGCCCAGTTCTTCTTGTGCCCACTTTTTGATGAGAGCTGTAAGGATCGTGAGGTGAATGCCGTGGACTCAGAGCATGAGAAGAACCTTATGAATGATGCCTGGAGGCTGTTTCAGTTGGAGAAGGCCACTGGCAACCCTAATCATCCTTTCAGTAAATTTGGAACAGGTAGAAAATCTTAAATTGAATTATAAAGCACAAGGACATGACTTTATAAAGCAATAGGGGCAAAGATATTCCTATCTGTGCCATTTTCATAGAACTTTTTATGCCTCTTAGCAATAGCTATTCAGATTCTCTCAGATGATACTTAACTGTTGCCGGAAAGTCTCTCAGAGAAAGAGGGGAGCTTACTCTATGTTACTCTATGTCCAACAGCCAGATTAGAGTGCTGTAAACTTGAAATTGCTCCAAGCTCAAAATAGCCACCTGATGGCAGTCTTGAATTGTATAATCTTTATTCCAATTAAGGATAGAAGAGGATGTTAAGTCTATCATGCATAGGCCATCTATACTCAGGCATCATAAAGTCTGATCATAGAAAAGTAAAACAGCCTTTTAAGTTCTTTGATTGAAACTGACAAGGTTTCTTAATTATTACTCCTGAGAAGATTGATATTTGCAGTTGGACAATGAAGATGAACCTAAAATATTTTATCCTTTTTTAATTTTTAAACTGGCAAATGATATGTATGATATGTACCCATTGGTCTTATTTATTTCTCTTACAGGTAACAAATTGACCCTTGAGACCAGACCATCCAAAGATGGGATTGACATCCGTCAGGAGCTTCTGAAATTTCACTCTACATATTACTCCTCTAACCTCATGGGACTGTGTGTGTTAGGGAGGGGTAAGAATTCAACTTTCACATATGTAATGTTAAAATGTTGCAAAATCCTCAGGTGGCATTAACAGCACATAAAACAACTGAGGAACAAACTGCAATTCACACATGACCTGGTGTGCATGGCCTGAACCATAGTATTTTAGGTTTTATTTGCAGTTTTCTTTTTTATGCAGCAATACAACATATCACTTGCAAATCAATTGTGATAGTTTACCATGGTTACATTACCAAAAACAAATGAGGTGATATATTTATTTTTTAAAACTCTCTCTTTCCACAAGCCTTTCCCTACTTTTACCCTTTGAGTTTCTCAAAGGGTAAAAGAAGAGAAACTCTGAAAACCTCTGCTTCCTCTGTGGTAGAAGTGCAGCACCTTCTTCCTGTTTTGCCATCTGCAACAGACTTAGAGTTTTAGGACAGTATAAAATATTTCCCAATAAGCTCAACCTTATATTACACAGCCTGAAATAAAAGCTGATGGCTAAAATGTTTCTCAAAGATTGTCTTATAATGAAGTTATGATATAATGATATTATGATACCACACATAGGTCTAATCACTAATGAACTTTTTTTGACTTATTGGTAAAATAACTCATCATCATCATCATCAAGATAATAATGTGAGTGAAACAGCTGTGAGAATCCTCTGAAATGTTTATAATAGTGAACATGTTTAGTTGGTTTTATGTTTTAGTAGTAAAAGATCCTCCTTTTGATATGAGGTCAAACCAGTTTAGTACTTAATCTAAGATAAACAATAAATGAGTTCAAACATTTTCTTTTCTTCTTCGTAACCTACAGAATCATTAGATGAGTTGACCTCTATGGTGGTTAAGCTGTTCGGAGAAGTGGAGAACAAGAACGTGCCTGTCCCAGAATTCCCCGAGCACCCCTTCCAGGAAGAGCACCTAAGAGTGAGCTGCTTACTTATCTCCCAATATTTTTTTTACATATTTTACCTTTTTATATTAGAGTGGTAATCCAAAGCCATAGCCAGTATTTAATGAGATATTATTAATCAGACATTTTCAGTTCTGTAGGAATTGTTTGCATTATCTAGTACCACAATAAACTCCTTTGTTATCAGTTAATTACTTTTTTAATGTTTTTTTTTTTTTTATTTTAATAAATTTTCCTAAGCAACTGAATTTTAATATTCATTTTGTTCTATCACAGCAATTCTACAAAGTGGTGCCTATCAAGGATATCCGGAACCTGTATGTGACTTTCCCCATCCCAGACCTACAGAAGTATTACAAATCTAATCCAGGACATTATCTGGGACATCTGATTGGCCATGAAGGGCCTGGAAGTTTATTATCTGAGCTCAAATCTAAAGGTGGGACATAAAATAGAGCTAAAAGATCATGTTTGGAGCATTTAGTGACTATCATGGGTTGTAATGATGTAGACTTCATTTAAAATAAAGCATATATTAAAGAATAACAACAAAATTGAGAATATGGACAAAACATTCAACCCAAAGGTGTAGCCATTACCCATGAGAGCAGGCTTTCCCTAATTCAGAATTATTTCCAGTATTCAGAGTACTAACTTTTGAAGAGGTTCTGTTTTTTTCATCATAAAATGGAGAAAGGAAAAAAAAAGTTACTCACCACTGAATGAAAATGAAAAATAATTCTTATCATTATCAAAATTATTTTTTAGGTTGGGTGAACACACTTGTTGGAGGACAAAAAGAAGGTGCCAGAGGATTCATGTTCTTTATCATCAATGTGGATTTGACTGAGGAGGGCCTCTGTGAGTAGTACATGTTGTTCATTCAGTCTTAGAAAATGTTTTTTGCAAGTTGTAGGACTATTTGTGAATATGATCATTGTATATATGAGGGTAAATGACATACATTGAGGCGTGATTTGTATATCAACGCAGTGCACGTTGAGGACATCATCTTCCACATGTTCCAATACATTCAGAAACTTCGTACTGAGGGCCCTCAGGAGTGGGTGTTTGAGGAGTGCAAGGTAATCAATGTTGTGTATTCAGCAACAACATTTCAGACTGAGGGGCAAGACAAACTTGACCTACTTATTTAATGTTAGTGGATAAAACTAATAGAGCAGCAGATGCTGATGGATTCAAACCTGTTAGTTATATTCCTCTCAGATGTGTAAAAAAATGTATCATTCTGTGCAGTTCCCCTGTCTAGAGTCTGGGTCTTAATTCAAATTGTGTGTCACAGTTGTATGTTTTGTGACTTCACCTGTGACAGCCTCCATCTTTCTCTCTCTCTGTCTCCCTGTAGGATTTAAACAAAGTGGCCTTCAGGTTCAAAGACAAGGAGCGACCCCGTGGCTATACTTCCAAAGTAGCTGGTTTACTTCATGTAGGTCCTCTCTCTGTTGTTTCCATGAAAAGGTTGTTTCCATGAAGACACAGTGCAGCTCATGGCGTCGATACCTGCTGTCATCAACCTGTTGCTTCTGTTGAGAGAATGGAGATTTTAAAGTGACACATTGAGAATTATGCTAGGCTATTATTTTTCATTTGTTATTTTTCATTGTTGCAGGATGTCCTGTGACTTAAGAACCTAATGGTCATAGCTGCACAAATAAGGAGTTGCTTCCACTGGGTTTGGCAGAAAAGATTTTTGTTTTTGTTCTTTTTTGTTTTTCCCCTAAACTGCAAAAGTGGCAGAAAGTTCATACATACATACATACACAAACATATTGACATGTAGTAATCATTACTCTCTTTAACAGTTTGCTGGCCTCTTTTAATTTCTTGAATGATGAATTTGATATCTATGCAGTCTAAAGTTGGGGTTTTTTCAAATAACGAAAAATTTTTCATTGTCAGTCTCCTCCAGTGGCAGTTGACATAGAATAAATCAGTCTAATATTTTAAGAAACTGTTAATCCCCAGACCTCCGTCAGCACACTTTCTGCTGTGTGTTTCAGTACTATCCTCTTGAAGAGGTTCTCGCAGCAGAGTACCTTTTGGAGGACTTCAGACCAGATCTGATCGAGATGGTGCTGGATAAGCTGAGACCAGAACATGTCAGGTCAGTGTGAGATCATTTGTCCCTGGTAAGGTACAGAAAAACCTGAGGCACTCTTTGTTTATTCCTGTTCCTGATATATACAGAAATGTGGACATGGTTAATATCACAGCAGAATCCCACCATCGGAATAAATGTGATATAATCTATTTATTTACTTAGTGTTTTTTTTGTTGTTTTTTGTTTCATTTTTTTGTTGTATTTGAACACACAAGTTAAAGTCGTTAGTTTCCCACAGTAACATTAGAATAATGTCAATGTAACATACCACTAGTGCAGCTTCAAACAGTAACCGAAGTGTTCAATAAGTGATCAGTGTGAATTATTAGAAATAATATGTGTATAGTTCACAGAAAATAACTTGTTGAAATTTCACTGTTAGTGTTACTTATGAATGAATAGTTGCATTGCCAGCTTTTACACACGTAATAATGTGTGAATCTTGCCCCACACAAAATGAATGCCTCAGGAAGTTTGCAGTGTCTTGTAAGTCTACTGTTAGTCTCCTTTGATATTTGGATAAAATGGCCCTTCAGTTTCTTGTCTTGAAAGGAAGACAGCTGGACACAGCTCTACACATAGAATTATCCCAGAAGCCTCAAAAAAGGGCTAGTTTGTTATATCATAGGATGGATGTGTGCTCAGTAATACATTATCAAGTCTTGTGTTCTGAATTGGAAATGCTGGTATTATTGAAAGATTTTAAATGAACAGGTTGGCCAGTAGGAAATATTTTTTACTGACTTGTTGAACTTATTTAAAAATATTGGCCCGTCAAGTTTTAATTGAGCTGAACAAAATTGATAAATTTAAAAACGGTAACTGTGTTTTGCTAAGTCAATTGACAAGACAATCTGCAACAGCTGTGATAATTGATATTTTTAGCAAAAAATGCCAAAAAATTTCAGGTTCTTGCTTCTCAAATGTGGCTAGTGTGTTATTTGTTTGTTTGTTTGTTTTTAATTTTTTAATTAAGACATTTTTTTAGTCTTCCATTATTTTAAATTGAGTTTCCCTAGGTTTCAAACTGCTGATTGGACAAAATAAACAATTTAATGTGTATTGACCTGGGCTGTAGGAAATGTGATGATTTTTGTTTTTTTGTTTCTTCAAATAATTGGCAAGTTAATAGTTTATAAAAATGGTTATTTGCAACCATATAACTCTTTTTTTTTTTTTTGGACCTACATTTTGTGTTTTGTCAAGATGCTGAATGGTTTAATTTTTTTTTTTTTAATGACCCTTTTAAAACACTTATCTGTTTGCCTATTTGACTTGATTTTCAATTAATAACCTCCACTGTGACAAGAAATCAGAAAATAGAAGAGAGGATGAGCATCTTTACTACTGTAGCCGAGCTTTGAGTCTTGTGTAAAAATCTTGCCTGGTGTAGCTTTAATACTAAAATATTTTATGGGATGCTACTGTTGTGTCAAGCAAATGGCAGATGTGTGGCTAGATTATTCCTTAATGTTTACCAGAGAGGAGCACTGTTGGGGTGACCATGACAGTTTGCATGCCTGTCTCGTCTTTACTGAATCGGCTATTTAACCTTGGGGTTTCACCAGCGCTACTTTGAATTCATAAGTGTTCCCTCATGTTTCAGTTTTATTCAAGTAGCTATAAGTGAAGGTAGACAGAGGTAGGTTCCATCATTAGAGTGCTAAAAACACTAATCACACTTGTTGATAATACCCCCTTTTTTATTGAGTCCATGTAGTGTGTTGTTTAACAGTTGGTGATCTACTGATACAATTCTGGGATTAAACAAATGTTTATAGGTAGCAGTGATACACACATTCCAAATGCAGCACACTGAGGGCTAAAGCTTGGTCGGCGTATAGGAATTCTAAACATAGCTCATCAGTTAGAGGCAAAAATCATGTCAGTGGATCTCCACTACCTCAGAGATGATGCAAATAGAATACTAAACCAAAAGTATTCCTTTTCTTCCTCATACTGTGGAAGACAGACAGTATCTGATAAGCTCTGACAGATAGATTTTACATCAGTATAATGATACCTGGTTCCCTGTCTTCATTTTCCAGAGTTGCAGTAGTGTCAAAGTCATTTGAAGGGCAAACAAACAAGACTGAAGAATGGTATGGCACGCAGTACAAACAGGAGGCCATCTCTGAAGAAACTATTGAGGTGAATCACTGCAGTCCTAGGACTCTAACCAAATTAGACACAATACTGGGAGTCTGGTTTTCTGCTTTGCTGTGAGTGTGTATGACTACAGTTTAAGTTCTATGAGTCACTAGTTGCTGATCATTCACCTGTTTTTCAGAAATGGGCAAATGCAGACCTCAATGGCAAGTTCAAATTACCTATGAAAAACGAGTTCATTCCCACCAACTTTGAGATCTACCCTCTTGAAAAAGACTCTCCTTCAGTCCCCACTTTAATCAAGGCAAGTGTTTTTGCTATGCTGCTCAAAGTATAGTAAGTCTTCTTTACCTAAGGGCACAGTTCCCACTTGAGTGCTTATTTTTAAAAATCTGTTATGCTTTCATTTGGTAGTAGAGTTTTTATGTCTTTGATTGAGAAATGAAACATGACATACTGTTGTTGCCATCATGTCAAGATGAGAGGAAATAAGCTTAGCAACAGTGTACAGATTCAATTCTGTAAAGAAAAAACTGAATAAGAACCACTGTGCCTTTTTTTTTCCTTTATTGTTAAAATACCATATTTTAATCTGTTTATAAAAGTAACTTTGATAAATGTGAATAAGCAAATGCACACTGTCAGTCTGTGGTGTGTAGCTGAAGTGCACTTTTGTTGCCATTTTCAGGGACTCATGCAAATGATTACCTTTGCACAGAATGAATATTTAATGAATATGCAAATGAGAACTGGCTTTGTTTTCTTCTAGGACACTGCCATGAGCAAGGTGTGGTTCAAGCAGGATGACAAATTCTTCCTGCCAAAGGCATGCCTGAACTTTGAGTTCTTCAGGTATGTAAATAACTATTAACCTTTGTACTTTTACCACTTGAGATGTGGACGTCTGATTAGCTCTTATTATTTCTCAATAACAAACAGCAACCAAAAGTACTAATAAAATTACAGTACCACACAACCATATTAAACAAGATTTAAGAATAATCAGCACACGAAAAATTAAAACATGTAGATGAGTTTGTATCAATTTTTAGTGTCATCAACTCCTGTGGATGCTCTTCTATAGTAATAGATTTGAAAAAATTTTTAAAGACTATTTAGGGGAGGGTTGTTTTGTTTTTTTGTTATTTTTGTCTTAATTAAAATAATCTTAACTTTACAATTCCAGCAGCATATTAACTAAGACTAGATCAGAAAAAAATAAGGCTTCTATGTCCTATCTCCTTAAGACAGGAACAGGAAACTAGGAGTAAAGCAAATGTCCAAACTGCACCCACTCAGTTACACTTAATTAAGGCAGGTTGCGGCGAATACTATTACATGAATTATTTTTTTTTATTTATTAATTTTTTTGATACTCAGCTCTAGAAGGGGAATATTTTTGCCTTCAATAATTCAAATGTAAAAAAGAAAAAAGTTCTACCTGCTTCCTTATCCAGTTTTGCTCTAATTCATTAGTAGGCCATGATGCTTCAATTGTAACTTAAATGAGGTTTCTTCTGGTGTTAGCGTGTGATGCGCAGAAGGTCGGTTGGGCTGGATTGTCTTCAATTGGCCTGTAGTCAACAACTGAAATACTGCCGAACCCCTCTTGGTGGGACTGTTTAATAGACAATATTAGTCTATTAGACTTTGAGTATTAGGTTTATGTCTACCTGTAACAAGTTGGATACAAAACTGAAGCATACATGGTGAAAACCTGGAACATTATACCCCAAATTATTGCAGTTAATTAATTATGTTAATCTGTAAAGTCATGTACTGTCCCTTTATTTTCTTCAGCTCCTGACGTGAAAAAACGTAGAGACTATTACACTGCGTTTCTATGCTATGTTTGACCACTGCCATTTCCTCTACAGCCCGTTTGCTTATGTGGACCCATTGCATTGTAACATGGCATATTTATATCTGGAGCTCCTCAAGGACTCCCTCAACGAGTATGCATATGCAGCCGAGCTAGCTGGCTTGAACTATGACCTCCAAAATACCGTCTATGGGATGTATGTAAGTATTCAAAATTCCTCCCCATTGCCCACGAGCTGCATCCCAGACCATACGTCCCCTACCCTTTATCATCCTCAGACTGGGCTACTGTGGCTCAGCCAGGCTTGGGTTGACAGGTCATTTTAAGCAATTTCTATGGCCAGGTTGGAAGGTTTTATCATACCTTAAATTGAACTTAATGAAAAAAACTTCCTCCAGGGTTAGAAAACTACTGTCATTATCTGTATTATCAAAGTAATTGACAATTTGAGTCTTAATACATATGGAAACTCCCACCTATGTAGCTTTAAAAAAAATGCAAAACCTTCTGACCTAGACCTGGTTGGTCTCAGTCCAGCATCTGTTCTTTCTGCATCTTGCTCTTCATTGTTCATTGATCCTTATTCCCTCATTGCTCACCCATCTTCCACGAAATCCTTAGGTCCTTAGGCGGTGTTTGTTATCTCACGTTTTTCAGGCATACCGAATCGTTGTTATTTCGCTTTTCAATGTATGAGGGTTAACTGCATACCTGTAGTTAACACATAAGGGGAGGCGACATTCAACCAGACACGTTGAATATGTAATGAAAAGGTTAGTCTGAAAACAGTGGTAGTTTGATCTTCTGTAGAATAGTTATTCCCCAGTCTTGCTGGACAGAAAGCTGGTCACAAGGCTGCATATACATACTCTTATTGTCATTCTTCTCATACTTTTAGTGTCGTGTGTGCGTGTGTTTTTTGGTTTGTTTGTTTGTTTTTTTTTTGTTTGTTTGTTTGTTTTTTTTTTTTTTTTTTTTTTGGTTAAAAAAAAAACAAAAAAATCTCCCATTCCCAACAAACATGTCATTTGTTGTTTTGTATGTTTGTTTGTTTGTTTGTTTGTTTGTTTGTTTGTTTGTTTGTTCTTTTTTCCTTCCATTAGTCGCTACCTATATGCAGATCCCCTGCACTGCAACATGACCTACTTGTTACTCAGGTTACTGAAGGATGACTTAAAAGAGTATACATATGCAGCCCGCCTGGCCGGGCTGGTGTATGGCGTAGCCTCAGGGATGAATGCCATCCTCGTAAGTAAGCTGTTTGAATTATGGAGGGAATTGGGAGCGCCAGTGAAGAAAACTACTCTGAGGCTTTGAAAGCGTGTGGAAATAGCTTGGTTTTCTACAGTCAGTTTGATTAATTTGAAGTGTTGTGTGTCATTTGTCTAACCTGAGGGATTTACTGGAATCTCTGCTTGCTACTCTGCTTCTTGCAAACACCGACTCAGTATACTGCTTAACTGTAGGATATTTTAATACAGGTCCCTGGAATTGTCATAGACTCCTATTTGCATTTACCAAAGGAATTATGTCTATTTTTTTGCCTTGCCAGCTCAAATTAATTCTTTATCACGAGACTTTTTCACATCTATGATTAGTATGTTTGAAATTATTTAGTTTAATCATTTTAAATTCATTTTGATATTAATTATGAGATTGATTAATTGAATGGCATTTAATTTGACGCCCGGTGGCAATAAAACTGATAAATTCTACTGACTGTGCAGACCTTTCTGTGTACACTGAACTCTGGCTGGTTCAGTGAAGGACATGGAAGTGGCTGATGTTACAGATTCAATTCCAAAATTCATTCAGACCAATCCAATATACTCAGAGAGTGAACATGCAGCAGAACGAAGGAGGAGATACACTAGATATTTTACACAATTTTACCTACTCTTTATAATTTTTTTTTTCTTTTTTGGCAACCATTCTCTTACTTCTATCATATTAGTGTCATATAGGTATTAGATGAATAAGTGGATCTTTTGCGAGACACAAGAAATAAAACCAAATTATGCGGATTCTCTCACACATTTACAGTCATATCTCTGCTGATGCCAATGCAGAAAGGGCGATGGAAGTGAATCTGTGTCCAGGAGGTCTGATAGACATAGTTAAGAGCTAGTTGCTCAATCAGGCACCTCTGTTTCCTCCAGTTTATGAATACAGCAGTTTGTTCAGCTGTATGCGCATCTGTGCCAGGGATTTAATGTTGCATAGCAAAGTAGCAACCTACCCATCAATGAAAATGATTTGCAGTGGTGGTGTTTTGTTCTGTTCTTTCAAGCTTTCTAACTTTCACACTAACACTCTGTACCCTTTGTCATATGACCCAGTAACCTGCATTCATTAGCTACCTCTCACCAGTAAATTCATGATTGTGCTGCTATTCAACACACTGTCTGTGTCGCTGTGTGACGGGCTGTGTGTAATTGATTTGAGTCAGCAGTATTGGTGTTGCTGGCTGGCCTTTTGTCAAGGTTAATGATGTTAGGAGAGATTACTTTTAACAGGTGTCACCGCAGGGACTTAGTGACAGGGAGGGGCGAGGAATGGGCCGAGTCTGAGTGCGTAGCCATGTAGCTGGAGGTTTTGCTGAATCACGAAGGGCTATAAGGTTTGGATGACATTGCAAAGTGGAGACTTTAAATAACCTTGAATGTTCTTTCCCATTTTAAAAATATTCTTTTGCATAGACTACAGTGAAATATGTTTGCACTGCTGGAGATGATTAAGTGATGCTTCCCAATACGGATCAGTCTTTCTATACTGGTTGAAATTTTTTGATGAGGATTTTTGCACCATTTTTATAGTTATGTTTATGCCCATCATCAAAAAGATCATGAAAAACATCTTGACATGATATACAATAAGTAAAAAGACAGGTATTAAAAGAAATTTATGACATTTACATATTGTGTTGATCTGGACTGTTAGCATATTTTTACCCTATTTGTGTCCTAGTGGTCAACCCCCCCCATCCCCCTCCACATTTTTTATTTTACGTGTATTGAAACATTTAAGGCAAATGTAGACCTGCTGTCACATTTTGTGATGTGTACTGTAATACTCATCATAAGATGGGGAGTGATGGGATTTTCCTGACAGTCATTTGGTCAGCCAGCGATTACAGCACTTAACCCTAATGGGTCAAAACCTCCAAATCAACAAATAAAACTATCTTATGGTCTGTCAAACTTTTGGAAGACCACTGATCATGCTAGGCTCACCTTATCTGTCTGTTTGTTGATATTGTACCCCCTGTCTTCTGTCACTGTCTGCTTCAGCTGTCTGTTAAAGGTTACAGTGACAAGCAGCATATCCTGCTGAAGAAGATCATTGAGAAAATGACCACCTTTGAGATAGATGAGAGGCGCTTTGACATCATCAAGGAAGCGGTAAGCCCTGACTGCAGCTCCATAGTCAGTACAAAGTTTTGATGATGTATCGAAATGTTATGTACATCCATTCATTGACAAACTAACTTTAACCCATAACTATTCAGAATCTTTATATTGCCTTAAAATACAAGTGCAGTAAAGTAGCAACAGGAGTAGTTTTGATACTCTACATTAGTTTTGACTCAGTCTGCCAGCTTATAAAGTGTTGGTGTTGAACTGATTTGACCTCTCTCCCTGCAGTACATGAGGTCTTTGAATAACTTCAGAGCTGAGCAGCCTCACCAGCATGCCATGTACTACCTCCGTCTACTAATGACTGAGGTTGCTTGGACCAAAGATGAGCTCAGAGAAGCTCTGGATGGTGAGATGCTTCTTTTAATCCCTCTCTTTCTCTCTTTACTTCTGTCTCAAAGACCTAGTCGTTGTGCTTATTAGCTCCTTTTCTTCAGTGGGAATCACTGAAATCCAGAACAAATGCATAGTCAATCCCTTCTTCATCCTAGAACTGATCAAATGAAGCTTGGCCTATATAGTTAGTTAGTAGAATGAGTTCATTTGTTTGAATGTGGTAAGAAATAGGCTTTAGTTCCTGGGATAAAGTTTAAGGTGTTTGGCTTACAGTTGGACCACTCTTTTGCTCCTCTCGTCTTAGCTCTTGTCTTCTCTTCAGTCTTCCTTAAATCCTCATTTATATGCTGAGGCTGTTCTCCAGCAGATGCCTCCCTAGCTGCATTCTTTCCTCTCTGAAGCACCAGTCTGCAACCTGAAGGGCAGATTGTTATATTTTTATCACAGAGCTTACACAGACTATCCCTGGATTCACATGAGACTCAATTAACCTGCAGGGTTGAGGCCTGTAGCCCAGTCACCAGGGCCCCCAATTACCGCAGCTTGTTCCCTTATCGGTGTCCTTACCTTCTCGTCTCTCCCTGTCTGGGGTCTATGAGACATTTCTAAGTTTTATGTTTCTTAGTATCTGTGTATGTATGTGTGTATTGGTGCTGCTGATGAACAATAATTCATAAAAATCATTTGTGTCTTTCTGTCTGTGTGTGTTTCCTTTGTTGTAACTCATCCTTGAATGTGGGTCAGACGTTGCTTGAATTCAGAGTGGCCAGCTCACATTGAGACAGGCCTGATTTTTGTACATGTGTAACTAAATGTTTAAGAGTATGTCTTATGAAGCTTGCATGATAATCTAACCTGTGACCATTTTTCTCTCACCTGTGCCGGGATTGCTGTGCAGTGAAAATGCCACACAGCAGCAGTTATTCTTTTTTTTTTTTTTGGTTTGTTTGTTTAACTGATTGAGGATTTCGATTGCAGCTTGGGAGAATATCATGTGAAAATGCTCTTTGATTGATTGCTGTTGTCTCTAATCTGTATTTCAGATGTAACACTCCCACGCCTCAAGGCCTTCATACCGCAGCTATTGTCACGGTTACATATTGAAGCCCTTCTCCATGGCAACATCACCAAGGAGGTTTGTTTGGAGTCCCTATGTCTTTTACTGCCAGCTGACAGAATTTGAATTTATTATCTTATTGACTTTGTGGATTTCTGAATTTGTAAGTTTGAAGCTTTCCCTTTATATTATAGTTCTAAGTTTTGTAAAATAGTGGCAAGAAAAAGTAAGTGAACCTTTTGGAATGACCTGTATTTATGTAAAAATGTCTTAAAATGCAGTGAGATCTTCATCTAAATTACAGTAATGAACAATGATAATTATCTTAAAGGATAATTTCAGGGTGGCCATCTGTCAGCAGAAGCTTGAGTGATGAGTTGAGTGATGTCACAGGACAATGACCATAAACATTGAAGTAAAACTACTACAGAGTGGTTTCTAACAAAGTAAGAAGTAAGAATGGTGCAAAACCCCTCCCAAACACTATGCAGCTGTGATCCACATATTTAGAAAGTCCTTTTTATTAGGTTATTGCTGCTAAAGGAGGATCATCCACCAGGAACGTGAATTTTTTATGGATGTGATCTGTAGGAACATGAACCCTTACAATCGTTTGTGAGTGAGTAGCTCAAGCACATTTGTTTATATTTATTTCTGACTTAGATGAATATAAGATCACATTTCTTAGCCAATTTATTCAGAAGGCCACGTAGTTCCATGAGGTTAACATATTTTTCCTTGTTACTGTATAGGCCTGTCTTTTTTCAGTGAATATAAAGTACACGTTTTTGGCTGGAATGCCACTGCAGCACCAGCTCTGTGTATGATGCCGGCGTTGTGATTAAAATACACAAGTGGCGAAGTGCTGAGTGCCATTACTCTTAAAAAATTAATTGGTGCAAACATTTTCTGTTGCATCCAGGGGTAGTTTACAGGCAGTTTGGCAACTTGGTAAATCTAGCAGCAAAGGCGCTGACTATTCACACCCCCTTTATTGACAAAAGCACCTAGTTTCAAATTTAGCAACTATATAAACCTTAGCTATTTTCTGCAGATGAGTTGCCAGATTTACCCCATGAGCTTGAGGTTGGGCTTTCCCTCCATAGGCACACCTCTCTATGTGTCTCCTTCGATTGACTACACGATAGCCGACAGACATAAATGACCTTCCAACTTCCTCTCTGAGGGATCATTTTACACATAAATGTATCTGAAATCACAGGACAGCTGTTGTCTTTACTTTATGTTGATTTGCCAGACTACATCAGGGGTATGAAATCATTTAAGCTTAGCTTGACTGCTGGTTATCATGGCATCTTTCTGAGCTACACTTAAATCATTGATTCATACTTTTTCCATTGTTTAATAACAGAAACAAAAAAACATTTGAGAACAATTTTATTGGGACTTCAGCTGCATTAAAATACTGTATATTTGAGCACAGACAGTCAGAGAGAAGCACACAGAATAATGTTGGTCTAGCCATATAAAAGGTTTTGGCCTAGTCTTGTTATTCATAAGTAACATTCCAGTCACCCTCAACCTATTTCACTGGCGTTCCAATGGTATCACAGAGTTTTTTTGTTAATAACCACTTACAAGATTCTGCCATCAAGTCACATATTATATGATGTCACAGCAACCACATTACGCCTTGTAATGATGGAAGCATCCTAGTCTGATAGAGATAGAATTAGATTCATCCATTTCTTCTTCATCGAGCCACACTTACCTGCTTCTGTAACACCAGAACAAGAGCTGACCGAGTAGTGAGGCAGTCTTGTAATATTAGGCTTTAAGATACTTGAGGAATCAGGTGGTCATGAGAAATTTGTACTTATTCATTTTAGCTGGCCAATTGGAGGGCGGAAGTAGATCAGCTTAAAATCTGATTTTAAAAAGTTATCGGGGATGTATCTTTGATGGCAGAACGGTTAAAACCATTGCAATGTGGTAAATCTCCTACCTCTCATCTCACATTTGAATAATGCAAATTTGCTTTATTTTTCATATAATACATAAACTTTGACTGTGCTGGAAGCTCTAATCTGACCCATGTACACCACCACATACCCCCAACACTCTAAGGCATTTCTGTATACACTTAAATCTAAAAGCTCTGTAGTTGGTTTGACTTGATATTTAATGTTTGGTGGATTTCTGCATGGCATGTCCATGAACGGGAAAATATCAACTGAATATAAATCTAACCTCAGAGAATTTTAACGTGTAAGCTGAGCGCAATGCAATACCCATCTATACCATCAACCGGCTAAACAAGTGGGAAAAGTCTAATGTCAAACAAAGATAATTCAGGTCATGTAGAACCCGCAACTTAATGCAGCCTGTCGGGGAATGTCAAAAGCAACTCTGGGGCATGTACATAGAAAATCTGTAAATAAAAAAGGAGGCATTCTAAAAGGAAAGTGTGCGTAACAGAAATCTAAATAACAAATTCTTAAGAGTTTAACATTAGAGCTAAATTGTTTGTAAAGAGAATTTTCCCTTTAAAAAAATACTCTAATCAAGTTTTTGTGGACTAAAATGTTTTGTTGCCTCCCTGTCTATAATCTCTCCAGTCTGCTCTTGGCATGATGCAAATGGTTGAGGATACGCTCATTGAGCACGCTCACACGAAGCCGCTCCTCCCGAGCCAACTGATTCGCTACAGAGAGGTGCAGGTTCCAGACGGTAGGTCCTGTTCTCCCTTACGTCCCATACACACCGGTTAAGCACTCTTATCATATTCCACCAGTCATGCCCGTCTCCACAGCGACCGCACAGAAGGGTACTTACCTAGTGTTCCTGCCCTCGTCATCAGTGATGCTGTCTTGCGTTTGTAAAGATTTGATTAAATTCAACATCCCTCATTTCCCTCGGAGGAACATAATAATCACTGAGTGGAAATAGACGTCATTGGGCAAAATACCCACAAACCCTCCCCTCAGCAGTTCAAAGATGAATGCGGACACACAAAGCAAAGCACCTGTGCTGCCTTTCTGATTACATTAGGAAAATTGAGTGATGTAGAGAGGAAAACCAGAGCTTTGCAGGGCCACCTAGAGACATCCTGTGTTTCGCCGAGGGATTTTCCAGACTTGGCTCCAGGCTGCCAGTCAGACACAGAGCAGGAGTACAAGAAAAAGATGTAAAGGATGTAAATGCAAATTTGGCTTATGAAATGACAGACTGGCTAACACTTTGTCCAAGGAACACATCATTACTAAAATACTCTCGGAGCTGAAAGCTTTAGAGCATAAAGTTAATATAAATCATTTACACAATAACCTTTGTCAAAGCACTGTGTAATCAAAATGAAATCAGAAAGCTTCAACAACAAAATTTTTGGGCCTGTTGCTGTTGCGAAGGCACAGAATACTGATATATCTGTAATTTAAATGGTCAAAAAACTGTTTAAAGCAGTAAATTGTATTGTTTGTCATTGTGTACAAAGAAAATATGCAGTTTCATCTCTTATCATACAGTATTTAGTGTTTCATGGTTCCTGTGCTTATGCTAGACTAATGTCCAGTGGCAGAACAAAGTTCACAAAGACGTGAGCTTAAAAGTCAGACTTCACATTAGTGCTTTGATTAATCAAAGTTCATAGTCCAGTATAAAAATAACTGACAATGCAGGTTTACTATGCAGCAATTTGGAAACAGCAGAAAAACATTTTAACAGCAATGATAGCTTTTGTATTTCCTGACAGCAGACATTTTCCACTTTGGTTCGCACTTTAATGCATTTTCCACATGCACACCTAATTAACAGGGGCATATATAGAAATATTCTTATATATTGATTTTGATTGAAAGACTAAATCCACTGTTATGTCAAACAATACGCAGGTATTGGACATAATATTTACCGAACAGTGACGCACTGCTCTAATCTTTGTTGCTACAGTTTTTCATGCTGCCATATTCCTGATCGGATTCAGGCTCAAACATGCTTGGATGAAAACAAGTTGTGATTTCATATCAATTATGTTCTGTTACTTAGTTTAGTTACTAGTTACATAGTCATACAGTTTGCTTTCACACTTGTAAGCCCATGAGGTGGTGCTCACATGTGCTGGGTGCATTGCCCCTTGGCAGGCTTCAAGATGTTCAGACAGTCAGAACAAACTGGGCTTATACAGAAGCTTCTTAAGGAGGCCTGAGCTAATACTATCTTTCGGCCAGAGGCTGAACTGAGGGGCTGCATAACAGGCAGTTTGAGATGAGTAGGGACTCTTCCTGAACTGCAAATCCTGGAAAGCTAGTCCCAGAATATAAAAGTAGAGCCGTAAGTGAGCGTAATAGGTCCTTTAGTTAAAACTTTTGACATGTTGAGAAGAACGTGAGGGGAGACTCGAGGACAGGGGACACGCCTTGAGTGCAGAGCCAGCTCAGTGCCCAGTCAGCATGTGCATAAAGGTACCTTCATTATCCAGCCCTACCTGTTCCTCCATTCAAAGTGAGCTTGATCACACTGGACTCAAACAAACTGAGGCAGAGTATGAGGCGGAGCCTGGTTTTTCCCATGTGAGAATGGAAGGCTCTTGAAGCAAATTTCAAGTACAGATAAAAGGCTAGAGGAAAAGATTTTGGAGCCACTCAGCAAAATAGCATGATGTTGGCATTCAGCAATATGTCTCCACCTTTCTGGAGAGTGTCACCACTGTCCTCTGTCTGAACTTTTCTGTTTTAATGTATTACACTCAATCTATGCCTAAGGCAAAGTGCTTAACAGGCTTAACAGCATCTACAATTGAAACAGCTCATCCATTTTTTCGCAGGCATCAGTTATGCAAGTTACTTTATGTTATGTTTTTGACAGACCTGAGTATGCATACAGGAATAGCTTATATAGAGGTGTACAGCCAAGGCAGTGAAATTCATTTCCATGCTTATCATGGATCACAGTGGATTTAGGGTTCATGAAAAGGATTCTACCTGAAACTACTTCCATTTGTTTTTTCTCAGTCGCTGCATTACATACTAAGTGTAGTTCTCAACATATCTCAGCAAGGCACAGTCACGTTTGACAGAATCCTTTGAACTTTAACAGGCTTTATGTATAATCTAAATTAAATCTGCACACACGTAGTAGACAGGAATTAAACTGTTTATGTTATCTTATTCAGTCATCCATTACCTGTTCTATTATCCATTTTATGTTTGAAAAGTGGAGCAGTAAGACGGGTTGGAAGGGAAAGTGGCTTACAGTATTTTTAAAAATATAGAAAAAAAATTACTAAAATATTTTGTTTCAATAGACTAGAATATTTCCTTAACTGCTTTAGTTTCTTTATCCAATACATACAGATAAACAATGCAAGCTCCTTCACTTGTGTTACTTCCTTTAGTCTGCGACTGAAATAAAATGGGAGTTGTTTTGTTTGTTTTTTGTTTGTTTTTGTTCAGGCCCAGCTCAGAAGCCCTGCCCTTTTTCTGTGCTCCTACGGTTCATTTCCAAGTGAATGCGTTTACTTTGTATGATTAGAATACTGAAAAAATAAACAAATACTCTTCTCTCCCTCTTAGGTGGCTGGTATGTTTACCAGCAAAGGAACGAGGTTCACAACAATTGTGGCATTGAGATATACTACCAGACTGACATGCAGACCACCCACGACAACATGCTGCTGGAACTTTTCTGTCAGATCATCTCAGAGCCCTGCTTCAATACACTGCGAACCAAAGAACAGCTTGGTGAGCCCAAAATAAGATGTCCAACCTTACATTTATAGCATTTTCCAACAAAGATTTCAAGTCATAAAGATGCAAAATTTTCTACTAATTCATGAATATTGATTCAAGAATGTTTCTTAGAGAACTATTCTGCTTTAATCTGCATTCTGTAATTGGAAACTGCTCTATAAAGTACAGAGACTGAAAATGAAGTGCTGTCAACCATGATGATTATTATTAATTTTGGAAAGCAGTTCTGTAATACTAGTGCTGGACCATAGAGAAACACAGAGACAATCATAAGAATAAAGTGAGGCACACACTTCACAAAATCCTTCATATGGAGGATTTTGTACATGAGTGTGTGATTGTGAAATTAATAGTTCAGAGCCAAATGGTCTTTGATTGTTATTTATTTATTTTCTGTACAAGCTAAGGGGTCTTCCTTCTGATCCCTTGCATATCTCTTCCCCTCCGCCCCCCAGGCTACATTGTGTTCAGTGGGCCCCGGCGGGCTAATGGAGTTCAAGGGCTGCGCTTTATCATCCAGTCAGAGAAGGCACCCCACTACCTCGAGAGCCGCGTGGAGGCTTTCCTCTGCACCATGGAAAAGGCTGTGGAGGAGATGAACGATGAGGCCTTCCAGAAACACATCCAGGCCCTGGCCATCCGCCGCCTGGACAAACCCAAGAAGCTGTCTGCTGAGTGTGCCAAGTACTGGGGAGAGATCATCTCTCAGCAGTATAATTTCGATAGAGGTGAGGCCTCCCTCTAGTCCTCTTCACTTCACTGCCAACTCCTGATTATGTTTAGGTTTCAGGCCAAATGCGCCTGGAATTTTTAAGCATATTTAAATATAATTTAAAACCTTTTCTTGCTCTACCTGCTAATATGAAGAGCTTGTGTTACATACAAAGTCAAATATGAGTTCATGAGAGTTATCAATATTTCGTCAGTCCCAGATGGGGGAGGATGCCTCTTAGAGCTGCACAAATTAGGATCGATTAAAGCCTGAAATAATCTGCAGCCGTAGCACACCTCTCTGTTGCAGCACTCTCCTGAGTGCCGTAATGGATTGTAATGGCCTGATTCACTGGTAATCTGCCTAAAGCCCTGAGTGATGGCAACACTGAAAGGCTGCCAAGGGAGTGGTGGTGATTACTGATACTAGCAGTGATGGAGGGGGGAGGAGAGTTGGGAAAGTGGTGTGAGTTGTATGTTTTCTGTGCCCTTGCTGTTGAATGTCAGCTAACCTCAGTCAGAGCCTACACAGTTTGCTTGATGGGCTAACGGAGGTAGAGCTTCTGTTCTGTTTATACAAATAGATGTTTATTTGATATGGTTAGGTTAAGGTTCTTTTAAGGTTTGGTTTACCATCAGACTATTCATCGCAGTAGAGGGCGTCCGAGTGGTGACTGGTGAAATGCTCAGCAAGTCAAAACATATGAACAGTGGTGCCTTGGCGAGATACATTACTCCAATATTAAGTCCAGGACACAAACAATAAACATAAATGAATATCATGGAAATGATAGTTGGCAGCTCAAGCCTCAGCTGTCAGAGCTTTCCACAAGGAACTGAAAACACTTATGTACAACTTTTTTTTTTTTTTTTTTTTTTTAAACACTTGGTGCTTTCAGTTGTGTTATTATGCATCAAAAAATAAAGCTGACCAGCTTTCACTCACTGGATCATTAGTCTCTGAAGAACTTAAGTTTCTGCAAGTTTAGTTTTTAAAATCTACTAACATGAGGTGAAACTGCCTGCTGCCTGCAGAGGTAACCTATAGAGACTGTTTGTACAAATTGGATCTTAAACAGAAGCAATTCAAAGTTTACACAAACCGTAAGATATGGGTTAACATGAGTCTTTGACTCCCTCTCCTCAGGTTGTGAGCACCACAATGGTCCTATGCCTAAAACTGGTTTTGTTGACAATTCTGTTTTCCCTTGTTGTGTGACAGATAACATTGAAGTGGCATATCTGAAGACTTTGACGAAAGAGAACGTAATGCAGTTCTACAGAGTAAGTAGTACAACTTGTCATACGATGACACTTCCCTTTGATTAAATTTGACAGTGCACGGTGGGAGACACATCCCTGTCCTCTTCGTCTTCAAACTGACATCTGTGTGAATCAGTCATCATTATCTGTTTATTTGCATTGTTTCCATTTTTTTAATTAGAAAAGAAACTCACATATTTTTGATAACAACACAATTCATGTCAGGGGACTTTCAGACTCTGCAGAGGCATAGGGAGGTGTTAGCTGAGAATCAATTTAATTCACCCACCTTTAAATAAGGTCATACATCTAATTCTCATGTTTTGATTAGAGGGCATTATGGTTTTAAACACCACACAAATCTGAGCTTTGAGAATTTTAGCTAATCATTTGATATGGAAATGCCAACATAATTTTACAGCATACAAAGATAAAATGACACCCTGGGTGCAATTACTCCCCAAACTGCCTCAGTTTTATTTGGGCAGCCTTAAATTATGATGCTCATTTGACCTTAATTAGCGGAACTTTGTTGCTCTGGTTAATCTGTATCGACGACAACAGAGGTGTCGCTAGGAGGAAGGTACATAAATTAAAACAATAGCCCTACATTATTTGACATGGAAGGGTCATGAAATATTTCAGAGGTCCATCAGTCATTATTAAAGGCATGTTTGAACTGTCCAATGAGTAATAGTTCAAAAGTCACTAACAATAAAATTAGCGCTGACGCAGTCCATTGTTTTTTGCTGCCTGACCCTAACCTGATCACTTTTCTTTGAAAAAATTTGGACTTGATATAATTTCAACATACAATATGGTGATAATATGAGCTGACAAGAAAGGATTTGTTTAGACTGACAAACATTTGCTTATTTAGATTGACTGTTAAACATATGGGAAAGTGCTATAGCTCTTACAGACAGTTCGCTGTTTGGGATTAAAAGTTCCCTTTTGACCCTGGAAACAATACTAGAGAAACTTCTAAACACAATTCAAGCCATTTAGTAGCTGTCATGGAGCTTTTGATCATATCACACTGGAGTTGTCATGTCATGTCATGTTTTTTTTTCTGAGAGCTTGAAGGACGTT
Organism: Istiophorus platypterus; assembly: GCA_016859345.1. Lineage (NCBI taxonomy): Eukaryota > Metazoa > Chordata > Actinopteri > Istiophoriformes > Istiophoridae > Istiophorus > Istiophorus platypterus. The sequence goes on from CM029124.1 coordinate 20,286,775, forward strand.
TTCACCCATGTCTGCATAAAAGCTAGTGTTCAAACATAAAACTGGGAATGTGAACATAAACCTCTATAAAGCCAGTACAGCAGGGCAAATCCATCTGCTGATGAAGACTTGGTTATATGATTGAAAGCTCCAGAACACAATCAAATAAACCTACGTACACGTAATAAGATCTGCTGAGGCTGTTCTCCACTCTTTACACTCACATTGATATTTTTTTTAAACCTGCTTTTAAAGCATTTTCTTAAGTTTTCTTGGTTAGATAATTGAGGAAGTGAGTGAAGGACACTAGTTACTTTAAAAGATGTTACCAATTGTTCTCGCAACTTCTTGGAACATTTCGTATATTTGACAGATGGATGAGCCTGGTAAAGGAAAGTATCAGAGTCCCAGTATGCACTAGAGAATCATGTTTTACCTTCCTACTGTGGATAATCAGAGTTGTATTGATAGACTGTACGGTATAAATATTATCCGACTGCATACTATCAATCATAACAGCGTTACACAGCAGCGCCGGCATGATAGTTTCGTTTTTGATAAAAGTAGAATTGGCCCAATATACAGAGTAAGACAAGCTGCGCGTGCACGTGTGTGCGCAGACACACCAGTCTGACGTCCTAGCTTTCATTTCGTCCTGCTTCTATTCGTAGCCGTGGAGGTGACACTGACCCAGGGCGCTCACAGCATATCAGCTGCCGTAATGACAGCCTGCCAGCCTGTTTCAGGGGGGATAAAGGGCCAAAGACACTCGGCCGCTGAAAGAATTGGCATTATCTCAGCCCAGCAGAAACCATTACAGGACCCGTGCAGAATAAACTTAATGCATTTCTAATGTCATATCAGCTTGCAATCACTTTTTTCCCTATTTTTGGTCAGAGTGGACGCTGTCTGACTGCAGATGAGTCAAATCTTCAGTCTAATACAATCCTAAATCCAGAGACGGTGATGAGACCCGGCTTTGTAGCTAAATCTCAGCAGGGCTGTCACAACTGATCTCAGGCTCAGTGAGAAACACACAGCCAGTCTCTTCTTCTGTGGTAGCAACACCACTGATGAGTCGTTCCATTAACTATTTCCGATGTAGTAATGATTTGGATTTTTTTCCTGAAACTATATGTGAACATTTTGAATGAAACTCAAAATTTTAGCTGGAGTAATGATGCTGTCATCATGAAAAAGAGAACCAACCGGCAACAATGTTCCCTGCCACCTGCTGGGCATCATTTCGTCTGTCTGTCTCCTTAGGAATGGCTGACAGTCGATGCCCCAAAGAGACACAAGGTGTCCGTACATGTCCTGTCCAGAGAGATGGACTCCTGTGAGTATCTGTGGACACATATTGGTTGCACTGGCCTCACTCTGTGTCAGGTTTACCTGTTCATCACTGTGTCTGTTTACCAGGTCCAATAGTGGGAGAGTTTCCCGCTCAGAATGATGTCAACCTTGCTCCTGCTCCTTCTCTGCCACAGGTAACCACCATGTTCTGTCAAGCTGTCTGCTTTCCTAACTAGCGAGACATGTTTACTCCATTCAGGCTCAAGTCAACAAAGCAATGTGCAAAGTTCAAATCCTTAAATTCTGGCAGCATGACATCAATGAACTGTACACACCACAAGCGAAAGATCATTCAAAGGATCATTCCAGCTGTCTCTGGACAGGGGGAGGAAAAAAAAACACTTTCTGCAGCTCGATGACACTTAGAGCTAGTCTCTGTAAAAGGCCCTGCAATTTTTTGAAGTATAGCAAAATGCTATATTTTCCATATTGTCAACAATTCACATGAAAAGACCAAAGCCACCAGTTAATAGATCCCATCTAAAGCCTGGTATATCTTTTCCTCTGTCCACTGTTGTTCAAAAACTGTTAGAAATTGAAGTGAAGCCCTGCTGCTGCTCCAAATACTCACTAGAGGACCAGTGTGTATTAATCCACAGCTGAAAATAGTCACTGCACCGTTTAGTTTGAGTAACGTTTCTGAGAAACCACAGTACCCAACAGATGTAGGATGTAGGATATTCTTTAGCCTTTTTTGAAAATGAAACTATACCTTTGTGATCTATAGACTCAAGCAAACTGAAGAGACTGTAGCTGCTTCTGCGGAGTGAGAAAGTAATGATAGTGTTACCACGGAAACGGTGTGCATGTAGCTCTTTTTGCCATCAGATGCAGCTTAGGGAGGAAACGGACCAAGTAGAACAGTGTGTAGACGTCTGTCGGTCTGACCTGCCAACTCTTGTCTCCCAGCCCACGTTGGTTCAAGACATGACGGAGTTCAAGAGGAGCCTGCCTCTGTTCCCCCTGGTCAAGCCTCACATCAACTTCATGGCCGCCAAACTGTGAGCGGCGCCGACAGGGTGACACGCAGCAGCACGGGGGGCAGCGGGGGAGGGCGACCGCGAGGGACCTCGCTCTGTTCCCACCTACACCCCTCCCCCGCCCTCTCGTCCCGTCAGGAACACTTTCATCCGACTGAGCCTGCATGAGCGTGTGTGTGCGTGTGTGTGTGCGTGCGTGCGGCGTTGCGTGCGTGTTTTTGCGTGGGTGCATGTGAATGCGCGTGTGTATTTGTCTGGCAGGCTGGAGCCACTAGAAGAGATGCTTGGAAAATGCGTGTGTTTGAATCACAAAGTTTAGCCGTGGTTGTCAACCTAGCTGTGATAACGATAGAGGTCACACCAGACTCACCTCATGTTCAGTTCTCTGAAAAGAGATGCAACACTCACACGCATCACAATACTGTGTAGGTTGTTGTAGAGGAAATAGGAACAACCTTAAAAAAAAAAAAGAAAGAAAAGAAAGAGAGGGCCAGATCCCTTTGAACAAGTTCAAGTGAACTGCAGAAGCTTCACATTAGGAGGCGTTTTATTTGAATTATTCAGAGACGTGCTGCTTTGAGAATGGATAGTGGGTTTATTGTGCTGAACTGCGGAGCTGTGGAGGTTAATGACAGCAGCTCCACGCAGGTCTGCTGTTTGATTTGTCTAACTGGAATGTTTGCCATGTAACTCTCCTGAAAACGTTATCACAAAAGACACGCACGGTTGAAAGGAGTATTTTATTCAAATTTATGCATTTCTGAAGAATACCTGCCTTATAATTATGTTTTTAAACCTTGCAGCTTTTCTTTTCTTTTTTTTTTTTGCTTGTAAACTGGTAAAATGTTGGGACCCTTTGAGGAGCTGTTTTAAATTGCTAATCACAAAGAACCATGCCCATGAACATTTTTATTTTTTATTGCATTTTACAGTAGTATGTAATTCAGACATCTCAGGGTTGCCTCCATGCTGTTTTTTTTTTGTTTGTTTTTTTTGTTTTTTTTTTTAAACATTCAATTTTATTAGTGATTGATTAAAATACAAAACACTTTTATCAGTCTGTCGTCTACTTTGTTCCCTTCACTAAATGTGATCATTTTCTAATTAGTCCTCTCAAAGTTAGCTTTTTTTAAATCTCAAAGGAAACGGCGGCTTTAGAGACGAAACAGTATTTTATTTTTCCCTTTCTGTTTTTGCTCCAGGGAAATTTTCATTAATCGTACACCGTGTGTCACTTTCTGCAGCTTGTGCCTTTCCAGGGGGGCATCAGTCAGTTTGTTTCTGGCTCCACTGAGCTGCACCTGGTCTGATCTGGGGCAGAATCCCGGAGGATCTGACACCCAAGCCCGCCCCCCTTTTCTCCCAAATTGCTGGACTGTGCACTGGCTCTTACAGCACAAATTCCAGGAAAAAAGCAGCTAGTCTTTTTATTCTGAAAGTAAACTCTCTCTCTATATATATATATATATCTATATCTATACATAAATATATATATCTATGTATAGATATATATATTTTAAAAAATTACTTGTTGATGTCTAAAGGGAGTTAGAGAAAAGCTCCAGTCTGGATTTCTTTCTGAATATATGCACTTCTCTCTCAAAGCAATAAACTGAGTAATGTGGACGGTGAACAGTGTGTGGCCGAACGACATGTGGCCCAGAGCAGCTACCGCAGCTGGATCCACGCTGATCCCAGGCTCCAGCCTAAACCGTGGAGAGCACTGTGTCCGTTGTGAGCGGTCGCCGGTGTGTAAAAAGCAACGTCATTGCCGTGCAAGCATGACCTGCTCTCAGGTGCTAACCAGCTTTGCTGTGTTTAAAGAAAAAAAACAAAAAACAAAAAAAACTGCTGTTGGAGCTGCCAACGACTCTGTTCATTCAGCCAGAAATCAGAGTTGAGACCCCCACCGCCACCACCACACCCCACCACCACCACCACCCCCACCACCACCACCACACCCACCACCAAACCTGCTCTCAGGTCTAGTTCATCGCTTACACACACACACGATGCCGCCGAGACTTGAGTTGATTTAGGTCAAAGTTGGAGGGGAGCACCTACGTGATTGTGCTGTATCAAAAGCTTCTTCAATGTTTTCCAGCATTTTACTATGTCGGATCAAATCCATTTTTTTTATTTATTTTTTTTAAATTGACAACTGAGACCCACTTTCATCATTATCTGCTACTGTGTTATAAGAAGCTATTCACTCGTGGTCAAAACCCAGAGACAACCAGCAGCAGCAGGCCCTAGTTAGGCAGCGTCCGGGGGCCTTGACGAAGCCGTTTTCATGCAGTGTTCAGTAGATACTAGCAAAATTACATATCAGGCTTGGATGGGCCGTACACCGTTTACCTTGAAGTATATAGACGTTGGTATACATTTTGAAAAATCTGAAGCTTTTTTTTAATTTCTGGATATCTTTTGGCAACACAGGGCTGTGATTGGCTGGTTGGGTTCATGGGCTGATGATACAAGAGTGCTGATGTTCTTTGCATTGTGTCCTCTGTTTCTAATTAATAAACAACTCAATGGAACCAGGTACATGTTTCTGATGCAGAGTTTTCCTTGGCTACAATCCCGACACGTGCACTTCAACATTTGGAAAAATACATTTATTAACAGAACTGAAACCATTTAACTCTTAAGTCAGAAGCGACGGCTGTACAACACAGTTCACACTCAAGTCTCCAACCCTGCAAAAAGAGACGTTTAACTGACTGTGCTGGGGAAGCTGTGGTTTGCAGATGGGGGAGGACATCTGTAAAGCAGGCACAGTTATACATGTGCAGGTTAACTATTCCAAGTGGTCGGCTATACATCAGGCCTCTTAACAGGAAGTCATATACTACAGGTTCGTGTGTTTTCCGAGGGGCAGAAAACGGCAAAAACAAATGGCCTCATGAATAAAATGGAAATGATAGTCACATTATGCTCCCAATGATTTAAAACAAACCTTTTTTGTATCATGTAGTGCTATGTTAAAGGGTCAGTTCACTGAGATTACAAAATGCCCTTCACTCTTGCCTCTAATGCAGCTCTTGAGATTTTTCTACCAGAGTAAAGTTCTCATCTTTAACAGCATTTAAATACTGGAGCGGTGCACGTACAAAAGAACTGAATAGATTCCTACTGATGAAATTATCCTAAATTAAATGAAGTTTGGAAAAAAAATTCTGACTTTTTTTTGGGAGGGCGGTAGCTTTCAAATGAGGTCAGTTTCAATAAAATGACATTTATCTCTAGTGTTGTGTAGGAAGTAGAAATCAAAAATCTAAATTATCTGCCCAGCTACATAACACTAGTATTGAGTGAGAAAATATGGCTTGTAATTTGGGTGAACTGACCCTTTAATTCCCACAATGGCAACATGTCAGTGGCTCCAATGACTCATTTTAAACTGCACTTTCTAAAATACACTCATGTCTGCTCACATCTACCACATTCTGGCAACATGAACGTGATCGTCACAGGGGAAGACAAGAAAAAAATGGAACTGTATCTTTTAATAAAACCCAGACAGAAGAAGTCCAAACAAGTGTCCATGTACTTTCAATGAAGTTTCACATCTCCCAGCGAAAAGTGCTACATCGAATGTCATGTGCGATTCACCCGGCGCTTTCCAGTCCGGCATCCCGTCACTGCAGAGAGCACTGAACAGACTAACACGGCCACACATCTGGCAGAGACGGTGTCATGGCAACAGGCTGCAGGAGCTCGCACAAACCTGAAGCACTGCGATGGGCAGCAGTGCTTTAGAACACACCACGGAAGAGCTTTATTTCTTCTCTTTTCTTTTAAATGGAGATAAAGATACAGACAACGTGAAGACTGCCAGGGCATGTGGGGAGGGGGGAAAAAAAAAAAAAAAATCACAAAATCTAACACACATCCCTCCTTTTTGTGTTAGGTCTTTGAAACCTCAACACTCCAGACAAATGTTTCCTCCTGGCTGTGGTTAATGTACTGCATCATAATTCACAACTGTTAAACACTTTTTATTCTTTTATTATCAGTACATTCTATACACTAAACATTACTCCTCATTCAATATAAACCCCCTGACACTGGCAAAGGGGACTTTTCAAATCTGCAAAACAAATATTATAAAACAATCATTTATTAATATTATAAAACTTTATAATTACACGTGCCCTGCTTCTTTCTTTCTCCTTAAAATACAGTTAAGTTTACAACAAGTATTAGTTATGTGACTGGTGAAACACTTCACATCTGCACAAGTTCTTGGGGAAGAGATGCGGTGTGTGTTAATGTGTGTGTATCTGCAAACGTGCTCCGGGTCTGTGTCCACGTGTTCTCTTCCGTCTTCACCTAACAAAAGCGTCAGAAGATAAAAACGATGTGTGGCGGCGGTGGTGAGGATCCTTCTGTTGAATGTCAGCTCCAGAAGGGCTGAGAGGGGTGAGGAGGAGGAGGAGGAGGAAGAGGAGGAGGAGGATCTTAAGTCCGTTTCACCAGCACTTCCTGCCCAGGGTCTGACCAACATGTCCACCCCCCCCCAGCTCTTTAGCAGAGGTGTGTGCGTGTGTGGGGGTCGTCCAGCCATCCTCCCTCCAGACCGCCCCCCCACCTCCTCAGGCTTCCTCCTGCTCCGGGAAGTTGAGGATTTTGCGGTGGGCTTGTCTCAGGTACTGCTGCTGTTTGAAGTACACCTTAAACGCTCCCTTGATGGCCACAAAGGCAATACCCCCCTGTAGGGAAAAAAATGTTAGGAAAAACATTTAAAGTCATATTCAGCTCAAACATTGAAGCCCCCCCCCCCCCAGGGCTTAAGATCTTTAAATTTCCACGCTGACTGTCACATATATGACAACAAAGACGAGATCTTCCTGGCTAATTCCTGTCAAGCTGTGAGAAGGGAATAGTAGAAAACATTTATGATACTCTGTTGTACTTATTGGCTGTGTGGGGTCACAATTAAAATTAAAGAGCAGATTTAGTCTGTGACGTGTGAAAAAAGTCCTCCAAATATCCGACAGGTCCTCAGACCTGAACAGGAATCTATCTCACCTGTGTGGGCAGGTGCATGTGTATGTCTTCTTCTTCTGTTTGGTTTCTTAGTTGGTTCACAGGAGGAAATCTTCAGATCCTTAAATTTAGTATTAATAAAGTAAAATCCTGAATTAAACTTTTTACTTTAAGTCTGATGTTGTTCTCTATTTTTCTAATTGTCATCGAATCTCGTGACAAGGACGACAAAGTCAAAATTGTATTTGCCCGTCTCTCAACACTTTCTTCTTCCCAACCCTGTCTTCAGCTCTCAGCCCATTGGTTCCCACTGAAGACAGAAATATTTAAAATTGGATCACATTATATATACAATGTATAGTTTCAATTTTTATTAAAAATCTAGATAATTATCTACAACAGATTGGTATTGAGTGATGTCTGCTAAAAACTACAAACAAAAGTAAATAGTGTATTAGTTGAAACAAATACACAGTGAGTATTCACAGCAGCAGACCGGTGCGTGTGGATTGGACTCTAACTGCTGAACTTAAGAGTTCTCATTATGCAGAAAACCGTTCCCTCAGTGCTATAGTTTCAAATATTTTATAACTGATTTCATATTATTGATCTGATTCTCAAGAAGTCATCATTTTTCATAAGATGACCATATGACAAATCTGAATATGCAAATTAGCTAGTAACTAAAGTTGTTTAATAAACATGGAGTTAATTGGTGTAGTTTCTCTCTGAAATGTATCAAGTAACAAAAATTGAAATTGTACAACAATAACTTGAAGTGATCTATAAGGAGGGAGGGGGTTACAAAATACTGACATTGTATGTGATGTAAATGTACGTGCCACAACTACAGTTTATTTTTTTCTATTTTTAAATTAGGAATTAAAAATTAGCAGTGTATTAACATTTGAAGAAAGGTTCATTTTAATGGTGGTTTGCTGCAGTGGTTTGATTAACTTTTTTTAACCCAAATATATCTGCAATTTTCCCAGGAGTAGCTGAAAATGGTACTTGCAGTGTACCTGAGTGACTGTAACATCCCCACCATGATCCTGAAATAACCGATCAGTTCAACTGTTAATGTGCTGTAGATTAAAAAGACTTAAATCACCTAATTTTGAATGATGCTCTTTGGCTGATAAATTTCTTTTGACAAATCTTTTCAGAAGCTAATTCTAGAAAAGTCACTCGTCTTCCTTCCCTCACATGCGAGACTTGGTCATGACGGAGCTTTGATCCAGCAGCAGCCTGAGCTCAGCGGATGAGGACCGATTGTTCGGTGGCATCGGTGCAGCCTGGATTACATGAGCCGCTCCGGTAACCTCTCTGTCCTCAACACTAGTGAGTAAGGAGGGGCCAGATGAATAAAGTGGAGCCATTTATCCACTAACACTGTGGCTGTGTTCCCTTCAAACACTAGAACATACTGCTCGGTTCTCTCTCCAAGCAGATGTGACTGTGTTACAGAAAATAATTCTGACTTTGAAGCTCCTAGTTATGGTAAATCTGAAATAACGATCGTTCCCCGTTCCACAACTATGTGACAGGTTGGTTGTGCTCCTAGTGCAGTGTGTTTTTGTACCCACCAGGATGGTCCTCTGCAGGTTGGAGTTGACGCTGCTGAACATGAGCTTCCCCACGATGGTGGCGATGGTGGGGAAGACCAGGGCGCCACACAGGATTCGTGTGGCCGACACGTGGTCTGCCAGGGGGCTGGCCTCCGCGGGGATCCGAGGTACCGGGCAGCCGATCCCTGAGGAGACGCAGAGAAAACAGCAGCAGTGATCCGGCTGAACCCCACATAATTTCAGTCATGTGTGTTTATGTTAATTAAGCCGCTCCTCTGTAGCCATACCATAACTTTCTGTGTGACTGTGATTTCAACCATGTCCACAAAGCTTCTGTGCATGAAGTATATTAAGCTCATTGTCTGAATCTGTTTTGACATAACATCTGCTTCTCAAATGGATTCATGATATCATGCTGAAGATGCTTCTCTGAAAATGGTAGCAAATTTTTGTTTTCGTTTGAATATCTGTCTTGTTAATTTCTAATTTTTCTGTGCTTTAATTGCAGCGACACAGTTACAGCTTCTGTGCAAATTGATTTCACATTGAAGGTAACATCTGAATAACATCCGAATATTAGACAGCCAACTTTCAAACCAAAACACTATAAAGCACACCGTAAACACTACACCAGTGCCCTGACCTGGGAAGATACTGTTGAGGATCTGCAGCTTGTTTGAATATTTCCTCCACAGACGCAGCACGTAGTCCTCCCAGCGGATCATCTTGCCCAGGATCAACATGACAGGGATGGTGGGCAGACCAATGAGCAGGAACAGAGGGTCGGCGCGCTCCATAACATCCAGGCCCTCCTTATGGCCCACCACCTGGATGGCAGAGAGTACAATGTGAATGGAAAACAGGCCCAGAGAGGAAGGAGCAACGGAGGAGCACAGAAAGGTGATTGTGACTTGACCAGTACTTTTTCTAACCACATGCAGATTATTTGCAGTTTTGTAAAACAGAACTCCCAAATAGAAATACTTGCATAAGTTGCAAAACTACCTTTGAGTACACTATGATTCTGTTTGCCAGCGCACAGGTACAGTCAACGTCACAACACCGACCAGACTGAGCAGGCCTGTTATAAACCAAAACCCTTCAGGAGGGATCGCTGGTCCAACCTGCATGACGGTGACGGCTCCGTAGGTGACAGCAGTCCAGTAGATGGAGCCCACCATGATGCCCGCAGCCGCAAAGGGTCCAGCCTTAGAGATGAGCCGGTCTGCCAGGTCAAGCACGTAGACCACAGGACCTTATGGGGGAAAACATCAGATATTTAATTCAATTCAATCCATTTTGCATTTATATTGCGCCATATCATTACAGAAGTTATCTCAGGGCACTTTTCGTATAGAGCAGGTCTAGACTAGACTCTTTATAGTTATTTTTTACAAAGATCCAACATTTCCCCCAAGAACAGCACTTGGTGACAGTGGCAACTTAAACTTCCTTTTAACCGGTAGAAACGTTGAACAGATCCTGGCTCAAGGTGGGTGGCCGTCTAACTCGACCGGCCGGTTTGAGAGGAAAGGGGGAGGGCATAAAACAATACAGGTACCATGTAAAGATGTGTTAAGAGTTTGAACTGACAGAAGACGTGCAGCTTTCATTTCATAGTTGTTGTTCTCACTGTTGTATGTGACATTGACAGTTATATTCAAGAACTGTGGGCCCTTTCTTGCGGCGCTGTATAAAATACAGCTGCAACCTACGTATTTTCATTATTGATTTAACTGCCGAATTTTTTTCCAATTAATAATTTGTCTGTAAAAAGTCAGGAAATTGTGAAGTTGACATATTCATGATAAACTGTTTGGTTCAACCAACAGTGAGAAACCCAAGGATATTTAATTTACATGATGACAAAGACTTTTTCTCATAAAAAACAACTCTTTCAATATTTGTTTAATTATCAAAATATTTTCTGGTTAATTTTGTGATTATCAAGTCGTTTCAGTTCCTACAAAGTGGTAATTTTACAGTATCAGCCATTTCATTTCTATGTGATCAGAAAATTATGTGAGTGGCAAACTATTATAATTTATGAAATATTAGTATTATTATTTCCATTCAGTTTTAAATTAAAATATAATCCTGGGGAACAAAAGTGCTCAAGAAATAGTATGTAAGTATGTATGAGAAACTTGTTGCTGGTGAACATTCAAATAAATATGGGTCTGTGAATGTCTTAACACCCCTGGGACATTAACCTTGTATATAAAAACACAGATTTGTGCATGAGAGTAAATATTTTCCATATGGTTCCTCTTTAGGCCTGCTTATGAGAGGATATTGAAGCCAAGTGTAAGACGCTGTGGGAGATACACAGACTAGACAATCAGCCAATGAAAAGTGAGTGTTTGCAGAGGTCATGAGACTTCTGCTGCTAAAATGACAATTTACACTCAAACTCAACACACACTATATATCTCTCGTCTACAAAGATAGGCAAGAGCCATCATTTTTTGGGCATTCTACTCTATGTAAGAGTTGAGCTGATGGGTCGAATGACGCAGGAATTAAGCGGCACTGTGACATGTGACCACAAAGTTTCGTTTTCTTTCTACAGGCGGAATTACCTGTATTAAGAGTAAAAGAACTGAACACACAACGAAGCTCAGAGTAAATAAACATCATGTGATTAGGCAGGCAAGTATGATGAGAAAATGTCAACAATGTATTCATGGGAAAGTAAAGTTTCTTCCTTGAGGCTTTACCAAAGATTGAAGCATGTCAGGTATGGTGCACACCTTGTGTTGTATTGACAGAGAGGGAGGAGGCCTCTAAGACAGGTTCTACCTAGAAATACCGAAAAATAATTGGGATGATTCTCGACAAGCATGTCATACAGATTGATCAGGGGACCAAACCAGCACTCGGAACATTTAGGTCACTGTCTGACATCAGGGGCAGGACAAAAAATAAATAAATTAATTTTAAAAATTGTGGGATCCCTGCTGCATCCTCTTTTTTGATATTCTGGGCTGACTCGAGGGAAATCATTCAATATTTACAGGAAGGCAACCTGATTTCCTCCCTCAGACAGACCAATTCACAACCTATTAATAACCACCTCAGGAGTCAGTGGGAGGGGAGCAGGGTGTGGATGCGACCAGAGGGAGCAGGCGCAGAACACTATGAGCACTGGGCCTGGATGTGTTGCAGTGGAACTCTTAGTTCTAGATTCAAGAGGAGATACACAGCTCAGAGCTGTCTGGATTTATAGGCCCTGAAAACCTATTTTCTGTAACACCTTACTATAATCAGTGTTGTCCCACATACAACCAAAATGTTCTGCCAAAGTAGGTACAGTTTTGAGAATCTCACGAGAAATTTCTTTAACTGATCCATCACGGAACCCTACGCCCCTTAGTTACCGGTTTTCCATTCCCACATGGCACATATGAAGTTTACAGTGAGAAGTGCCAGATTTACATATCTAAATTCTTAGTAATTCTTTTCTTTAAATTTGTCTGACTTCAGACAAAAGCAAACTTCTCATTAATCTCAAAAATGTAAGATCAGACTCTTATTTCTTTGCATTCTTCTTTGTACCTGGGGTCATCAAAGTATGATGCACTATTAAAATATCTATAGTGCCGTCGAAACAAGAGCAAAGGACGATTTTAACAGGTCACTGTTAAAATCACAAAAAAAAAACCCTTCCAAAAATTAAAGGTTTTAGGGCACAAAAAATTGTTTGTCTTCCAGAGAAACAGTAACATATTTATAGAAGTGGTCCAAAGGTCGACAGGCTTCTTGACAGATCTGCTAGTCTCTTGCAAAGGCTGCCACTTATAATCGCATCACATCCAATAGTTTCAACACATCATGATTTTGACACATCTTGTCAAATTGAGAAATAAAGCTGCCGAAGCATTAAAACAGTGCTGAGTCATTGGTCATTGGGAAAACAGGACTTGGTTCAAGAACTCGTTCCCCTCTTGCCATGTCAGCAACAGATTGATAAATATATTAATAATGTTCATTTATGCTACCAGGCTGATGTACAGCAAGTAGAAAACACATCAACCTCTATCATTTATGATTAAGGATGACTGTGCTGCAGTTGGTTACAGGCTTCCGGCAGAAGGGATTACTGGCAGAGGTTCCGGGCAATCTCCTAGTCGTCGTGTACCGTAAGACCTGACCAGAGATAATGTAAACACCTCAGCAGATACATCTACATCTATAGCCTGCAGAGGAAAACCAAAGTGGTGAGACCAAACTGTAACTGTATCTCTGACTACAACATTAGTCTACACATCAAGTATAAAAAAAGAGCAGCTGCTTTCTAAAATAATTCTGAGGCTCCGTGGTTACTTTGGGGCTTTTACAGTTTGAACATAAGACAGACTTTATCAAGCTGTTTGTACAGCCGGGCCACCATGAGACCTACCCATAAGTACTTGCAACAAGATGTATACAATTCTGCCAGTGTTAGCTGTACACCTAATTTCTACAGCTGAGTACATTTGCTCTATAAAAGCTTTGAGTTTAGAGCACACTTCTATGTAGCATTTTAAGCAGCTCATACTAAAGGTGTTTCTCTTCAGGCAGCAGTGCTCTGGCCCACTAGCCGAGGAAGAAACCCAAAGCAAGCAAGAAGCATTTGGCACTTTTTAAGCTACTTGACTCACAACGGAAATATCACACTTTTATTTCTAAAGTAGTTATAAACACAGTCGCTCTCCTTCGTCTACTGCCAGCCTTTTGATACCTTCCAGGGCTCATTTTTACTGCACCTGTGTTTGCCGACCGGATTGATCTTGCAATGCCTGAGTGCATTAATATGGCGTATTTTGATGACAGCGTTTGAATCTCCTTCACTTTCTCCCTGCCTAAGCATTACAACATTGCAACTGGAGAGAACTGGGTCGCCCTTGATGGCCACTGGCAGGACGGAGAGCTGAGCAATTCATTTCAGCCACTGGCAGCAGATTCCATAATTAAGATAATTAAAAAGAGGGGAGGGGGAAGTAAAGGAGAGAGGGCAAAAGTGCAAGTGCGGTTCTTCAGTAGCGGGCACGTATGTTGGCACACCGTTACAGCTGGCTTGTTTAATCTCTCTAGGCAGAGAGTCCATAAAGAAGGAGCAGCAAGGACACACTGTCCTCAGAGTTATATTGCTAGCCAAATTAGCATGATAGGCTGGCTCTTGTTCTGCAGCAGGTGCTAGTGGGAGTATCACCATTGCAGCATACAGGTACCTTGCTGTTTGTGGGCTGCAGTGTAGCTAGCTTCTTTCCCTACCATGCCATAAGTCAGTGGAAACAATCAAAACCTGGGCTAATAGAAAACATGATCTGTGGCTCAAAATCAACCCCACATCTGATCTGGTGAGAGGCAGGGGTCCCACCCTGGGAGAAAAATCGAGTAATGCCTGTCAAGCCTGCAGAAATGAGCTGGCTTCAGCAGCAACCCTGACAAAATAACTACTGTGGCAACTTCCCAACTGCCCGTCTCTACCTGTCCGCAGCTTTGCCCCTATCAGCCAAATGGAGAGCTGTCATCAGTGTTGTCACCAAGCTGTGAGAATGCTATTATTCTAAGGGCTAATTAAAGCTTCTGCAAAATACCATGGCTATCGCAGCCAAGCCAGTAAAATTACATTCAAAAGGGGAAATAAATATCGGTGTACCATCTTTAAAATAAAGATGCTACAGCAACTGGCTGTCTAAACAACTCGCAAATCATGAATATAAAGGTATCATTGTGTCTGCATAAACATAATAAAAAAAGCAGGCAGGAATAGAAAATGGGAGAGAAACACTGCAGTAATGATACAGCAAAACTCACAATGCTGTACTCTTCCTACTCACTATGAAGCACACTTATGCCCAGTTTATCCTGCAGCTACAGACTGGAGCTCCTCAGATGGTACAAAAAAAATCTCAGTAAAGACGCTAACAATTTACTCTTCTGTATCTATTAGAAAATGGTCATATTATTCAGTATAAAATAAGATTATAGTAAAACTCTTTACATGCCCATCTGCCTTCTGTGTAACCACTTAGATATAATCTGTTTCTGGATGTTTGCTTCAAACATTATCATTGCTGTCTTAGCCTTTAGAAACCTGTGGTCTGCTGGAGGGCAAATGTCAAAAACTGCAAAAAATTACAGCAAAGTAGCAGCCTCTAGCAAAATAATCATGATGTGGTAAAATCCATAAATGTGACAAAGTAACAAATTCAAATAATTACAAATATTTACAAATTCAAACCTCTGACAACCTGCAGAGTCAAAGATGCAAAATTAGCAAGTCATACTTCATGGAGTGCTCTGCATAAAGAGATCGGAGTCTGAGGGGCATCCTGTTTATAATCTAGAGATGTCACTGTCATCGAGTAGAGTTTCGATCTGTGCATGTGATGTTTAAGTTTCAGGGAAACACTGGAGGACAGCTGTGATTTCATGACTTCATCGGCAGAGCGGCAGCATCATTCCACTCATCTCCTCTCAGCCTTTGATGAGCTGCTCTGTCGGCTCCTCCTGTGACCCAGTTTCACTCACACTCTTCTCTCCAGACACATCCAGCAGCCCTGCACAGCTCCCTCGCCACCTCTGTCTGACCCTTCCTAATGGGATTAGGAAAAAGACACTTTACCCTGTGGTTGGAGTGTCTCAGGTAAACTCAAAAGGCTCTGTGCTTATAACAAACCACTGCTCCACTTCCTGCCCAGATACATTCACCGACATTCAGCTGCTAAGAGGAAAATTAATCTTTTTTTTCTCATGAGAACAATTGTGGTTAGAAATCACTTGATTTTTAACTGCTGTTTTGGTTTTACTACTTCAATAAAAATAGAATGATTTTACAATTCTGCTGCACAACATTCCAGATTTAGGCCTCACTAATATACATAGTATAGATATCCAACTGATTCCTAGCTTGATCAGAGAATTACCAGGCACTTCTTTCACTTAAGAATGCAAAATGAGTTTCCTCCCAATAGGGTTTAAGTTATCCCACACATCCTCACACTCTCTTATCTAAACTTAATGGAAACCAAAGAAAGTTACAAGCATTTGGTTGCTTATAAAAACAGAACTCGGTAAATGATGAGTAATGGAGGCGGGAGCTTGCTGTATCATTCTCTAAGGGCGACATATTGCAGTAGATCAGACTGAGTAAAGAGGATAGTCCTTTTCAAAATAAACCACTGGCCCATCCATCACAATGGCTGTTTGCCAAACAACAGGAGCATTTTCACATTTTACAAAAGAACACACACTTTGGAGTGGACATCAGGAGCTAATGAGCCTGAGGTTAATCATTTTTAAATTTTGGGCCATAAGACCTTTTTATAGCTGGTTGTTATAAAAATAAGAGCTGTCTAAGAATAACAAACCACAAAGTCATCGTAACGATGTGGCACAGTGAGAAAACACTGATGCAATGTGTCTAAAACATGACTTCAAAAGCTACTGTGTGAGACAGAGACTTAATTCATAAGGTTTCTTGAAGCCAGAGCATGTGAGTGAGTCTCTAACATTAGCTAAGACAAACATGTTTTTGCATCCTGTGTGTGTGTGTGTGTGTGTGTGTGTGTGTGAGGAAGAGGGGGTGGTCTCAAATTCAGAAGAGTTCCTAACATAGAATCAATTGACATTTAGTTCAGCTTGAGTTTGAATATTATTCTTAAAAAAAAATAAATATCCGATTAGTTTCCAAACAGACATTAAGCAAATGCTACAATCAAATTCAATTTGTAAATATTGAATTTCGGCAGACTTGAGAATCAAATATACAGGATAGATTTGTTCCGTCTTCCAGTAAGATCTCTTTAGTTTCAGCACTATAATTCATTTTTGAGGTAGTAATCTGTTCACATTAATAAAAACACACAAACTGTAAGAATATCCAGTGTATCCTTAACTGAGGCAAATTAGCTCAAATGCAGTTTACAGTAGATGCTTCTTTTTACCATGTTGCTCGGCAACCAGCCAGGCATGGCTTCACTGCAATTTCATCAAATCACTACACATCGTCTTTGTGCTTCCAATTTTGATGTAAACTGATGAATTCTGAAGCAACATAGTTGTTCTTTACCACAACACTAACATTCAGTATGCAAAGTACCAACCAACCCAAGTGCTATAAATCACCAACCCATTCGCACTAAATAGTGTAAATCTTATTTCTGTGGCCCTAATTAAATTTCACAACCTTCTCTTGAACTGATAAAACTCAAGTAGTTGAGGTCAAAACTGCAACAAACTTTGGAATTAATCATCAATACTTTCAATAAAGTATATGGAAGACATTTTGACTTATAACGGTGTGAAATGCACAGGTTTTGCTAATAAAATGAATGATGGCTCTGTTCTGTTCAAGTGTCCGAGAAGGTCATGACAGTGCAACAGTGAGTCAGCATGAACGACAGCAGGAACCTGGAATTAAACGGAACTCAGCCACAATTCGTTTTATTATTTACACCTGTGCTTTTCCAAAAATCCAGTGTATCATCAGTGCACCATTAGATCTTGGGTCTGATGGATACTTTATTCAAAAAACCCCGCTTTTAATTTATTTTTCTTGTTAGGCTCCAATTCAGCTGTTTGAAATATCAAATCATTTTCACGAAAACTCCACAAAATCTCCACTTAAACCCTGTGCTCTTAGTTTTAGAACGTATCTTTCAGACATGAAAGATACGTTGGCACAACTTTAGTAAACTTTAAAGTAACTTTATCAACTGTCCCATATTAGATGCAATTTTTGTAATGTAATGCAAAGACATGTTTCTTTCAATTTTTAGGCCAATAAATGTGATATTTAATTAGCACTTAAAACATTAAACAATTAAATGTGTTATCAGAGCCTGTTGACCTGTTCTAATGTATGTTTTTTTCTGCATGTGAGGGTTGATATAGCACAAATTAACAGGTCTATTGGGATCTGTAAGCCAATTAACACAACCTTAAATACAAAAAGGAAAACAGCAGACAGACATATTCCCAAATACACAGCAACCAGTCAAGTGCTAATAGACAGGTCTAAGTGATACATGGGTTAATTCAGAAGGAGATACAGATATAGGGTAATTTACTGAGGAAGTGTCTGAAGAAGCTGAGCTGAAACCTTCATCCTATAGCACCAAAGTGAGTGACAGCGCAGCCTTGGTCACTATAAATAAACATGAACCTGTTTACCAGCCGGGCCAGGCCTCCCTCGGATTCACATTGTCTTAAAGGCCAGTTCCTGTTTCAAATTGCAACTATGCAACAAAGGATGAGGGCAAGTCGGTCGTTGTCTTAAAGAGGTGTGAAGAGATCTGAGAGAGAGAAAATAAAAAGTGAGCAGAATCTGGCCAAATAAGCATGGCAGTGTATGAGCTATTTTCATTAGATGAGTCATAGCTAGTGTTTGGAAACAATTGAAGCACTCGTCACCCTGACGCTTCCCTGAACTCCTGCTGGTCAATCAGCCATGATCCGTACTATATAACAAGTGAACACCCTTCTGTTCCTCGTCAGGGCTGAAAGGAAATATTTACCAAGATCACCAGAGAACCTGTGCTGGCTCCGGAGTAAATAAACATGCACTCAGGCAAGACAAACTGAATAGCTCTCAGAGCTTTGGGTACAGTTACAGGCAGAAGCTAGTGAGAGCACCCTCAAAGAGACGCTTCAGCAGCCTATCTTCATGGAAATTGGCTCTATAATGCTGCTTCAGCATTAACAGCTGGTGGAAAATGAGAGTTGTCATGACACTTTGACAGTAAAGTTAATTAAATTCAGACTTCAGAGTTAGGATATGGCCCTTTTTAAGTCTACATCTTAGTGTCATATGGCAACCAGCAGAAAGGCTAACATTTGTAATTCCTTCATAGTACCATGCGGTACATCACACACTAAACATTATAGGATTGGAATTTATTACAATTACTTGAACGACCTTCTCAGATTATTTTCATTACCTGATTTTTACCTGACATAGAAAATGTAGCTAGCTAAAGCTATGTGCGACTACAATGTTAAAAAACAGTTTCCTGGTTTTAAAGTAGCTATCTCAAAGATTTCCGTCCCGGCTGATTTGCTGACACCTGTAGTTTAATATCACAGGTCACAGAATTCTGGGGAAGGCAAAAGAACACTATTGTTGTTTTAATTAAGAAGTCAGGCAAAGGCAAACTATGGCCTGTCATTCTGTGAGCTGCTGTGATCTGATTTTATGCTGCACACAACATTAGTCTGTGAACAGCAGGGCACGGTGAATGCTGGGGGTGAGCTGCCTGTCGCCAGCAGCTCCTCATCCCTGTGGCTGCTCTTCTTTCTCCATTACTCCTGTTATGTTTCAAACTGATCTGTGTCCAGAAATGCTGAATATGACCATTGTCTTGTTTTTAGATGCATTTCTGATGAATAGCAGCAACTGCTTAGCTCAAACACATTGCATATCCTTTGACTTCATAATAAAAGCCAGCTTGTCTTTCACAGGTTGAATGCTTTTAATGTGGAGGTGCAGCAGTGTAGAATCTTCAGTTTTCATTAGCTGTAACTTAATACAGCATTTTTACTGAAATGTTACCACAGAAACCCAGTTCATAATCCAGAAAATATATAAATATTACAATATTTTCATCAGTGGACCAGAGGCTCAATCACCATTGTGTTACCTTATTTGGCGATAGATAGTGAATTAACATTTATTTAAATTAAGATCTTCAGATTGCCACTTTAATGTTGTTGCTGATCGGTGTATAGCCGGAGGAATATGTCCCCGTAATATTTCTCTATTGTGTCAAGTTTTCCGAAAGCTCAGAAACCTCTCTCTGAAACTTGAGCCCTGCTTACCAATCAGTAATGAACCATCTCAGCCCTATGAGGCAGCATATGCTGGCAACTCTTCAAGGTCATCTTGTTATTTCTGTGTCTTCTACTTATCTCCCCATCCCCAGTTGTATCCCTTCTGAGATGCAACCCACCCAGTTTGGGAAAGACGATGAGGTATTCTGCGTTGCATTGTGGGCAGGCTACGCGTGCCGTGCTGTTGCCCCGCTGCTTCTCGTCCACCCAGCGCTGCAGGCAGGCCTGGTGAACCCACTTGGTGGAGCCGCGACAGTGACACGGACGCACCCACTCTGCTGTGCGGTCGTCCTCGTCTGTGGCGAAGCACACCCAGCAGCTCCTAAAAAACAAACACACATGCACCAACAGATGGGATGAAGACAGTGAAACATATACACACACCCCAATAGCTGGGGATAAGTCTGTAGATTTTAAAGGAATTTGACATTTTTGCTAGTGACATCAGTTTTACACTTATTTCCCTAAAGTGTTAACAAAAAAACTGCAGATCAGCTGTGACACAGCTGATGACAATAAACAATGTGATTTAAAAAAAGAACCAAATAAACAGAGTAGACAGACCTTCTGTGCTTCTTAATCAAAGTAGTGGGATAAATACCTTTGCTCTAGTATAAACATAATCTAAGCAAGAAGCCTACCCGCTGACACTAACAGAAAGGCAGAAGCCAACTAGAGAGCCAGATAGCAAAGAAACTGCCTACCACACTGGTGACTCAAGATTCTGTTTCAATCAAAGGCTACGTTTTATAAATAAATACCACTTAAGTGTACTAATTTTTGAAAGTGTTCTTGTAAAGGTCAAATGGATACATGAGTATAACGGCATTGCTGAAATCTTTCTACAACTGACAGAAAGTCTATAACTATATGAAGTCTTTGAGGCACATGTGTGAGAGCATCTGTGCATGTGGTAGACGAGAAGGGAGAGTGAAAGAGAACAAGCAAGACTAATGTAATCTTTTCATATCCCCTTTGAGAGAAAAAGCAGGCAGTCAGCAGCACAGTCACTTCAAATAAACCTGATCTAAGCCCAAACCATGTCTGGACTTAGAGAAAAGTGTTGGCGAGGCCATTTTACAGCATTTTGAGAACAATTATGATGGAAGTGATTAAAGTCTCTAAAATGACTTCACACAAAATGGCCTAGATGTAAGATGGATGAACGAATGAACGAACGAACGCACACACACTCACAAAATCACCCTGAATGTAATCACAAAAGATTAATACATAAACCCTACAGGCAAAAAAGCTATAATGCTGACTGTTTGTCAAGCATATCTGACAGCACCGCAGGAAGTGTCCAATGCACATACACAAAGCAGCTGATACAAACAAGTCCTTCATCCTGTCATCTGTATACCAGGCAAAAGATTTCCCAAGGGACTGGCTTTTAGATCACATCAAATTGTCAGATTCTACTTGTTTCTAAAATCAATACTTTGCTTTGACCAATATATGTTAAAGGGTGAAAAGCTAATCCTTATTTGAGCAGTTTTTCTCAGTTCTCGTTTTCCCTGTAATCTGAGCTACATCCTTCTGACATTGCCTTTAGAAACAGTGCCACTGCTACTAGAACCTAAATTCATTCATGGATGCGCAGGGAAAGCAGAGGGGGATAGGATCCGGACAACCTGAGGAGACACAGTCTCTCTTTTGGGTGACATCCAGACAAATACCTTGTTATGGCTTCAAGCCAAACCATATTTTACCCGCCCCCACGAGTATCCAAACACATCCTCCTTCCTCTCCTCCCATATTATATCTCCCCACACAGTGAGGGTCCTCCTGAGTAAACTATTCTTCCACTTAGAGAGAGGAATGAGGCAGGAGGAGTCCACTTCCTCCAACTTATGCCTCTTCATTTACAAAAAAGGAGCCATTTGAACATTTGCTCTGTCTGCTCTGCTATTCTCCAACTAATTGGACTCCTTCTGTGACCAATATACCCCCGCTGACCCTCCTCTGTGCATTTGGGAGGTAATTGGATATCTAAGTTCCTTGACCACAGTACATCTCCAACTGTGATATTATATTGCTTTTCCATAATTAATCAGCAGTGTGACTGCCTTGAAGGCTCACCATCCATGTCTAACTGCATGTGGTAAAATTCAAGAATCTAGACTAGTTACATTCCTCTTTTAGGTGCTATATAATAATCAAAGTCGTCATAGGCTAGAGGTGAATAATGGATTTCAGACAAGACCATGACTACCCCATCTAACCTCCAATCTGACAACTAAAGAGTTCTGTTGGTTCTTTAAAAAAACAACAAAAAAACAAAAACCTTTGAGCAAATGCAATTTTTGTGTGATGATTGTTATAAAGAGAAAAAAAAATTACCAACTGAAATCTTAATGGTCAAGATTTTTCTTTAACCCACATTCACATTCAGTTGGGCCTGGGCCTGTTTCGAGGAGATCTGCTGGTTCAGAAGCTGCCTGCTGCCTTCGACCCTGTTGCAGCCCGACTATCCGTGTGTGACATTTATGTTCTCATTTTCATAATTACACTGAACCTTGAACAGCTGGCATTTCACTGGATGAACGAAACAATGATTAGTCCACACACACCTCCCATAAACCCCTGGCAAAAATTCAATGAGGAGAGACAGACTCTAATGGAGCTGTTTGTTTTTTCTCTCAGGCTATGATAATGTACTATTTGGTTATTATTCAGATTAAGACACTTGCGCTACTAAATCTTTAAAAAAACAAACAAAAAAAAAAACAACCCTGGCAGGTTATTATTCACAGAATCCAGGTTACAGTGGGCGTCATCTCGGCTATCAATACACAATGCAGTGGAAGATTTGCTCTATCATGAAATCTACAGCATTAACAGCCAGTTAAACTCAGATCTATGTTTATCCACATCATATCAATAACACAAAAAGTTGGTTTAAAACTTGGCCAAACCTGGGGTTAAAGGGGCCAAGCAGGGCAGCATCTCTTCTCTGACAGGGTTCAGACAACTAGCTGCCTGTTTCTGACCTAATAAAACGTATCTACAGTTTAGCGTTCCATCTTCTGTTTTTAACAGGTAACAAGTATGCCTGGAATGGAGGAAACCTGCAGCATTTCACTCTAACTAGGAAGTCGGAAACATTCTTACCACATTAGGATTATGAGAAATATCCAGCTGTGGCATGAACTACAGCTCAATTGCTCAATGTATTCCCAGAATGCAGAAAGTCCCATTACCCTCAAATGCATTTCTAAGTATGGAAGAGTTCTGGCAGGTTTACTGGCAACCATTATGCAAGGAAAGAAAAACATCCCATAATTATCCACTGCCTGTGATTGCAACTATTCTGCTATTTTTTTCCACAGTGTCCCAGTGTACTGATGTAGTGATCACCAGTTTCATTCACATCTTGATATTTCTCTGATATCCATCAGGAAAACATTGTGTGTCTGCATATCCTAGATGTCACCAACAGATTTCTGAGAACATAGTTTAAATCCTGCCTCGTTGGCAGTTCATCTGAGTCATGGCAATAACCATGACTCACTGTGATAAAGACATCCGCCAGTGAAAGCAAACACACCCCCAAACAGTGTTTTATGGGGAATAAATAAATAAAATCACTAAAATGCTTTTTAAAGACAGGTTGGTAGGTCTTATAGTCAATCCATATTACATTGTGTACTTTTCAACCCACCTGCTCCCACAGTTGAATAATGGATATCAAATCTGTGGCCTTCTGTCATCACTGTATTGTCATCTAGATGTGCTCTGTTACTAGGGCCACCAGGGAGTATAGAGGGGTCCTCTAAAAAAGACTGGACGGCCAACTTGTATTATTTGCTTATGTTGCTGGTTGCTGATGCTGAATAAAACATGACAATGCAGGAGAGGTGCTCGAGTGACATGGCCAGTTAAGGGGTCAGGTCGGGCGCACGTGCTGAATCTGAGTCCGGCGGAAACATTAGGCCTCTATTCATACTTCTGTCTGCTGTCCTCACAAAATTCAACCTGTAACTGCTAAACTCCTCTTTGCATCCAACAGACACGTGAGCCTGCACTCAAAGCTTTCTTACACTACATCTAACATTTTTTGCAACGCAAAGCAGGCAAAGGCTAACATGATTAAATTTGCATCTTGTGGCCATTTCAAATATCCTACAATTAGGGACTCAACATCCCATAAGAAAGTACAGAGACTGAAACTGAGGCAGCTATACAAAGTGAGGACGAGTAGTTGAGTAGAACACTGGACAGATGTCTCCAGAGCAGCATGACAGCTGAGAACAAAACCTAGAGCTCTTTTAGGTTCACTGGCTCCTATTCCTGTAACCCAGCCTCACACCATGACAGGACCTGAAACAACCGCACCGAAATGCTATCCTCTGTGTGAAACTTTAATCTCTAGCTCGGTGTCACCTCAACCCTGTTTAACGGAACACTCGGGCAGGTAAGCCTATGCTGCAAGTGCAGAAAATGGTCTCCTGCATACAGAGTAAGCCTGCAATTTGACATGGAAATTGGTTTATAAATAAAAGATAGATATCCCAAAAGTTGGTTTGTCAAACTCAGATTTAATCAATAACACAAACTTATCACGTGAAGCTAACACATTTTCTGGTAACTGTACAATGTGATCACAAAACATATTTACAGCATATTTACACTTTACTAAAATAAAGCCCAACCCTATGGACTCATAACACTGACAGATGCCATCACATCTTGCTTATACAATTCCCAATTTCCCTGGGGCTTCCTTACAAAATCTGGAAGGTTTCCATCAAAATGTCCTTTAAGAACATGAGATCTGATGATGGCTACTTGCCTGAACTTCACTAAAGCAACGTGACCTGCCATCTCAACCACTTATTTACATTTTCAACAGGCAAACTCAAGTGGGGCTTTGCTGTTTCCACAATGAGCTTTAATCTACCTCATGTGAAGCAACTTGCTTTGAAACTTCAAGGGCGGGCGAACGGCAGTGTGTGTTATCCTTTTTATTTTGCCAGTTATTTTGAAAACCCTTCAAGTTTCCCGGATCAGAAGAATATGCAACAGTGAATGACTGCAGATCCTTCCTGTTAAGCTTGGTCAGCATCATGTGTCCAACTTCAGCTGTAAAAGGGATTTTGACAATCTTAAGAAAGTGCAGAACTGTACCATAAGGTCACTCAGAGAGACGGGGGGAGGGGGGGGGGCTTTGTGATTGACACAGTATACAAAGATGTGTGACCGCATAGCTACTTTCTCATCATCTCACAAGTCAGGCTCACGTTCTTTAAGAAGAGCATAAGCTACCCCACAAAGGCGCCTTTCACTCAGCAGAGGTCATGTGACTGTGGGAAAACTGGAGGCTCCTAAGCACAATGGTAGGGCACAGGGGCACCAGCTTCTAGCCTACAAAGATTTTAAGGGAGGGTTAAGGCCTAGGGGGGCTTCTCCATTACTGTCTACTTCAAGTCAATCAAAAACTAGTCTCCTTGTCAGGTCAACAAGAACCCAGGGTGTTTGCCACCCTGAAACAGTTTAGTAACAAACTACTCAGAGTCTAAGATTAGCAACTTCCATGTGTCAGTGTCTGGTTAAATGAGTCTTTAGTGGATAAAAATAACAGCACTTCAAAATTTAAGTGGTGTGTTTATACTGCTTACTCACAGGTAAGTAATGTTTGTCCACTGAGTTGACTAAGTAGGAGTCTCCTGTCTCTAACACAGCATCAAACTACTTATAACAAATGTGTACATCTGTTACGTGCATACTAGGCACTGTGACCTTTGTATTATACAGTATTATCACATGCACAGGAGTCCACAAAAAGGCATTTATTTACGTTCTGACTGACCATTGAGTGGCTGGCGTCCAAAGTTAATGAGACTGCGACAGTGGTGCATTACAATCCATTAATACAAAACTTCCTTTTTAAGTCTCTTGTTTCATACTGTCCCCGTTTCATTTTTTTTTTTGTAGGGTTTGTCTTATATATCACCTTAATTTTCTTGTTCTTTCTGTAAATCTGTAAATGTTTTGAGTACATAAAAGCTATGAAGGATCAAACACCACTCAGAAAGGTTTGAGAAAGAACCCTGAGCTTGGGGCCGTCAATGTAAAAGGATGGTCTTTAGTTAATGGCTTGTGTTTTAAATAACTAAAGCCTGCTAGCTAAACCATCCAGTTCAAGACCTGTAATTTGATGTGAGCTTTCACTGATGTTAATTCCATTCAGCACAAGTTTCAATAAGCTGCAGGTGACCAGCTGCTGACCAGCTACTGATTTGTGTGTCCATAACATAGTGTATGAGAGAATGTTAAGTTCATGAAGCTGTTTTCATGAAAGACATAACAGATACAGACTATTTCAAAGTACAAGGTATAATCTCAAATAACTTAACGATATTCTTGCCATGACAAGTGATGATTTCATACTTATTAATCCAAACTAGGGATGGTCTGTGGAAAAAAATACATAATAGTTATGCGCCCCTGATGGCCAAGAAGATACATGCTTTTCATTTCATTAATTACAACAAAGGATAAGTGGAGGCTCTTGTATCACATATCAATAATGGGTAAGGGTAAAGACCCAATAATACAATCATATAATTAGAATATTAGACTGAAATGCATATAATTTGGAATCATCCACCATCAAAGTTATGTATAATAAAGACATAAATCCACACACACATGAATTGATTATTGTCAGAATTAGGATTACATAACACTACCATTTGACATAACTGTTTTAGTTCTAATTCATCTACCTTATGATCAAAAGTGGGCATACCCATTTACAAGAACATATGTTAAGTAAGAAAAACCCTGAAAATACCGTTAAAAAATATGCACATATGTGAGTCCTAATTTTCAAGTTTTGCGTTTAATAAGAAAATGAATGTCACTTTCTCAAGATTAAAGAGCACATAAACACAGGCACCTCCCTATACCAAAACTGCACCAAATCATGGCTACAAAGTTAAACCATAATTTCTGTCAATTATTATTACCCCTTACACATACAGAGACGTACAGCACATATTTATATACCCATTCAAACGACAGCAACAGGGTCAGTGATCTGGACAACAAAAGCTGACAAGAAAAGACTGAAACAAGGAGGTAGAGAGAGCCAATAAAAAGGTCAGGCTGGATTGAAATGTGTCTCCTACATCTATTTGTGAAACACTGCATTGCAGGGGCAGCTGGCTGCTTGTGGCAGGCCAGATAAGAGCCTGTGGAGCCTTATGTTTGTCAGTGATAGAGACTGGGTACACAACCATGGGCACAGGGACATGACATACATCTTCCTGCTATCGGCTCCTCAAACACTGTCAGGGTTATTGCCTCTGCCACACATCCACAGCACAGCATGCAGCTAAAGCACATTTCACAAAACTCACATGCCCTTCCTTTCTTTCTGCTACTCAACCATGTGCTTGGGAAACAGTTACAAAGTCCAAAGTTCAATACTGACAAAGTACTGTGTCAAATTCCTACAAATGCCTCTTAGTACGCACTGCACAAGCTATCAAATGCCGGTAACTATCTTGAGGGAAACGGCACACCAATGTGCTTGAACATAATGTTGGAGCATTAGGTCCAAGCACTCACACAGAAGGTGGAAAATTCTGGTCACACATGAAGCATGACAACACTTTGGAAGCAGCCAGCGTGGCTTTGTCCCACTTAAAAACGGCACCCTGTTTTATTATTACATACAGAACAAGGGTGGGTGCCCTAGTCACTTTGGAAAAATATTTGAGATTTAACTTTATGTCTGAGTTAAAATCTAAATTCAAAATTCCTTTGCTCACTTCCTGTAAGACAATTAGGTTTTATCACATTTCATCTTATTCTGCAGTGTTTATGTGGCCAAGTTTGCACTTCAATTTTGTGAATTCAAGATATATTGAAATAGAGAGATTAGCAAGTCAAAGCAGTAAACTTATTATGCATCAACAGCCCAATTATAATAATTATTTCACTGGTTTCATTACATGGACCTCATTTCTGGAATTTTTAATAGAGGTATTTTATTTCCAGTAATTTTTCTTATCACAAATTTCAATAAAAATAGAAGCAAGATAACAAATGTCATATCGGGACTTGCCCTTTGTACAAATGACAATTTTAATCCTTTTTTAAATTTTAATTATAAATTTAAACATCTGCTTCCATCCTGATGGAATTCTGATTTTTATTTTGACCAATATAGATTCACTATTACTGTTATACATCTGCAGTATGATTAATCAGGCCTGCACTTGATGTCAACTACTACACTCAGCCTGACAAATGGATTCACTAGCGGTGCAAAAAAAGTGCAATTTGATATACTGCCCATTCTTGTTTGGCTCATAAATCAAGTTCAAATCAGAGAAAAGAAAAGGCCTAATTCCCTTTTTCTTTAAATCATTATTACATGAATAACCAAACCGTTTTAAAAAAGCATTATGAAAAAATGGATTTAGGTGGTGTTGTAACCCTTTTGTTTACATTTGATCAGAGACCGAGCCTTTAAATACATTCGGAAACACTAACAAGTGGCAAATGATCTTCTGCTTAACCGTTGCAGGTAAGAACTTTGTGTTCCCTCCAAATCTCTGTGATTGCTTATTTTGTTTCAAAATAGCAGATCACACATTAATAGTGTTTTGTTGACCTGTCTTTCCTCCTGAATGCACAACTCAAAAAAGTGATTTAATCAAGCAATTCGGAACGTAAATGCACAGTCAATTAGCCTTGGTTGGTTAGATCCAACATTTAAACTTCCTACTTTTTACTAAGATATTATCTTTATGAATTTAATCTAGTATGATTTAATGCAGTTTGTAAACTCTACCATCTCTAAATTGGAGGGCTGTGTCTAATTTTCTTTTTTTTTTAATTTCAACATCATATAAAACTTATAACCTTGCTATAACTGATTTATGGTACAAGACAAACACCTCAAAATCACATATCCACCCAGGCCGCCTTTCGTAACATGCTGAGCCATGTGTTGATGTGAGCTGACCACAAACACAATGCACTCTACATACCTAGCTGCAATCCTCCAAGTAATTATGATCAGTGGGATATGATATGTCACATCCCATATTTAAGACCTTAGGTAACCTTCGCTCTCCCTTGCACATCACTATTTCTTTATAGAGCAGCATGAGCAAAGGTCTGCATCACAAACCACAAAACAATGGAAATGTTTACAGCATAAACTGATGCTCTTGCCAAAACAACACAGGAAACTAAAGAAGGGCAGAATAATAATGTGCTGAATGTGAATTTAACTTGTTGCCTAGAGAGTTTAGGTGCTGGCTATCACAAATAAAATGATGCAGGCTTCTAGACATGAATTTGAGGCTGCAGTTTCTGGATTTTTTTATGACTAGTGTGACCGCCAAAGTGATGAGCTTCAGCTACCAGCAAGGTTCAGGACCTTGTCCTGCTCCAAGGGAACCGTAGAGTTGCTGACTGTGTGCCCTGACAACCCTGAGGAAATCTACTGAGTGTAGGATTGTATGTGTTTATAGCTCAAAATTATTCCCCAACCTTCACAGTGGATTTAACGTCAATGGGTACATAAAACGGTTAACCTGTGGTTTTGCTCTGTGCAAAACAAAACTTCAGTCTATCCGAGTGTCGTCAGCCATTTCCATGTCAGAAGACATGCTTTCTTAAGTTTCTTATGTCAGCTGTAAAACCTATCACTGCAGTGGTTTCCAGTGGCTTCAAAAGGAATTCGCTAACTTGTTTGTACAGGCACTGGACAGCTATGGCAGTTTGGCAGTGTGAAGCAAACCTAAACACGTTCAACTAAGTGTCCATCAATACAAACATGGGCTGGTCATTAAGCAGGATTTTTTTTTCCCAAATGACACCTTTGACATGTTGATTTCTGAACAGAATTTCTTTTCTTCAATTCATCCATCTAGATTTGTTGCTCTTGCATACTGTTCCTTCTTGATGCTTGTTACTTGTACAGCTTCATCAAATTAGATCCCATGATGCTCCAAGTTTTTTTGTTTTTTTTTTTTTTTTTACAGCATGCAGTGGGAAAGTTTCCAGCATTGATTTTGCCCCTCAACACCCAGAGTACAGAATCAGCATTCTGTTGTTTTATTTTTATTCCCTCATCTAATGCAAAACTAGTGCCAGATGATGATGATATCTGCTGGTATCTCTCCTCTCATACAACTCTCCCTAAAGGTGTCAGCATGCCCACTCAGGCTTTGCTTCGAGTGTGTGCTCAATATGATTTTCTCTCCTCACCGCAAACTCTGTTCATGCACACAACTCGGGACATCGAATTAAGTAACTGGTGGGTTATGTAAGATTTTGCTATTCTATGAATGGGAGTGTGTTTAAATAGTACACATCCAAGGGAATGACAGTAAACTTGCAAAGGACATGGTAAAAAGGGTCTTTTTTTAAACAGAAGATGAGCAGACAGTTTATCCTTTGAGTCATAACGATAGTTAGCCATGAACGTGACAATTTCATAAATCTTATTGAGTGCAGTCTTCGCTTTACCTAAAGGTCAACAGTTAACAGGCCAAATGTTTTGGGAAAAGTGCACCAGACGATATGAGCTCTATCTAATTTGCGGGTAACAAGCTAAACGTAAAAGAAGTATATATATAACGTTAAGTTGACTAAGAAGTGCCCTGAGATATTAAGATCACTTAATGGAGTGTTAACTTTAAGACAGGAGTGGTGGAGGACAACCTGTGTCAACACTACAAAACACACCAACTAGCCTACGTGAATAATATTTTAAACTAAGCTTAAAGTCTGAAGTCGGTATAAGGGACAACCGCATATTAAAGTTGACGCGTTTCTGGATATCTAAACAATAATTTGTCAACCGTAGTGATTTTTACGTAAAGCTAAGTAGCCACCTTTAGCATGTTAGCCTTAAACTTGAACTCACCTGTCCAAATTTTGCTGCATGACCACTGTACCCTGTTCAGCCATTACCTCGGAGAAGCAAAAAAAAAAAGAAAAGACCCTCAAATGTCGTCTTCTCGGTAGATGAGATTAACTGCTTTACAGATAAAACATTAAAACGCACGCCTGTTAGTTTGATGGCGTTAACCCGGTCGCTAGCTAGCTGAGGAACCACCGCTCACTGGCTGCATAGGCCTTTTGTGTTGATACGGCGCGTCAGCTGCGAACGAGCCTCTTGATTTAGCATAAAACTATTGTTTGACATTCATGGTAGTTTAAAAAGCGTTTATCTGCGACCGACGCCTCGTCCCGGGTAAAATCCTCGCCACATCGGTTACGGCCTCGTTTGTCGCTAATATCATCGCATTGGCGTGACCGATTGACTCCATTGACTGGCCGTCTCGGAGGTAACGCCGATAGCACGGCGCGGTGCGTGTGTGCGTCATCAAAACAAGGACAGCGCCGCAAAGGGCACCGGTCCCCCCCCCCCCCGACATGGGAAATGTAGTCTCTGGACGCTTCCCTCCCCTCTTATGGCTAAAAACATCAACTTAATGTTCTGAATCCACTCCCAACAGAAGTGCCAAAAGGACGCCACGGCTTCCTGGAGATACAGCCATCATGAAGATGCACATATGGCTACAGAACACTTCTAATGGTGGTAAGACGTTTTAATAAGATTCGGTTCTTTGGGTTTCTTTTTCTTTTTTTTTTTAAATATGTGATCTACACCTTCTCAGGTTGCCTTTACCTGAGTGTTAAAGTTATTTTATCGTATCACAACAAGCTTTTTTTTCCTGCAAGATAGACGTGGGCTAAGTCATTTATACACACTTAGTATTTAGTGCTGCCCTGCATATAAAACATGCGCGTGAGTGAATGCGCTTGTGAGGAAGAGAGAGAGAGAGAGAGAGAGGGACAGAGAGGGAGAGAGAGAGGGGAGAGAGAGAGAGAGAGAGATGTGTTACTGTCAATCATTTCTATTTTTATTGCTGCTTTGATGAGTTGCTTCATGTTGTAACTTCACCTATGGATCAGCTTTGAGGCTGATTTATATTTACATTATATGCTTAAATTTTTATGTATATATATATTCACCTTCTGCAGCAGTCAGTGAGGAATATAGCCTACATTCTTTTTGGTTTAGAGCAACTGCAGAGTGAGAAACTACAACTCCCTACAGCCTCCTCGGCATCATCCATGCGCCGCAGTCAATCAGCTGTTGAGGCAACTGCTGACTATCTCGGCACAAGGGTAGCTCGTTTGACATATCTAAACCCAGACGAGGCAAACTGAAAATATCTTTATTTACAGAGTCCCCAAAAGGTGAACGATAAAGGTAAATCAGACTTCAAGTGAGGCAGAAAAGCGACAACGCTGTGTGTGTGCATGCTATTTTGTCGTTTTTTATTGGAGGGGGACACATGGATTAAAGAGGGGATTTCAAGGCAAAGGCAGCTTCATGAGATGTATCGGATGCCTCGATCAGCGCGATTAAAGGGCATTTTAGAGGGTCGGGTTTTGGCAGTGTCTGTGGTTGAAGGGGCTGCTGAGGTGAGCTCCTTGTTGGCTGCTGATTATGCTGCTTTGATGACCTTGGAAGCGCAGCTCTTGGAGGAGAAAACACGGATTATCTGGTGGGGTGTGTGTGTGAAGTGCGGGCTATTGCGATTACCTTGAAAGTCCAGTTTGTAACACTGTCATCACGCTGCTGAAATTATCCTGCTTGTCATCTGGCAAAATCATTTTCAAAATGTCTACAGACTATTGCATCCATGATATCTGAAAGGCCCAGAGGTAGGCTCGGTGTTAGCTCTCCTGGAGCCAGGGGAGAAAAAAAAACATTCCGGGGGGAGCTTTATCAGCGTTATCATGGGTTTTTAATTTAGCATCACTTTAAACCTTGGACAATCTGAGGCTGTGCCATAGCCTATGTTTGCGCCTTGCATGCGCCCTAGGTGACAGTATGCTCAGCTGCTCAGTATAGCCTTGCAATATCAAGAAAATTGTTTATATTTGAGACTGTCATGCTCACTGTTATGTCTTGTTAATAATGTAGCAACTTCATGGTTTCCTGAATGCAGAAATAGTCGAAATGATATAACCTGCCTGAATGTGTGCTTGTTGATTTTGCTTTTGCTGGGCGCTGTCTCTGATATGTAAATGAAATGATCCCTTTGCATGAAAGGTTCAATATAATCTCTTAACTTTGAATAGAGGGCACCGAGTAGAGCTCTGAGTGATATCCCACCTTTGGCTTTGCGTTACGATATCGTTGCCTTCAAGTACAAGTTACATGGGTGCACCTTGCCAACCCGTGACTGTGTCAATGCGGACCTCAGGCAGGGCCCTTTTTGCGCTATGATAAAACATCTTACTATAAATCATCTTATTCCTGTAGGGAGTTTGAGCTGCATTCTCATTCGACCAGTCCCTTTTACCCTCCTCATTACAATATCGTCGTCTTGTCCGCTGTGCTGAAATATGATAAGACCGATACACGTTTTATTATAAGGGAAATGTCCAGCCAATAGGCTAAAGGAGAGACCTCAAAGGTGCGATAAAGTGTCTCAGGTGCGTCACTTTCTGCTGCATAAGTGCGCCCTTTTCTGGAAGTCGTTTCAGTTCAGGAAAAAGCCCGTGCGGTCGTGTGCGTCGAGGCGCCTGGGTCAAGGCAGAGCTGTATTTTAACCTTGCTGAAGGACAGCTGTATTTACTGACGTATGTAAATGAATATAGGGGAGGTCCTTGGGCAAAAAAACACACACTGAATCAGTTTCACATTGCAGCTCCGGAGTTCCTGCGTGGAAGGAAAAACGAGACGTGGCGAAATCTGGTGAATATCTGCAGCCGTATATGCTCCGTGTATAATTTGTGGCATTCGTGAATCATTCTGGTCGTAGTCCTGGGAAAGTGAGCCTTTCCCCCCTCTTTTTCGGCTAAATGGGCGATCACGCATTCGCTTTGCAGTCGCCTGGTCCCTCCAACATCATATCCTTGTCGGAGTTGTCCCACTTCATCAGACACTACAGCAGCCCGGCGAGCCCGGCGTGTGATCTCCTAGATTACAACAATAATAATAATAACTCCTCGTCTCTTTTTCCTCCCGTTTCAGCTCAGCAAACCATGCAGGATGATTTACTGATGGACAAAAACAAAGCCCAGCCTCACCATCAGCAAGACCCGACGCAAGTAGACCCTCCTCCCTCCACACCGACCCCGTCATCGGAGCCCACTTCTTCTTCATCGGAGTCGGAGAGCCCGTCGACCGGGAGCAACCAAGCGGCTTCAGCGCTGAACATCAGCAGCAAGGACAAAGTGCCGATGGAATCGCCGATCCTGCCCGGGTTGAGCTTCCACCACCAGCCGCAGGAGACCGGCGGCCCCCTCTCATCCCCTTCCTCCTCGTTCGGGAGCACTTGGTCCACGGGATCCGCGAACGCCGTGGAAGATAGCTTTTTCCAGGGAATACCCTCGGTGAACGGGACGATGCTTTTCCAGAACTTCCCCCACCCCGTCAACCCGGTCTTCGGGGGTAATTTCTCCCCGCAGATCGGCCTGGCTCCCCAGTCCCAACAGCATCAACAGCAAGCCCAGCAGCAGCAGCAGCAGCAGCAGCAGCAGCAGCAGCCGCCGCCGCCGCCGCAGCCGCAGCCGCAGCCGCAGCAGCCCCAGCAGAGGAGATCCCCTGTCAGCCCCAGTCAAGGCCCCTTCCCCCAGAGAAACGCTTATCAGACCATCATGAATAACAGCAAGGGGTCGTCTTCTTCTGCCTCGTCGTCCGCTTGGAATAATCACCAAAACGCCGCCTGGAGCACGGCCTCCAACCCCTGGAGCGGGCTGCAGGCGGGCAGGGACCCGCGTAGAGCGGTGGGCGTCGGTGTAGGGGTCGGGGTCGGAGTCGGCGTCGGGGTGCCGTCACCCCTGAACCCCATCTCCCCCATGAAAAAGCCCTATACCAGCAATGTTATAGCACCCCCCAAATTCCCAAGACCTGGCCCCCTCGCCCCCAAACCCTGGATGGAGGACAGCGCCTTCAGGACTGACAACAGCAACAACATACTGCCTTTCCAGGTAAATACATTCCCAGTAGGAGCAGGCCCAGGCCTAGCTGTATAGCCCCAGACTGTGTTTAAAAATGCGCACTACTTTGACATGTTGTCAGTTTTGGCCCTGGTGCTCGACCTCTTAAGATATAGCACGATTATTATATATTCAGCATAACATTTCAAGGAAAACCATCAGTGTCTGTGATAAAAATAAAGCAAAGTAGGCTAGCCTGGGATAAGGTCACCCTGAACTCATCAGTAGCAGGGATTCATTATGGGTCCATATATTATAGTTATTAACAGTCTATTTGTGTCATATTTAAACTGCAGTTAATCATTGTTTGGCCCCAAACGAATGTCAATCTTTTTTCCATATCATATAATCTACAGTCTCTTTCACGTTGTCTTCACAGATAACCGTTCAGAGGCATCTACTGCGGGCATATATTCTGAATTGATTTCGGTCATTCCACGTTAGAGAGCTCGATTTTAAATGTGCGATTTACCGAAGCTGTGACTTATATGGCTCAGCTGATTTGACAAATGACCGTCGGGCTCTGCCGGTAGCTGTCAACATATTTTTTTTTATGGCTCGTGTGTTGGCAGATTGTTTTGCGGAGGTCAAATAAATCGACTGAGACGGCGAGAGAGCGAGTCCTTGAAGTACTAACCATCGATCATGGCTATTTTTACGCGTTCAAAGACAAACACGCGTTTCCAATCCTAGAAAGAGCCGCTTTGCACGGTTTATTGCGCTAAATAGTTAAATTCCCTCTGCCAGCTCACTCTCCGTGGGATTTAAAGGACATATGACGCATTCACGTGCCCCCCGTAACCTTCCTCATTCAGACTGACAGAACCTGTAAATGCATACTTCATCAACAGTTCGCGCACACGATCACGAGGGACTCCTTGTTTTCAGTGACACGTGTTAAAGAATATTTAACGTTGAGGTGTAAGACGGAGTAAATGGAGAAAGACTGCGGGCACATTAATAAGAGAAAACCTGCATCCTTCATTAAGCTTCCGTGTGTGTGGAGAGTACATGGGAATTAAGGGCCTAACATTGAGGGTTACATTTCGGCTCGTTATTGAATCACACCGACATGTACTAATAATAGCCTCACAACAACAACAACAACAACAACAACAACAACAACAACAAAACAACAAAAACAACAACAACAAGGACGAAGACGACGACGACACCACTATGACATGGCAATAGCAATAACAATGAAAATAAAAACATGAGTAAGAGGAATGGTGAATATGTGTTATGACGCGGCGCCCTTGTTCTCTCCGTCTTTATCTCGTAGGAAATTATTATTCAATTGCCATTTTCGATATCGCCGATAGTTCGTGTGCGCTCTTCCCGTAATTGCACGATATACGATAGTACGGAAAGGCAACATCCGTTGTCGCATTTGATTGGCTTGCGATAAGCTAGTGGGCGGAGCCTCAACCCGGAACGGACACGCAGCGCAGGTCGAGCCCAGCAGGTAGAGGAAGGGGTTTCACCTGTAACCGAAAATAAAAGCTAATATTAAGCTCCCGTTGGGAGTTTCGACAATTACATTTAACATAATACAGGTGCACACATAGATCTGTCTATGTGTTTCGGCTGTGAGAGAGCGTCACGACCAAGGAAGCCAAATTTTTTAAGGGTCAAAACATGCTGATAGGTCATGAATGAGCCTATGTTGTTCATATGTTAAAATCAAAAACGGGAGGCTAATTAAGTTAAGAGGCAAAGGACTACATCAGCACTGTGTATCTCTCAATAACACAGTGTTTTTGACTATAGGTTCATATCACAACATGAGGAGAGGGTTTGAGTAACGTAAAAATGTCAGACGAAAGGTATCTGATCCTGTGTATTGATTTAATACAAAGTTACGATAGTTTCAGTAGGACAGAGAAAATGTGTAAACTGATATTAACTGGGGACGTCCTTAATGGTGTACAAAATCCCAATAATTATACATTTTTATGAGACGTGAATATACATAAATTCCAAACAACTGATCTGTCTTCACCAGCACTATAGTGGACAGTGTGTGTGTGTGTGTGTGTGTGTGTGTGAGTCAGCAGGCTATCTTTCCCTTACAGACATGTCTGATTGCGGAGTTGACCAACATGAACAGTCCCATTACTGTATGGCTTTTTTCACATGGCTAGTCATGTGTTTTCCCTATGTTTAGCTATGCTGCCTGACAAACAAGCCTACATAGAAAATAAGCCAGCCAAATGCACACCCCTTAACTCACCGCTTACTTAAAAAAGGAGCACTTGTTCGCCCGATCAAAGCACAGACTCAGGAGAGCGGAGTGTTAACCTGTTACTGCAGGGAGGACTACATGTGCAGATGAAACACAGCCGGGCACAGGGTGAAACTCCAATCGGCTTGAAACGTATAGTTTGTTGAGGAGATAATGATCATGTGTGTCAGTCAGGCCTCCCCAGGCTTTATTACTCACTTTCCTCTGCCAAGAACCTCTAGCTGTGTGTTCTTGACTTGGCCAGCTCACAGCTCCAGTTATCACCGGGGGACAAGGTCAAGGGGCCGCATGTCATGCTGTATTGAGTGGCCTGTTTACTAGAGTAAAACTCAGGCAAATAGCAGAGATGAAGTTCAACAGTCACCTCCATGCAAGCCGTCAAGTTGTGCCAGATGAAACAAAAGTGTTAAGCTGACATTATACAGTAATTCACTCAATTAGAGCTGATATGATTTGCAATAACTCTAATAATTATTATTTTTCTGACTCAAGCAAACAGGTGAGTTTTTAGTCTTAAGGCAAAAAGTTTTTAGTTGTTGAGTTTTTAAGCAAAAATTCACACTCTTGTTGCTGAAAGCCTCTTAAATGTGAGTATTTACTTTTTCCCTCTGTTCGATATGACAGTAGATTGAATTTCATTGGGTTGATTGGACAAGATAAACAATTTTAATAAGTTACCTCTGTCCATGTGAACTTGTAGGAGCATCTTCCAGTATTTTGTATAAGAACAAATTAACAGATCATTTAAGCAGGTAAATCAATAATTAATATAGTCATTGGTTTTAGCCCCGATGCCAATAAGGTACTTTACTTGCCAATTATATATTATATATTGCAATATAAGCTTGTCATGTTATCACTGACAGGGGGAGGTTTTTCTCTCTACGAAACAAAATGGAAAATGTTGCTCCCATTTCAATGACTTTTATTGCAACAATGGTGTTTCAAGCACGCACCTAATCCTCAGACCTGCTATAGTTATACAGAATCACCCTATTAAAAAAATAAAAGCCATGTTTAAGGAAACTCCAAATTTTGCCAATTAACATTTATCAGTCCAGCAACAATACATTTTAAAGGGCTAATGCCAGTGATATTAATGTTGCCCGTCCATAATGTTGGCTGACAAAAGCAGTGGTGTAGAGACCAAGATATGCAGACCTTTTATCCTCTTGTTTATGTTCATTTTTAAAAATGCAGGATCCTACATTTCCCATACTGTAAATAATGGCATCTTTCATTAGTATTTCCCTGCCTGTTAAATACTCTTGTCTTTTAAACTGTATGACACCGGTTTATAATAAACGACACAGTTGCCACTGGGGATAAAATTAGTGCTGCAGGCAACAGTTATTTTTGTAATCATATTAATCTGCCTATTATTTTTTTCTGTTAACTGTTAGGCTATGAAACCTTTAAAAAAAAACATAATCAAATAATTAACTGTGTTGAAGCCAAAGTCTTCAAATGTCTTGGTTTGTTCGACCAATAGTTCAAAGCCCCCCCATCCCCTCCTCGCTGTTTTTTGCTTGAGAAATGACTGAAATGATGAATTGGTTATCAAAGTAATCAGTGAACCAATCGATTAATCACTTCAGCTCTAGGCAAGATTTTTGAAGTCTCAAGCCTAACTCAAAATAACCTTAATAACAGAGCATATTATACCTGGCCTTTATGTGTAAATTCACATGCTCCTGTAAGATCAGACACATAGCCATCACGAATACTTGCATTAGTACTTGAATTAATTCTCAGTATCGGTAAGCATTTTCAGCTACTGAACAATATCTACTAGACAGCGAGGATAATTCTTTAAAAGGCTCAAGGGTTCCTCCAGCTCACACTTAGCTGCTTAGCAGTCACATCCATAATTGGAGAAGGGTTATCACCAGGATGCGAGGTCATGGTGCCACATGTCAACTGGCCTGTTTACCGATGTGAAACTCAAAGGTAACTCGCTGAGCTGAGCAGCAGGCGGGGTACACACACTGGTCCCACAGCGTCATGTGGACAGCTGGTGACAGGTGGACTTGTTGTCATTCCGTAGATCTCCATCAAATTTTCTTCGGAGGCCGCGGAGGAGCACAGGGTGAAATGTTGAGTCCCGTCTGCTCCAATATGTGCTCCTACTCGCCTGCCACTGGCCGCCGCTTAAAGGCCGAGGAATGTGTGGAATGCAACTTAACATGTCAGTGTGAGGCTTAAGACACAAAGTCACATGAGCTTCTCAGGAGTTGCCCTGATTTGAAATGACGGGAGTGGCGATTATTGCATGGTCTTCTGTTATCATGATCACTTCGTATCACACCAAGAACTTTGAAGTTAGTAGGCAGACTGACAGATTGAGTCTCACAGTCAAATGCTGTCTGTCTGTCATGCAAAACAGCAGGAGCTCCGATGGATTTGAGGTTTCAACCAGATTTACATGAGGGACTTTTTGTGGTTTAGCTTGTTTCTTGCACTGAACTTTACTCTGTGTTTTGCCTTTGCGTTTGTCTCATCTTTAGCTTTCTGGTAAGCCAGACAAATGAATCAATTTGATGATATCACCTTAGACACCTTGGAATTTTCTACTATTTTCTACTAATTTCTAAACAATCAATGTAAAAAAAAAAAACAAAAAACAACTGTCAAATTACTGAAAATGAAATGTACATGGGCACTCAGAGAGTGCAGACCGCTGGCCAAGACCAGTGTCAAACAAAAACCACCATACTTCAGAGAAAAAAAATCTAAATTCATAGTAAATGAATGCCCCAAATTTTAATGGATTCTTCCCTGACCCATACCCCATCCCTTCACCCGGTTTGCTTCAAATCAGGTTGGTAGTTTTTTATGTAAATCCTGCTGACAAAAAAAAAGAAAAAACAGGCAGGGGTAAAAACCCATGGAAAACCTCCATGTCTTTGGTGACATTTTGCAGATTTGAAAAGGATTTGCGGGAACACAATTTTTTAAGAGTCAGTGTAATATGTAATCCATATTCAGCTGGGATGTATGTGAATTTGTCGTAACCTTTTAGGGCTGTATCAGTTAGCCTGTTTTGTGTTTTTCCTTTTTCCAGGGTTTCATTGATTGATTGATTGATTGATTGATTGTGAGGTGGACATTAAAGTTTAACATCAAAAGAATTCACTGCTGCTTGCATTTTTATAATTTATAGTTGGTAGCCCTCAATCCAATAGACCAGACATTATTCATTAAAAATAGGTACAGAGCCGTATCTTAAATGCTTAGTCTGTTCCCATCATGATGTCCCTCATAAATACACTCATATAACCTGTTTATGGCTCAGGAGGAAAAAGGAGCTCAAGTGTAGTCAGGACAGGTCAGCTTGAACCTGCATTCAGCACTCTGGAAACTTATGGGATGTCTGTTTGGGACTTTTGCATATAATATCTCTTAAGGTCATTTGACTACAGTGAGCGCTCCGACCCCCACCCGTCACTCTGTTCATCCACATGTGTCAGAGGAAGGGAGGGGGAGCAAACTAAAAGCTCAGCGTTTTAAGTGTTTATCGTTTGTACCAAGTGGGCAGATTTTTATCTACGTGGCGCTGTCGGGTCCAGAGTGGGGGGAATAACACTTTTGAAGGCTCAGCCGAATGGGCAACAATAGCTGTGGTGTGCAAACAATGTGGCCCCGGCTCGGGCAGGCGGACACAGGACACAGCTGCCAAGGCTGCAGCCTCCAGCTCCGGCTAGGCGCGCTCTCAGCCTTTACCTCTGGCACGCGCGTCATTCTGATAAATTCATTCACACACAGTGGATTCCTTGACATTTCATCAACAGGGAGCTCTAGCCTTGAGGAGTTCGATGTACTATTGACTGTCCAGTCCTGGACTCGAGACAGGACTGATTCGGTTCACAGGATTGGGAAATTAGTTTGGAAGCGTTTTTTCGTGAATCACCAGTGTAAAACACTCACCAAATGACAGTGTTACTGCTGCAGCACAAACAGAAGTTTACTGCCTGATTATAGCCATCGCACCAAACTTTAGCTTTAACACTGAGGGCAGTTTCAAAACCAGTGGAGCTGAGTTCCTGTCAGATGGACCCGACAGTCAGGGTCTAGAAACCACTAAGGTGCTTTCATAACATCTTAACCTAATCTTCAGTTATTCGGAATGAAAGATCTCATGATATATGAAATTGTGTCAGTTTAAGACACATGCAAGTTCTCGTATGGCTGATTTTATTTAGGCAGCATTTAACATTTGAGATGTTCGATATCTGTGATATTTTGATATCTGTACTTTAATCTAGGTATCATATTTGCATATTTATAATTTTATAATACCTTAGCTGCCAATATAACTTAGATATTTAACTGTCAGACATATGGCAGATTTTAAAAGGACTTAATCCAGTGTCGAAAATTTCTCTCTGTTTGTTCTAGTACTGCAACTAATGATTCAGTGTTTCCCCTGTAGACATCTGTTGCTGAAATTTAACAAGCTTCATTAATATTCACAACGAAACATAACCACTGTAAACTGGGCTTTCTGAACTGTTTGCAGCTAACTGGGGCAAATATGACACAAAGGGAACCCTACCACACACCCTCAAACAAATGCATGTATGCACTCACAGTGAACACACCATGCAGCAGTCCAGTGTAAGCTGTTCATGAGTGCATGTGGAGCAGACGACAACTGACACAGGAGAGGTGGCTCCTAGCAACAAAGCAGACCTCCCTACTTACCTCGCCTAAGAGAAAGTTTTTTTTGTTTAAGTCTTTTTTTGCTCAATATATCCTTTTGACATGAAAAGGCTAAAGGGGCTTCCAACCAAGATTCCTATCTCCCTTTCAGAATCAACTGTATTCACCATCATCCCCAGGCCTAACTAATACTGTATATTTTCTTTTTACATCTAATCTCACATCCCTAATTTATCTTAGTCTGGATTAGCTAGGAATGCGGCCCAGCCTGCCTCGCTGTTGTGACAAAAGTAGGAGCTGTTGGTACATGCTATTTAGAGCAAATTAACCAACCCACCAGACTTTCAACAGCAAAGCTAAAGGTGTGAGTTCAAGTCCGGGAGTTTTAAAGATAGTAAAGCATTATTGTGTCCTTTATTCAGGTGTTTCATAGCTGTTCCTACTGTTGTTGATTTAGAAACTACACATAATAGGGACCTTTATTTCAGTTCATTTTTATTTTGTGATATTTAACATTAAGTACAATTTGAAAAATATTTTATGTTATGCACAATATTTAGCTGTAATACTAGAAAATGTGTGTTTTTTTTTTCTTTATATATACAGTATTTACTGCATATTTATGTATATATTAGTGGTAATGCTGGTTGTGCTTTGCGTGCATCATACTTGATGGCTGCTCTAACTGTAGCAGCTACAATAGCATAAAAGTATATTAAGTCAAGTCAAATTTTACTCATATACGCCAATATCACAAATCACAAAATTTTGCCTGAATCTGGACAGCATATGACAGCCTCCATCCTTAGACCTCCACATCGGATAAGGGAAAAACATTCAACCAAAAAAACTTTGATGGGAAAATAATGGAGAAACTTGAGGAAGAGCAGCTGAGGAGAGATCGCTCTTGTGAGACAGACATACATTAGATGTCATGTGTATGGATTCCTGACTTCCCAGACTATGTTCTTCCCTGACTCTAACCCTTTCTGTTCTGCTGTGTTGCAGGACCGGAATCGGCCCTTTGATGCTTTTAGCTTGCACTCTTTGGAGAATTCCTTAATGGATATGATAAGGACTGACCATGACAAAGGTAAACCACACCCTGCCGGTGGCCCACCAATGACTATCGCTGATATTATATGGAGGAATCATTTTGCAGGTTAGGAATATTCATACGTCCATGCTTACAGTATTTGGGTTGTTTTATTTTTTATTTGCTTCATGGGCATATATCATCTCTGGGTACATTTGTTTTTCTTTTGCTCTATTTGCCAATCTGTCAACCAATCCTGTTTGGATCACCATGTTCTGTTTTAAATTGAAATTAATAATTAACATTATGAGCCTTACCTGCAAAATCTTGCATTATTTTTCTGTTTGTTTGTCTGTGTTTGTGTGTGAGTGTGTGTGTGCGTTTGAGTATTTGTGTATGGGGCGGAGCAGAAGTACATCCATCTGCACTTGTGGTTTTACTTACACGATGCATTTTCTTTTGCCCTTTTGTTTTCTTTGCTCTCTGCTGAGTGGAATCCATGGATCAAGTGATCAGTGTCACATGAGTTTTCATTGAAATAATATATTGTGAGCATAAATGTGGCATGATTGAGTATATTTATGGTTTAAATTGTTGCTGTTATTTTTCCTGCGTGACATGATTGCCACAGAGCAGAGTTTGGATGTCATAAATGTGAGTTTTATTTTGTGTGTGATTGCCACTTAGACACGCCGTGACTGAGTCATAGCTTGAAGATCGAGTCAGTG
Organism: Istiophorus platypterus; assembly: GCA_016859345.1. Taxonomy (NCBI): domain Eukaryota; kingdom Metazoa; phylum Chordata; class Actinopteri; order Istiophoriformes; family Istiophoridae; genus Istiophorus; species Istiophorus platypterus. Next base: position 20,330,142 of record CM029124.1, read on the forward strand.
TTTCTAAGCAACCTTCATACACAGAAACAGTTTTTCTTAATGGTGAATTGCAGAATCAGACTAAAATAAATTGGTGTCACGTTGTTTTATCTCCTGGGAAGTTAAGAGAATTTAGCAAATCATGAAAGCAATGTCAAGAAATCCCTCTTATCATCCTTTTAAGGTCATCCAATGTATGTCAGGCCTTCTAAGCCAGTATTTTTGTAGCAGAGGTCACGTGTCTTTTGTAAAAACTCCTGTCTCCCAGATGGGGCCCTGTCAGGTTGGGTGTAGCGTTTTCATGCTCCCTCATCCTCCCATCTTAACAATGGAAAGATTGGTGGGAGGGGTATATAATGAGCAGAGCATTCGCTTCCTCATGCATAGAGTCTGTTTTCCCAATCTTGTGCTGAGTGAGCATTGTTGGAGCAAAATGGCGATACTGGCCTGACCTAACTTTACTGGAAAGGTGTCCTGCAGGGCTTCCCTTGTGATTGTTCATCAAATCACAACAGAGACCGTAGGGTACAAGGAAAGACCGGGAGGGTGGTAAATAAACTGGATATGCATTCCTTCATCTGACACTGCTTGTTTATCCCTTCAGCCGTCATCTAGACATTGTGGGGCTGCAATAAGCTACTGTGCCAACCACAAAGCAGCTCCACCCTGCAAGCATACCTACTCACTGTCTGAGAAGGGCCTTATGCTTTCGACCAGGTCCACCATATGCTGAATAATCAACAGAAAAAACAGACAACAACTGCTTGTGCTTTTTTCAGCTGGGGAGGTTATTTAGATCAGAACTTTTTGCTTGAAGATTTGAGTATTGAATTGTGTAAAAAAACCTCTGCACTTGGGTATGCTACCAAACTCAACCATAACATCTTTGGGGTCGAGTTGGTTCACTCTCCCAGTTTTTTTGCATCCATCTGGGTCATTTGTGGAAATTTGGAAATGTAATGCCCAGTGGGAACACAGAAAAAGACAAAGTGAAGCAAATGTGTAAATGTAAGTCAATGAAAAAATGTGACAAAAATGTAGCTTTGGTTCTCAAATTTGGTAGCAACAGTTGGGTTTGGTCAGGTTGTAAAGACGGGAGCCAGGTTCAGGATGGACTGATCGACTCAATTACAATGTATTTTGACTCGATGAGTCAAAGTGAGGACAAGCCCAGACACATCTGAATTACCAAACAAATCAGAGATGTGTGTGCAGATTCACAGGCTTGGAACCATGTTGGGTTCAGGTGCTGGTTTTAGGCCCATGCACCCTAATGCTGCAGCAAAGAGCATCTAGTCCTTGAGTTGTGAAGTTGTTTTCCTCTTAGGTGTCGGTATGCAGGGAAAATGTCATAGACTCACTAAGACTTTGTTTCCAAAGGACTACATTAACTTGATCCCACTGTAAGTCTATGGGCTTACAGTGAGAGATCATCTAAAAGATCATCTTAGCCTAATGATGCGTTTGGGAAATGGGGCACATGTGATATGAACAGGAATATATAATTTACTGAGGGTCAGCATGAGCATTTTCAAATGGACATTTGCTACCTGATGAACCTCATTAATATTTCTCACAAACAAAGCAATATTATTCAACCAAAGAAAGTATCCCACCGCGCAGACGATATGATATAGATACTTGAATTTGACAGATTTTGACTTTAAGCAGTCTGTTTAGTTGTTTGGTAAAAACTAAAGAATTCCCAGAGGTAGTCCGTAATTTGCAACTGAACTGCTACTCATCTTTTGACCTGATGCCGACATAGACAATATAATACACTCTTTTTTTAACCAAGTTGTCTCTGTAGCCAACTACTGTTGCTCAAGTTGGGCATCCCACTTTGAAGATACTACCCACCAACTGAGAACCACCAGTCATAATTAATTAACCCTGTAGACCCACTTTTACATCCCAATTCCCAACACCACCCGCATCCAACCCATCACAGACATTTCTAGCATACTTCTCATTGGGACTCTGAATAGTTCTCTGAATAGTTGTTTTTCCTTGAGTGTTTTATGAGTCCCTCTGTTTGTCTGTTTGCATGCGAGTGTGTGTCTCTTAAAAGAGAAGTACTCGTATTATAATGCGAATGAAAATCAGCGGGTCTTCTAAAGAGAGTGTGGGATGACCCCACCCACACCCACTACTCTCTCTGTCAAGACAGGGATGAGGGTGTCCACTTTTATTCTGAGCACTTGTTTGGAGAAGAGTCAGCTTCAAAGACTGTGTGTGTGTCTGTGTCTGTGTGCGTGTGTGTGCATGTGTGTGCATGTGTGTGTGTGTGTGTGTGTGTGTGTGTGTGTGTGTGTGTGTGTTGTCTGTCAGACAGAGTCTATTCTTGCGATCCTCTAAAACTTTTTAAAAGCTCTTTACTCCTGAGTGAGGGTAACACGGCCGCAGGGACGTCTGAACAGTCACCATTTCTGCGCTGCTTCACACACAATGGTCTGCGTGTAGTTCCTGAACTGGGTCAGCTGAGCTCACGTGTGGAGAGCTAGGTACTCCTATACTAGCACACACATAAGAGATTCTCCCCTTGGCAAGGAAAAACACCATCGGTTTGACAACAGACGGCCACTGCTGCCAGTCGTATTGTCACATACATGCAGGATACACACATTTAAATTGTTTCTGAGATGTAAGTCAACTGTGACATTCCATGCAAAGCGCTCTCACCTCACACACTGTTTAGGGCTGTCACTCATGACAAAGATGAATCAACAGATATGATGCTGTTTCTGCAGCATGCAGCCCCCCCCCGCCACACACACACGCATACACACATGAACACACACAAAACACACAAAAACAACACTCAATCTCTTGATGTTTTTACTAGCCACTAGAGATCCTGATAAGTGTTAATTATTCTCCTAAGTCCTCGTGGAGACTGCATGTGGCTCCCACCCCACCTACAATGTCTCTCTGAACACACACTCACACACACACACACACACACACACACACACACACACACACACATTGCCTCAGCTGGTCTGACTCACATGATCTTACTCATGTGTCAGTTACAATTTACATTGTCTCTCTGTTTGTGAGAGTGCAGCTTTACCGAATGAGCCGTAGGACTGTACTTCATTAACTTTAATGCCGCTTTAAGCCGTGAAGCAGTGCTGCAACTTCTGATTCTTTTCATAAGCTACCATATCACCTAATTAATTAAAGGAATATTTTAGCATTTTGGGAAATACACTTGTATTCTTTTTTTGCAGAGAGCTAGATGAGAAAATGGAAACCCCTCTTATGTGTGTGCAGGAAATATTATGCTACTGCCAGTAGCCGATTAAGGTTAAGTTGTTAAAGACAAGAAAAAAGGAGAAAATAAAAAATGCACCTGCCAGCACTTCTAAAGCTCAGAATTTAACACACTACATCCTGTTTGTTTAATCAGTGCAAATAATTAATTTAAAAATGACAAGTGTTATGAGAGTAGAATATTTTTTGGCCAGATGCTAATGCTTAGTTAAGCTGATTATCCCCTGGTTGTAGCATTATATTTAGTGTACAGGCACAAGAGTGGTATCAGTCCTCTCATCTAACTTTCAAAAAGAAAGCAAATATACATATTTCCCAAAATTTAAAACAATTCTCAGTTGTCAAATCTATGATATATCATAAAACGAAGACGCTGCATATTACATCTAAACTACTGTTTCAAAGCCCCCAAAGCGAATCGTTTTAGAAAAGCTCACCCTGCAGGGCCTGCACCTTAAAGATGTTTGGAAGGTTATTTGAAATAATATTCAAAGTTTATTAAAGTTTCGGGCCAATTATTTGAATAATCAACTATTTCAGCAAAAGGCCTCCACCTGTCCGTTGTTCTGAATAAAGCTAACAACTTAAGCTTTGCACTAGCAGTTTTCCATTGATTTTACAGTCTGCGTTGTGTTTGGTTGACACCTGTCATGTGCTGGTTAACAGCCTGCATGAAGTATAATGTTGTTGTAAAAGATAGTGGGGGCCAGCTTTAACTGCAGTCAGTTGTCGAGGCAGAGCAAACACTGGTGCTGTTTGACTTTTTGCGTTTGTTGACAAGAGCATTGGTCAGTGGATAAGAGTTGACACACAAGGGTTTTTATCAGGAGGAAAACAAGAAGTGCATGAGCAGTACAGGTCAGGAGAGTAACAATGTGATAAGGCAAGGTGCTTCAATGATATGGAGAGTTGGGTAAGGGAAGGAACCATCTTAACTCGGTCCTTTTAAAGATCACATTTGTTTAGAAGAGGATGTCTGTGTGAACTTTTGTCTGTGTTTAGGTTCAGAGAGGGGTCATACCACCTTAACCGGAGGTTAAAGGTCAGTATTTGGCTGGGCTGAAGTTTGGCTGACAAGTTGGACTTGACCCCTTAACTTTTGAACCCATGTAGTTAACAACACTTAAGATGATCTCAGCTGCAGAGGGATGCCACTGTTATTTAAACAGCTAGTAATGAGTGTACAGAGATAAGATGATTTGTTTTTTGGCTTGTGTTAAAGGTTAAATTGCACCTTGCTTCCAATAAACTACATTTTCAGAGTGCTATTTCTTCTTATGGTGGAAAAATCATGACTCCTGCAAGCATGACTAAGCTAATCCAGTCCAGGCAACAAAACAAGTCTGGGCTTGTTTGGGCTATTAGAATCACGGTTTGCCCAGATCTCACAAACCATGAAAGCATTAATCTTACTGCCAGGTTGTGCATCAGGCTTAACTAGATTCTGGAAATCCTTTGTTATTATATGAAAGTCTTTTAATAGTTTTTTGATTATTACTTTTATGAAACATTGAATAACTGTAGGAGGTTGGCATATTTGGGGATTTACTTCTAGAAATATGCCTTATTGTTTTATATTGGACATAGTTTTGTATAGTTTTACGTGTTATGGCTTGATAACTAAAGGGACCTTGGCCCTGTTGTAATCATCTTGGCAAGGGCTGTTGGGTTCAGCTCAAGCTGGTATGAAGTGGAGGAAGTAGGGCATTTTGATAGACACACACAAAACACCTCTCTCTTCAGGTTTTCTCACAGAAGCATCCATCACTTTCACTCGTCCCAGTCATCTGTTGATTGAAGCAGAACACATTCCCCTCAGTAGGTATCGTGATGATTCTTAGCATCTTTCTGCTAATGTTGTGTAGGTAATTTAAGTATTTTTGGCAGGAATCGGCAAGAGTGCAGCTTGCTGAGGTGTTTTGGTTTTTTTTTTCATCATGGCTAACATTTCAACACCTCGCCGATGGTACATCCACTCCCCTCTCGTAACTCTTGCTGGAGCCTTCTCTTAGAGGTGTTATTAGGGGCTTAAATATGTGCTGTAATGTGGACCAGAGGGAGCAAAACGTGAGCAAAGCAGCTGCTTAGACGAGCCCCGGGTAGGATGCAGTTGGAGCTGAATCTAGTAAAAATTGAAATTTTGGAACTTGAAGCACAGCCCCTCATTTAGCCTTCTGTAGGTTTGACAGTCAGTCCATGTAGACAAGAGGTCCAAAGCCTTTTTTCTTTCCCACATTCCTTAAAACCTGGGCACCCTAGATAGGGCCACATGGTGCATCCCACACAATGACCATGGTATATCTGTGATGATAAATAGGGTTGTTGATTAGTGCCGGTGACTCAGCAGTTACTTCATCAGATGATGAGATATTTTGGCTGCCCACTCTCACCTCACTGTGCTCTCACATTTTCGAAAAAAGAAGATGGTGCAATAACGCAGTGTGCCCTCAGACAAAAAAGGCTTATCAGAATGCAGTATTGTTATTGATCATTTTCACCCTGCCTCTTTACTGTTGTTGCTAGGAGTTGATGAAAGATATAAATTTATTTAGCGTTCTTAAGGTTATACAGCTGATGTCGATTTTCACCTCATTTGCCCCAGTTTCTTGCAGTCTCTCAATCTAACTGCTTTGCTTAAAGCTCAGAGGCCTCCTGCTCCCCCACAATGACGTCGGAGCACCCCAAATGGGATACCAGATCCCAAGGTGACCGCCACCGTCTATGTCCAGCTAATCTATCTATGTCCTTGATCCCATTTCTACCAGAGAGGTCACAGCAAGGTCATTGCCCAGTCTGCAGATTGTCAGGCAAGCGAAGGGGAGCTGCCGCTGAATATATGCCTAAGGAAGCGGATGTCGTGTCTCCTGAGTGGCTGCGCTGCTGTACAACCATCATGGGGAGGTTGAGAATAGCTCAGGCTCATGGTGAGGAAATGTTACCAGAACAGCAGTGACAGCAGCAGCAACTCAGGGGCCCTGCCACTCAACTCCAGGGGGAAGCAGATGGCACATGCCCAGAGCTATTTTGAGGCTTTGTGAGGGCAACTGTCCCACTCTGTCACCCAGAATGACTAATGTAGATGAAAAGGACAGCAGACCAGTGTTTGTTCCGACTTTTGCCCCCCTTTCAGCGAAGCCTGAACTTTGATTGTGAATATGTTTAATGGGTTGTACCAGCCCCTAATGAGTCGTCTTTTGTTTTTTTTACTCAACCAAATGCAGTTGGACTAGGTCTAAATGCACAGTCTGCTTTAGAGCTGGAAGGGATTCTCTCTTAATGACATTTCAGCCAATGAGGAGGCATTTGGGCTTAAACCCCCTGATTTGGATGGAGGAATAACAAATAGCCCATCCACATGTTTGCCTACACTTGAATTTTATGATTTGTTGAACTTGGAAGAAAGTCTGGCCGCAGTATCATTTGTAACACTGGTAAGGAAGAAAAAGCAGTGGATGATTGGAGAACTTTCTGGAGAGTTTAAAAAAACCCTCAGTGTCAGGACATAACACTGGATTTTCTTCCTTTTTGGTTCATCCAGTCTTTTCCAACAAAATGGTCATTCCCTCATGATAATAAGCTGTAAAATGAATGTGACACTAGGCCACATATCCATGTGTCAGAAAATCCACGTGTTCATACAAATATGTGCATGAATGTCTGAGCTTGTCACACTCCATTTACCCCCGAGCCCCACTGTTGACTTGATTCTGATTGGCCGAGAGGAGTGTGGAAATCCACATCTGTGGAGGTGCAGCGTGGCTGCCCCCACGTCCTCTCCCTCCACTGACTCTCTGGTTTTCAACCAGGTGTAACTGCCGGCTTCCACTCCTCTGTTTGTGAGACAGGGAGAGGCCCCCTTGGTGTCCTCATTATCTGTCCTCTGTAGCCAGGTTTTGAAACTTTTGACGTGCCGTCATCATTTGTACCGTAGCAGCTTGCAACATGCATCCTGTTGTCCGATCTCAATGTCCATGTTGCATATTGGAAAACCTATAATAGTAGGGAAGTAAGATATCCAATACAGTTGTCCCCCTTGACCTTTGCCCTCATCACGACCCCATTGTTAACATTGAAGTGATACTCTGTACAAGCGGAGGGACAGGATCACAAAGCCTGTTCCTTTAAATCTAAAGGGTATTTGCTAAACGTCAATGTGTAAAATATATCCAAGTGAAATGTTGCTTCTCCTTCAAGGTTAAATGACACTAGGTAAGCTGCTTGCCTGCTCTTTGTTGAATAAAAAGCTGGTGTAGGTGGATTTTAATAGAGGGACCTAACTTTAAGTGGTTCGAGATGAAGGGTGTGCCTCTGCACCTGCCACTGCAAATGATGGTGACATTGAGATGGCAAAATTTTGTCCTGAACCAGAGAGGATATTTCTGCCCAAGCTCAAGTGTGTTTTCCTTGTTGTCCTCTGTACAAGTAGGAACATGGAGACAGAGATAAGCAGGAAGACTTCCATGTAGATGTCCCACACAACCTCTCTCCCCTTGAAAGCACTGACAGATGGGCCCTTGTAACACGCGCACAATGTCTCCATAGCAAAATGCATGCTCTGTTGAACTCCGAGCCTTATAGCTGCCTATGATTGTGTGTGTTTGTGTGCATATGAGATATGTGACAAGAAATGAATGTGTTTCCGTCTTGCTTATCACATCTGTAATCTGTGGTTGTGTTTTCTGCCATTGTATAACACTGAGTAAATTTGTTGTTTATTCATGTCACGTTAAACATTTCATCAAGGCTGGCATTTTCTCATTGCCAACGGTAGAATGGAAGATCAAATGAATATTTGTCAACAGGCTGGCTTTTATGAATAATTTCCATGTTTTCCTTCTTTTGTAAAATCTTTTTTTTTTTTTTTTTTTTTTTTCTCTGACAGGACGTATGGGCCTCAGCTTTCATCATCCAGGAGCCGACCACATAATGCCGTTGAACAGTAAGTCACATTTCACTGAAGTAACCACCATCGTCTTGGAATTCGTTGGAATTGTTTAAGTTTTACTGATAAATGTGTTGCCACTGCTCTTTGTCCTCTCTGCTTTGAAAGAATGAGGAATGGGAAGTATTTTGTGGCGTGTTCCCATGAAAAACATATGCCCCCTAGCCACACTGGCCCATGTCAATATGCACGGGGCACACCTGCCTACCCTTTGCTGAGGCCTGGATTCCCTGACACCATAAACCTAGGGCAGTCCTCTTAGCAGTGGCAGTTGACCTGTGAATAGCACTTCCAAAAATACCCCCACATGTAAGATTAGACCCCCCCCCCCCCGAGTCCCACCAGACGGCAGATGACCATTGGTGACAGGAGACGAGCCACAGAGAGAAATCAGGTCTTTATCCCATATGCTGCTACATCGATGCCACAAAGTTTTCCAGGCGAGGTTCCACCCTTCTGAGTGATATTTATTGGTCTTTAGATGGGGTCAGGGATATGATTTCTGTGGGTCGTGATTTCCTCCAGTTGAAGCTATACAGCTGAAAATCATATTTTTGTCCCAAACCCAGCAAAATATGAGGGATGTCTGGACCGAACGACCAAATCAGCAAAACCTTAGTTTGCTCTCCGGACATGTTCAGTTGTCCTACAGGATATAGAAATGGGTAAAGGCCGAGGATGTCTAACTTTAAAAAAAAAAACTTTCTTGGTGAAGCAGTTTCCTACTGACACATCTTGACTACACTGCTTCTCCTTCCTCAATTTCTTCTTTTGATCGTTCGTATCCTCAGAGAACGTGTCTCAGATTGATGTTAAACTGTTGTGTCACTGGATAACGCTCAGGCAAGCACAGATCTGCCCGGATCTTCCAAGTCTGTCAGAACTGGCTCGCTTTGTTGTGGCCTGTGATGTGTGTAGACAGGGAAGCTTTAGTTTCAACTTTAAAGTATTTTACTCAGTTTTCCTCTTTCATTTCGCCCCATTAGCTCTGAGGCTTCATGCTGTGAGAACCTGTAAGGCCTCTACTTTCTCTGAATGTGATGGTGTTAGCACTGGAAGTAAAGAAGAAAGGGTGGAGAGTAGTAAGCGCAGGTCCTCTATCCAGATTTATTGGTGTTGTTCACTTGACAGCTCAGTAGAGGTGTCTGAGGCTTTGAAGCCAAGCAGAGCAGGAGACATCAAACTCATCACGTCTTGAGGAATCACCCTGTTTTCTATAAACGATTTTCTCTCTCCCAGACACCACACAGTTTGAAGTTGGTAGTTATTCTTAACCCTCACTTTTCTCCTTCGTCCTATTCCTCACGAGTTGTTTTCTCTCTTACTGAGGCATCTGACGGTTTCCCAGCAAAGCGTTTTCTTCATTTTGCCCTGGTTGCTAGGTGACTTTGTTTCTGCCAAGGCCAGACGGTGAGAGCGCAAAGCTGCACAGAGACTGCCCAGGTTTTTTGGATTGAAGAACCAGATCTTTTTAATGAAAACATAGCAAGGGAGAGGAGGCTCAGAGACAATGAATTCCCTGAGAGAAGCCAGAGGGCCAAGTCACACAATGGAGCTCTCACAATGCAAAGGCCCATATTGGTTTTTGAGGCAATGACTCTGCTTTGTGACGGATGAGTTTAGAGCTGCAGGAGGATCTGTTTAGTACTGTTTTACCCCTCCTGCTGTTTGATGGAATTTGCACTATCTTAAGCCACGTTTTGCCTCCACTGTGGTTTGCATTTACTGCACAGTGATATTCAAATTGAGCTTGTTTGTGAGAACATTTTGGAGATTAGGGAAACACACGTACACAATCCTGAATCAAGATGTGGTGTTGTTGCACATAAAACTTAAGCTACATTGAGCGTGAAAGTTTGTTCTTGATCTTGGAAACTCTAATATGGCAAATACAATTGTAACTTAGGTCTACTTACTTGCTTTTTCCTGAGCTTTTGAATGCATCTCATGGTCTCAGTTGATGGACTTTGCTGAATTGACATGGACTTAACTCAGTTTTCATCAAATGACCTGAGAAGTTTTGTTAGGTAATGGGGGGGGGGTTGTTAAGAAAGCTATTGAAGAAACAGCTAAGTGATGTAGCAAACAAACAAATTAAAAAGGATCTCATCTCAATGTCCACTTGCTAGCTAAAACTCGAGTAATCGAGTGAATCTCCTGGTCTTTTTCAGCAGATTGCATTTGCATAGTCATGGAGATAGTTCAGCTGTCATCCCATGGTGAACCATGAGATGCAGTTGAAATCTCCGGAAAAAGGTACAAATTCAGCTTTGACCTACTGTAAAGAATATAGCTCATTTTGAAAAAAGAAAAAACCCCTCTGAACTCAAAGTTATGCTTTTTATTAGCTGTTTCCAGAGCTTCCAAGTACATCTCATGGCTTTTCTTGATGGATGCAGTTTTCTCAGTTGTCCTCACATGTCATCAAAGTTGCTGTTGAAAGCTCGAGAAAACTCTAGAAAGCCGACCTTGACTACCTGGAAAAAAATGTAACACATACTGACAAAACCGTCTGAACTCAAGGTCCACTTGTTAGCTTTTTCCCAAATTTTCAAACTGTATCTCAAAGCGCTCATCAGCTGATGGAGTTTGCTCAGTAGTCATGGAGGTAGCCTAATTGTTATCAAGTGGTTTAACTATGGAGTTTGATCACATTTTAACAGGTAGTTGTATTTGGCATGAAGACTTTGGAATCAATAGAAAGCTCTGGAAAAATTTACTAAGTTGACCTTGGCTGTTTGGAAATAATTGAGCTTTTTAAAAATAAAAACATCAGAACTTAGCGCACATGTATTAGCTTCTCTGGAACTTTGGATCAGATCTCATTCAGATGGTTATTGCTCATTTGTCGTGGACCCGCAATTGTAATCTTTAGGTCTTGAGATCTGAAATATGTGACCAGCTGATTAAATATAGGTAATCACAGTGCTGTACTTGGGCAATGGCATATTTTGATCGGTGCAGCCCTGACATCCTACTCTGCTTTCCACTGCCCCCCCTCCTCTCCTCACGTTACCCTCCTTCCTCAGAGCCCCGAGGCTGCCAGTCACCCCGCGCTCCCTCCTTATCCTGTGGGAAGTTTCCACTCACACCTGGCCTGACATACCTGACTCGACAGCGACTTTTAATATTTCACCAAGGCCATGATAATGACTAACCTGCTCTACCTTCAGTCCTGCATGCACACTGCTTTATGGCCTCATTTGTGAATATTCACAGAAGATTAGCACGAACGCGAGCAATTGCAGGTTCATTAAACCAAGATGACAATCTCTGGTTATGGGGCGTTGCATTATGCTGCTAAATATCTCAACTGTTTCCGGGGCTGAACGTCACCTCTCGCCCCCCTCCCCTATGCAGTATCTGCATGCATCCGTTGGCAAGGCAGGTGTAGCAGGTTTACCACGGGTGGTGCCAGGCTTAATAATCACCCACCTCCTGTTGACGAAGCTTAGGTGTGGCCATCTGTGGTTTCACTGTTGCCTTAGAGCTGTTCCTGGTTTTGGTTTATTTCCACAAAACCCATGTCTCTGTATCTCTTTCCTACCCTTGTTCCTGCCCCAACCCTCTGTCTCTCCTTGTGTCTCTCTCCCTCCCCTACTATGCTGACAAGCAGCCCGGAGCTATGGCCGCAGAAGAGGTAACGTGTGGCATTTTCTCTGGGGTTCTGCTTGCCATGCCGGCCGTGTCTCTCTCCGAGGCTGAGGGGGGTCTTAGTGTGGTGTCACTATCTGCTTTTCATCTGTGCTGTGATTGAATGAAATTATATTAATTTTGACACACTGTTCTCCGTGTTGTGCATTTAATCAAGATGGGACAAGGGTCCTCCAAATCTGTCTATATGAATCTTGTTTTGCTTGATGGTGAGAGGAAAAAAAACAGTCTGCCAATTTTCTTTTCTCACCATTCTGACTCAGTGTTCTACCTTTAATATCTATATGACCAACAGCGCAAATTATGGAGGTTGTATTGCAAAAGTATCCCATCGTACAAGATGAGTTACAGTTATAAGTAGCAGCTCTAAAAAGAAAAAAAATATTATCTGTTTGCAGTATCTGGTACAATATGGATGCACTCCCCTTTCTTTCACAGTCAAATGCAGTATGATTCTACCACAAAATCAAACAGCAAATCTATTCAAATGTTACAGCATGTTTTGTTGGAGTGCTTCTAAATTGAACTTTAAGGATCTCATGAAGGGGTACACTGACTCAGAAGTGATTCATCATCTGGATGGCAAAGATGGTTGCTTCCAAAATGGCTCATCTCTGATTTGATGTGCTTCTTAACTAATTCTGTCTTTCTTCAGCAAGGAGGAAGGCTGCTGTGTGACATTTGTAAGGTCACTGCAATATTGGGCTGGGGTTATATGCTTTAATTTTAGTATGGTGGAGCTCGCGCAGTGCAGTGAATAATGTCTGAATCAAATTGCTTTCAGTAAAGGTTCTTCATGAAGTGCTGACAAAAACAGATATAGGAGAAGACAGGAAGTGCAGTGTTCCCTACTAAATGAAAATTTCGATTTCTTACCACATTAATCAAAAGGTCAAATATCAACCCTGCTTAAGAAAGAGAGACAAAAATGGCTGTGCAGCATAGAACATACATATTCCATGAAAAGCAACAGCCTCGATGTGTCCGACTAGAACCATCACCATTTTCATTACTGCCTTCTCAACTGTCCCTCCATTCTCATTATGGGCTGCAGTTCAGCATGTTGCCTACAGGTCAGGACTGTTTTGGTTATAATGATTAGGAGCAAAAGTCTGTTTGTAGGACAGCATTATGTCAGGATTAGAATTAGATTTATGCCACAAAAATGTGATTGTTGAACATCTTATTCCAAAATCATGGGCATTAAAATGCTGCTTGAAGAAAACTGTCCCCTTTTATGAGGATTTCCACAAGAATTTGAATCCTGTGCATTTTTTTTTTTTTTTTTAATTTTAACTGGTGTCTTCTTTTTTTCAAAAAATTATAACAGAACATAATTTACCTATGGGAAAAGACAAGGGTTTAAAAATCACAAATACTCAGCTGAAATTTTAGTTGTGGCCTTTAAACCCACACACCAAATGAAAATGTGATCACCTGGCAATTTTTATTTTATCATTAATCTATCACGTTATTGGGAGATTTTCCGATGTAATCTTGCCATTGTGGCATTAGGTTTTACTTAGCATCCTTATAAAATGAGAATCAGAATGGATGTGTTAGCAGGTTGAGAAAGGCAGACAATCATCTCACATCGTTGAAAAACTGAGTTAAGTCAGAATTGTGATTGAATCTATATGATCCAAGCTGATTCTGCTACTATTATGGTTGCCAGAATTGATTAATTAACTCTACCTCTCATACCCTCCCTCTCTTTGTATTTCACACTCTTGTAACTCTGTCCTCCTCTGTTATCCCTGTCTGTCTTCCCGGTGTCCTGCTTTCTCTCATCCTCTCCTCCCAGGTCGTTCCTGTCTTTTTCCCTTTGAAGATGGTTTCCTCGACGATGGCCACGGTGATCCCTCCTTGACCCCTGGTCTGAACTCACCGACCCGCTGTCAGAACGGAGAGAGGATGGAGCGCTACTCCAGGAAGGTCTTCGTTGGAGGCCTTCCCCCGGACATAGATGAAGGTAAACAAAAGGATTTACACATCAGAGAAGGTTTTTACTCAGCTATTTTTCTGCACCACCCTGTTACAGATTTAAACTGAGACATACTGTGCAGTACATGCACAGTTGGAGGCTTTTTCTTTGGCTGTTTGCCATTAACAGTTGCTCAGAAGTATTTGAGGCTGGCTTAAGGGCACCTTGACACTCCTTGTAAAGGATTGTAAATTTACACACTATATTGCAACAGTAAATTTTTGTTGAAAAGCCTGCGTTTGCTGCAAAGTTTGAAAGTTTTACAGCGATGACTCCACACCAAAGAACAGATGGCTGACAGTCGAAGTTAAAGGAATAGTTCAACATTAAGGGATTTGATTTCTTTCTGGGAGTTAGGTCAGCGAAGCATAGGGCAAGTTCTGGAAACAAGAGGAAACTGCCTCCAGCTAAGAAAAAATCTGGCACATCAGTCCCTTTAAAGCCATAGTTTGAAATTTTGATGGTATTATGCTTTTTGTGTGAATTAAAACAATGTATAATATTGTAAAGTTAAAACAGAGCCAGGTTAGTTGTGTCCCCGTTTCCAGTCTTTGTGGTAAACTAAGCTAACTGGCTGCTGGCAATAGACTCGTGTTTATAGACATGAGAGAGGTATTGATCTTTCCATCAGACTCCAGGCAAGAAAGCGAATAAGCCTGTTTTCCAAAAAGTTGTATTTTTTTAAGGGCACCCTTATGGTCCTTGTTGGGGATGAACAATGAATAATGAATTTTATCCAGAATTTAGCCACTGAAACTGCAATGAAGGTTTTTAGCTTTATTGCAGTTAGTACATAAAATCTGTAGATTTTGAAGTCACTTGCAATACTTTAGTCTAATATTACCAGTTACATTATAGACATTGACTTGTTTTCATAAGCTCTGGAGCAGCTGTTTACTTTCGTATGTGTCTAACACCATTGAACAAATACATGTACTACTGAGTACATGAACAATACGTGACCTTAGCTGGTTGAAAAATTCATGTGCTCCTCAGCACGAGTCAGCCAAGTGCAGACTGGATAGACTCAGCCTGCGTTCCTGTTTAATGCAGTGGCTACTGCTGCAGCAGGAAATCGGCAGAAAATAGAAACTGTGCCTGTCGCAGCACTGACCGGGGCTCTGCATAGAGTCCTTTGTTTGCATAATTCATTAACAGCCGTGATGGTTATCTCACCATGTCAACATAACAGTGAAGTCCGTTTTTTTTTTTTTTCTGTTTTCTTCATTTTTGCAGATGAAATCACCAACAGTTTCCGCCGCTATGGGCACCTGGTGGTAGACTGGCCCCACAAGGCTGAGAGCAAATCCTACTTCCCACCTAAAGGTAACAGCAGTTTCTCACAACATAATCTCTGCTTTCCCATTAGATCAAAGTCTACACCAATAAATATCACCTCGGATGCGTTGCCATCTTAGAATTTTGTAAAGAATCAAATTACCCAGAATTCGTGGCTCATGCTGGGTAAGCATGTAGGTGTCTGTTTATCTAAGCAATCCCCTGTAGTCATCTTGTAGAGAGGGGCATATCGTATATAATGACTCCATAACCAGCCACCAAGAAGTATTGACCCAAGAAGTGTTTGCTTGAACAAGTACCCGAGGAGTGTGGGAGTTTTTCACTTTTCTGTGCAGCCTGTCGGGTGTCATCGTTGGGCAGGTGATCAGAGTGGCACCACCATCCTCTTCCAAGCCCCTACATCGCTCCCTCTGGCCCAGGAGCTGCCATGTGTCATATTAGGGAAGCTATTAAAGACGCTCTAGAAATAACTGACATTCCATAGGCGGTTGGTAATATGCTGCATCTGGAGGACCTGTGGAATTCTCTGCTAGTTTCTCCCCTCTCTCATTTTTCAACATCCCTTTTTTTTAGCCTAGGAGGATTATTTTGAATAGGCTTGGCTCTGCTAATATCCAAAGCCAGGAGGAAAAATGCAGCATCCTTTTAGGGGAATGACTGAGCTTACGGCGGCTGGAGGACGCCGCCATGTAAGGGGAGGAGACATGGGACTACAGATTTGTGTAGAATTCATCTCTCACTCTAATTTAAAACCCTCCACTCCAAAACTAGCAAGGAAACTGCTAAAATATCCTTTTGGTATCACACTCTCCATATTAACTGGCAAGGAAAGCCTGGACAGATGCCTGGCGACAGAGCTCTTAGCACTAATAGCTTCAGGGTTGAGAGCAAGTGCACATCTGCATGTGTTTGGGAGTGCGTCCTACTGTTGTGTGGGCTGTGTAAAGACTGATTTACAAATATGGGCTTTGCATCAAGAGGTCAGTGGCCTCTCCTTGTGTTAAACGTCCTTCCAAGCTTGACCGAATGGAAGATAGCTGTCACTTTCCGTCCTGCTTCATATTTAACTACTGGCAACGTGGGTCTGGAGAGTTATGAAAGTGTTTTGGTGTGGGGATGACTCATATTGTGGCTCAGTCCGACTTCAGGGACAGGGTAAGACTCATTTGGTCCTTGGAGAGGACTGGCATCTGAGAGAGGAAGTAGGTAGAACTAGCTGTGCTCCTGGCTCTTATGTTTTGTTTTTAAAATTTTGTTTTTTATCCAATACAGGTTGCGTTATTTACTTGCTATTCACTCGTATTATCGTCAGGTATCATCTGACTGTGATTGTCTTTTTTTAGTAATTCGTTTTTTCATTCTTCCTCTGTGAGATTCGTCATTAAATGAAGTCAAATGGTTACATCAAATAATCATATCATAAACAATTTTTCTTATTCAGTGATTCAATGGTTGTGGCTAGAATGTTGGATAAACAATACACTCCATTTTGTTTTTGTTACTATAAGTTAAAGCTTGCCATAAATTTGACGATTGGAAATTACACATTTAATTTGCAATTTGGTGGCTGAGAGAAAAATATTGTTTCATGAACGTGTTAAGGTTTACATAGTCTTGCACGATTAGTTATCAATGATTAAACACATTATATCAATGATGTACTTTTATATTACTTTGAGACATTCAGCACTCTCGTGCACCCCAGTATTTTTTGTACAGTCCCTAACATATTTATCCCTTTTGCTTTCACTCTTCTTACATTACTTATACACTGAACAGGCACAGCATTAAACGTGGTAACAGGTTTTAATGTTGTGCCTTAATGACGTATATTACAGGGTTTTGCTTTAAATGTGATGCTTTATAACAAAGCCACTTCAACTTCACCAAAGCCGCTCACTCCTGTGGAACTAACTCATCCACAGTGGAGCCAGCAGTAGTGTTACTTTTGCTTTTAGTCAAGAGTGACACCGCTGTATGTAGTCATGATGTATGTATGTCAACACGTAGCATAATCATTAATGTCATGTTAGGGAAATTAAAGCTGCATTAATCAATAATTAACAATTGATCAAATCAATATATGTTTGTGCATATATATATTTATATATATAGGTACTTCCATTCATCATGCGGCCATAAAACACAGCTCCAAATGAATGCTAACGTCTGCGTGTGTAAAAAAGGAGATAATATGTCAAAGTTGTATTTAACATATTGTGCCAATGCCCACAAGTAGCAAAAAATTAATTGTCTAATTAAATCATGTCAGTGTTATCATAAACAAAATCATATATCTCCAAAAAAAAAAGTGTGACCAATATGCTCTGCTCACTATGCTGCTGTTGCTCACATCCTCTCCCATTTCCATCTGCCCACTGCCATCACCGACGTTGGCGACAAGCTTGATGCGACGGAGCCGTTCCTGTCTGTGATTGGGGATAGCAGGAGGAGGAGGCGATGCTGTCTCTATGCTGGAGCCTGAGTGCTGGGAGCTATAAACTGCTTCAGAGGCTAATGCTCACGTCATACTGCTACAGTAGTGTGTCACACTTGTTTGGGGGCTTTAGAAGGTTAAAACTAAAGTGTGCTTGTGTCATGATCAGCTTTATTTTTTCTTTTTCTTTTATAATGTCAATAGGCAAAATGTCCATTCAACAGAGAAGTCCCCGTTTCCTCTCTTCTCCATTTAGTCTGAATTAATCAGGGCTCAAAGAGTGGCAGTAGAGAGGCGCCACGGTGACGACAGTTGCGGTATGACATCCTGCTGCGTCTCTCAGGCCTCAGTTTATCTTTTCGCCCTCTTGTTGGGATTACATCCAGCGAGTGGCTTCTTCAAATTGAGATGATTAGTGATGCTTGGTTTCACCGGTCCTCTCCCCTAATACCGACTCTCCGATTGCTCGGAAGCCTCAGGGTCCATATTTGTTTTTAGGAGAGCAGATGCTTGTGTCTCCCTTCATCCATCCTGCCGAGGTCTTTTCTTCTTCTTCTCCTTTTCCCTTCTCATCGTGTAAGCTGCTGTCAGCGGTCGGTCTGTTTACATTTTATGGCAGAGTTACAGCTCTGAAGATTTCTTTCCTCTCTCCATACTTTGACGGGGTATATAGTACACATTGAGTTTTGCCTTCATCAGTGCTTCCACAGAAACCTGCCTCTACACTTTTGGAGCAGACATTTTACCCAAGTTTGCCTCCTATGTTTTTCTGATGGCACTTGACTGATTCATGTCCTGGTCATCCTGGTCACTGGGACTGAACAGGTCTGTGTCCTTGCCTATGTGGAATACATCTGGCGACACATGGCAGTTGCTGAGCATTTAAAAGGTAAGCCTGGATTTAAATGTCACTCTAAAAACCAGAGAGATGCACATTGTGACCACAGTCACTGAGGCTATCAAGTCATCATGGATCTGATTTCAGCAGAGTCAACACAACTTTGAGTTGATGAGGTAATGGAGAAAACTGGATTGCTGAGTGAGACTATGATATAGCAGTGGAGGAAGGTTGATATACTATTTACCGACTGACCCTCCAGTATCTGTTTCAAGAACAAAACTATCAGCTTGCACCAAGTACCACCTGAATACTTTCACTTACCAGCATATTTTTAGACTGCGATATCCTGTAGGTTGCTTTGTCTGGAACTGCGATACATTTTATTAGATGTTCATGTGATGTAAAGCACTTACATTAATAGCTTACCATTTTTGTTAATAGACTTATATCAGTTATTTTACTATTTTAATTTCTTTTACCATATAAAGCTACTGATAGCTTAGCATAGAGTCTTAAGACAGGGGGAAACAGCTAGCCTGGCTCTCTCCGAAGGTAGCAAAATCTGGCTTCCAGCATCTATTTAGGATCAGTAACAACATATTATTTCTCATTTAAACTATGCAAAAGTATAAAAACTAAATTATATGGATTGTGGCTCGGACTAGTTTTTGTAGAGTTAGATGAGAAGATTGATATCACTCTGTACACTCAAAATGAAGCTAAGGCCAAGAGATGATTAGGTTAACCTGGCATTAGCCCCCAGCCAAGAAATAGTCCGGCACGTAACCCCCCACAAGAACCGTAAAAACAAAATTTGCAGTTTAAGCGGTTTTTGTACGGATTAAACGTGCAAGTGATCTTACAAGTGCTAATTAGTGAGCTTTAGTGGTGCTGGTAGGCAGATTCGTTACTTTTGGACGGAACATGTTCTGTCCAAAAGCATGTTCCCCTACTTCCTGTCTTTGTGAACATACAGACACGAGACCGGTCTCAAACTATTCCATTAATACCTGCCTCTCATTTACCCTTGTAAAGCCCTAACTAAAACTATTTTAGGTAGCAGTTTTGTAGTTAAGCGGTAGCAGTTTATGAGTTTGTCTGTAATGGAGTCTGTGTTTTCAGAATAATTGTTACGGGTTGCTGTTGAGGTAAATGCGCATCCCCCCGTCTGGTGGTCTGCTGGCCACCATTAGGGGAAAGACTCGGTTCTGCCATGAGGTCATTGGTTTGTTTGCGCTACCCAGGAGGCACTCTGCCGATTGTTTGTCTGTAAACACCTCTTTAGGGTGGAAAATAATGCGGATGTACATATTCTCTCCCTCCCTGGATAGTGCTGGGAGCTCAGCAGCAAAGCCCTATAAATCTCAGGCACGAGCCACTGCAGATCTGCGCTCTCCTCCCATGGCGTAAGCCTCTGCACTGCGCAAGGCTGATGGAAAAAGAGACAGATTCCCAGCACCATTCAGACTAAATATCTGAGTGTTAAAGTGGCACAGTGCCCTATAGAACCTGGCACAGTCTGCTTTAATGTGAGGCCTGAGGCAATGAAGCATTTTGGTAACCCAGCAACATAGAAACAGGGGTCTTATGTCGGGCGATGACGAGGCACAAAATCCTCTTCGGGTCGATCTTATTCGTTCATTCTTTGGGATACAAACTGAGAACATGGGTATAGGCTATGTCTTGATGTAAACTGTTTTAGCAGAAAACAATAGTAGAAGTTGAGACTGACATATTGGGTGACAGATTAAACCATCAGAGCTTGTAGCAGAGATTTTCTTTTATCGTACACACCAGTAACCCGGGACCTTGAAAAAACACCCAATATAAGGTGATTCATAAAATTCTGACGATCCTATTCCAGTCAAGTTGTCCGCATTTCAACTGTAATGCAGTCTATCTGCATGAATGAGAATTAATGAGTTAATCTTCATGATTGTAAAATTGTTGAATTTTCCATTTCGTTTCACTACTACACCTGATGTCATTTAAAAGTTTGCGTGGAAGTTGGGTGTCCTCATCTGTAAAATGAATTTTGCTAATTTAGTTAAGGACTTTCAGTGTGAAGTGGGGAGTGGTTGTCTGTGTCACTTGCATTAGTTTTTCAACTTTCCAACAGCTGCAGCTTTGCATGTGTCTGCCTTTATATTCCCCTCCTAACTGCTCCTGCTCCCCATCCCCTCCCATGTATTTGCAGACTCTCTGTTTGTATGGCAGTCATTCATGGTGTCCTGCCCTTCTTACCTTTTCTCACTTTTTTCCATCTCTTTCCATGTGTCTCACTCCTCTCCCCCTCCTCCTTTTCTCTCTCTCTTTCTGCCTCTCTCCTGCCCTGGGTCATGGAACACGTTGTTCCCTCCTTCAGACTGTATGAGCTGCTGGCTAGCTCTGCCTTTTCATGCCGCTTCGTGCGTGTGTGTGTTTGTGTGCGTGTGCAAGACTGCAGTTGTTTTTCTCTGAGGGGGATGTCAGTGCTAAACCACATGATTTCTCCCAATGACAAACCCTCTTTATGTAACCCAGCAACATAGAGACAGGGGTCTTATGTCGGGCAATGACGAGGCACGTGGAGAAAGATGACGATGCACAAAATCCTCTTTATGTCGAATCTAATGGTGTATTTCTCGAAGCTTGTCCAGAGAGGAGTTGGCTCTGTGTTGACCGATTACAAAAAGACTTAGAGATTAGTTACTCTTTTTTTTTTTTTATTAGTCACTTAAAGCGGCTGATTGCAATTAGTTTTGCACTGTGAATATTTTGTTTTTCCTAGGATGGTACAGCTTGTTGTTTGAGAAAACATTAAAGCTCCACTGAGGTTATTAGCCTGTTACTTGACTCTATAGGTTTCATAATAAGAACGGCTAAAAACTTTTAACTACTCAGAGCCTCTGTGGTTTCTTTGCGTAACTCTAGATGCATACACTCACTCTATACTGTGTATGCTGATGTGTTAGCATGGATCAAAATAGGAAATTGATCTGAAAGGGACACATGTCGTCTGTGCTGCGTTACTTAATGATCGTGGTTCAGTCTGTTTGAGGAGACACACGCCTCTGTACACACCTGCTACTCCCAACTCACTGCCTTATCGTTTTTTTACTATCATTATTACTATTATCATAACACAATTTTTTTGGCCATCACTGTCGATTGCATCTTTCTGTATCATTACCCTTAATGAAGTATTTAACGCCCTTTTGAGCAAGATAATTATGACAAGGTCATTTCATTTTAGGCTGTAGTAGCTTTTTATTTTCAAGGATTTGCCTGCAGTCATCAGCATCATGTTGCTACAACAGCAACAGTGGTCAGTAGCAAAATGATTTACGTTGACAGATTTGTTTTGTGACTTTATAGAATCAAGATCTTTTGCTGATGCCTGAATGTGGGGTAAAAAGAGAGAATCACCATCGTAACGTGTTCAAAGTTGTTGCCATATTGGTTTTTAATTTTCTTCTTTTTTCTCTGAAACCAAAATATTAAATGATTCTTTATGTATTACATGTAGGGTTGCATTTACCTAAATTTTTTTATTATCCTTTAATCTTTTGTTTATTTTCTGGAATTCTGGATAACTGGTGGAAAATACTGATTATAATTTAAGGGAGAATTGTCTGCACATACAGAGGCAAATGTCAGACGGACACAGTTGTCATCTCTGCTCCGTGCAGGACATTGGCGTGTCAATGTGACAGTGGCTACGTCACAAGCATATGAACACACGTCACACATGCAGTCACGCAAAGACAATAGCAATCTCCCGGGGGACAGCTGCCTGAGCCCTCACGAGGACACGCACACACCTGCTGACGCACCTGCTTTTTTTCCATTCCACCTTTGATGCTCGCTGCCTTCTCTTTCTTGTCCTACTTTTATTTCCTGCCGCTCCCCCTCCCTCTACAGCAGCATATGTGCACACCCTTCCCCCCTCCTTTCCCTGATACACACACTCAGACGTATCCACATACCACAGTTGACTGGGTCTGCCGAGTCAGGCTTTTTTTTCCCCTCCTTTCCACTCATCTCGTCTGCAGCAGCTCCACTCAAGAATGCTTAAAGTGAAACATGACAGTTGCACATTCCTCTGCCATTTTCACTTTTGCATTTGTTGACATGTGTGTCTCCCTGTATATCTGTATGTGTGTGTGCGTGTGTGTGTGTAAGGATGATACTGAGAGAAACAGTCTCTCTTAGCGGTCTTCTCGGGCGACACCGGAACACATGGCTTGTGTTGTAGTCTCAAGAGAGGCTACAAACGGAGTGATTGCAAGTTGGAGACAGGGTGTATTCCAGTAGAGACAATTCAAGTCTTTCTGCGTATGTGTGATCGTTTGCATATCTACCACCCTGCTGCACTGCTCAGACAGCAGCTCATATTCCCAACTCATGGGTGCCACAGGTGGTGCTAGACGTCTGCTAACATAATCGGAGCAATATGCTAATAATGTGCAGCCTATTCAGAGTTGACTGTGTGCCCCAGTGCCTGCTGCTTTTTGATAGTATTGCTGATGTATTATTACGTATCCCTCGGCTGTTGAAAAAGAGTGGATTTGTGCTCTCGACTCTCGTTTTTCTTCAATTTTTCAGTGTGTGGTGTTTTATTCAGCCTCTAAATCAGATCCCCCATGCATGCTGACCCCTGTAGCGCTGTGTGATGGATGTGAGCTGCTGAACTGGTTTTCTGTCCCCTCCCAAATGGCTTAATAGCTCTGACCTTGGATAAGGTCTCTCCTCTCAATGCTAAATAATTCAGTATTGCAGAGTGACAGTCTGAATCACTCTTTCTTTCGTCACCTAACTCCTTCTACCTGACCGCTTTTCAGGGAAGTTCCGCAGTGTGTTAGGCTGATCAATTTTACATGGTTCCTATAGGAGTTTGGCACGCTGAACCAATTCATCTGCAAGCTGCATGGTGCCGGGTGTAGAGCATCCTTTGCAGGCAAGCAAGGCAAATGAGGACAGAGGCCCTAGGCCTGCGTGGAGACGAAGCTGTCGGAAACTATGAATTACAAGGAAAAAAGTGTAGAGCTTAGTCATGGGGTTGTGACTTGTACAATGTAGACAGTGAAAAAAAAACCCACAAATGTCTATGAATTCTTGATCAGAGGAAGGAGTTTAAAGCAACATAGTCACAGGTTTTCGACTAGTAAACACAACATGCGTAGTTTCTTCGGGTGAATATCTACTTTTTTCCTAATATCAGCGTTTGCTCTTCTTTCCAGGCTATGCCTTCCTGCTCTTCCAGGAAGAGACCTCCGTTCAGGCCCTGATTGATGCCTGCATTGAGGAGGATGGCAAGCTCTACCTGTGTGTCTCCAGTCCTACCATCAAAGACAAACCGGTGAGTGCAGACATTCATCTAATAAATAAAATGTAAGTAGAATTATGTCGTGACATATTTTTCCCCCCATCTCTCCTAAACTGCAGTTCCTTTATTAGGACCCCAAATTTTTGTTTAGAATCCAATCATGTAATGTCACGAATGAATGAGCTCAAGTTTTTTAGGGTGGCTAAAACAGATACATATACATACATATACCTTCGTCTACCACCTATTCTTCTAATTTTTCTGCATTTTTTTCCTCCTTTCTTATGCAGGTCCAGATCCGTCCCTGGAACCTGAGCGACAGTGACTTTGTCATGGACGGCTCCCAGCCCCTGGACCCCCGCAAAACAATCTTTGTAGGGGGAGTGCCCCGGCCCCTGCGTGCAGGTAACTGACTAACATGAATGTAATATTTAATTTTTTTAGATCCCCCAAAAGCCTCTAAATTGGATTCATAACATTGACTGGCATGATCCGCAGAGGCCGGCGGCTATAATGAAAAGTTCTCCCTAAGAGAAAGCAATCCTCCACTTGGGTTTCCAGGACGTGGGCCAAGTGGTCGCCATGTTAAGAATTCATGGTGTAATGGAAGGCTCAGTCTTTCTGTTCTGGGGATAAACATCACTGGCTTGTCTGCAATGTGACCCCTACTAATTATACCAGCAGACTGAAACTGCTGCTCCGATGAATAGTGCACCAGGGTAGATTTTTACACAAGTTAATAACAGTGTCAATCACAAAAGTTAAACCTTTTCTTTAGTTTTTTAAGAGAGACGGAAGGCTTTCATTTTAAGAACAAAAGCAAGGGCAAAATGGTCTTTCATTTACAAAAAAAAAAAAACTCTTGAGAGGAATGGCTGCCGCTCTAATCATATCTCCCCCTCTTATCCTTTGTCCCGTCCTCTCCTCAGTGGAACTGGCTATGATCATGGACCGTCTGTACGGAGGTGTCTGCTACGCTGGTATCGACACGGACCCGGAGCTCAAATACCCAAAGGGAGCCGGCCGCGTGGCCTTCTCCAATCAGCAGAGCTACATCGCTGCCATCAGCGCTCGCTTCGTTCAGCTGCAGCACAATGACATCGACAAAAGGGTGAGCGGGTTCATGCACTTCATTCACAATATCCTTCCCCTGGAAGAAAGCAGCATCCCCGCCACAGCTGAGGTTTAGCAGTCATTCCTATGGCATGCAGCAGAGCCGAACTCTGCCGGAGCCCTTTCCCATGTTTCAGAGTTTTCTTTATAGGCGGCTTTTCAGCCAACTGCTTAGTGCAGCCTACAATAACGGAAGGCCAGGCCTGGCTGTGTAATCACTACGGCCTTTGGCTGAGCGAGTCCCGACAGATGTTTCAAGTCACAGACACATAGGGTTGGTTAATTATAGTAGTTCCCTATACATGTATATCCACTCGGGCTGTGCTGCAGTCTGGCTATTTTGGGAACGCCGGCCAATCGCAGCGGGACAGATCGTGACCGAGAGAGACTGGTTGTCGGCCAGGAAGCCGTCCACCCTGCCTCAGCTATCATCATCTATCTTCACTGGGGTGTCTTTGTAGGGGGGTCTTTGTTATGACTGGAACTGGATGAAATACAGATAATGTTCAAAACAAGTCAAAATGGAGACACACTAAAGAGGGGTGAGAATAAAGACATCCCCTTAAAAATGAGTCACAACAAAAATTTGTATTTTTTTAATTGTTATTAATTTTAATAACAGTTAATTGGGAACATTTTTAATTTCAAGTTGTGCACAGATTTTTTTTATTTTCAAGAATCAAGTCAGCAACAGAAATGATTATTGTTGACAGAACTAACACTTGTAAAGACTGTGTATCCATTGCAGAGGGGAGGACATCCAAGGGAATCACTGTTAGCTTGATTTCAGAGTTTCTCTTTCTTACCTTCAGCATTAACAAGTCCATTAAAAGCAAATGGCTCTTGATGTTAGCACAAGTTCAAACAACCAGGCTCGTCACCCCTGCTCAGCTTCATGTCCAGTGGGTTGATATTGGTATTTGATTGCATGGTAGCATTGCCATTTCTGCCCGTCCCTCTCCTCAGTTTCCTTGTGTAAGGTTGTTGCTCAGAGCAGTGTTCTCTTCCACTGTAGCTGTTGCACAGTTAAGCTAAGAATGATGGCCTCCTACTGTTGGACGGATTCGCTAACCTTTCATTCTGTGGCCACATTATAACAAGGTTAGCATCCATCCCTGCCCACTCCTGCACTGAGGCGTCTCCATGGAGACTGAGCTCTCATTTCTTGTGTGCCGGCTTAGCGGTCAAACTCATTTCACCGGTGGATTGGAGGATACCTGTCTCAGTTTTATTTTCAGAAACTGCACAAGGATTGTTTTGCATGGGGTTTGTGGATAAGGAGCTATCACACCTGGATCAACATAGCTGTTATTTAAGCATGTTGTTTCACTGTTTGTGTCTGGGTTTTCGATGTATCGATCTGGCATAAAAAACTAGTTCAATAGTTAAATAGCTAAGAAGAAGACAAAAACAAATTCCTGTCATAATTGGGATGATTATTGCATTTGTTTAGAGTAAAATTAAGATTATCTTAAGAGTGAATATAAGATTAAAATATTTGTTACGTGTTCAAAAAGATGATAAAACTAAACTCTACCTCTGGTTCTCAATCCCAGGTGGAGGTGAAGCCCTACGTTCTGGACGACCAGATGTGTGATGAGTGCCAGGGGGCTCGCTGTGGGGGGAAGTTCGCCCCCTTCTTCTGTGCCAACGTCACCTGCCTGCAGTACTACTGCGAGTACTGCTGGGCCAGCATCCACTCGCGAGCCGGCCGAGAGTTTCACAAGCCACTGGTGAAGGAAGGGGGCGACCGCCCTCGACACGTTTCCTTCCGCTGGAGCTGAGGGGGGTTGTGAGTCAGCCCTGCCCCGGTGAACCCGCACCTGACCCCTTAAAGGCCTCCTGCAAACGCGTGCTATCCTACAGCCCAGGACAGCGCTGCAAAACCCCCACCCCTGACCCCCACCCCCACCCCCACCCACGGCCCCACCTACTCCACCCTGCTCCCCACAAACACCTCATGAAAAAAGCAAAAAGGATACCATCAAATACACAGGACTTCCTTCAAACCACATGGCTCTGAACTCATTGTCTAGTGTTCCCCTCTGATGAAGCATTGTGGGGAAATGAAATGCGAAAGTCTATCAGCTTAGAATTTGCACTTTGGCACAAAGTTTCACTAAACACACACACACACACAGGATGGTATGTTAGACACCTGGCAACTTTCAGTTCCCCGTTCTGTTGACTGGGTGGTGTGGTATGTCCTGTTGGACCCCCCCCCCCCCGCCCCTTTACTGAGACAGAGGTGGGACCATACAGATATTTTAAAAAGTATATATATATTTTTTTTGTACCTATCTATACATATATAGATAATTTAAATTTTATGTAAAAGGAGCATGCACTTATTTTCAAAAGCTGTAGTTATAATGCCCCTAGTAAAAAATAATAATTACCAAAGGCAAATTAAATTAATGCATAGAGAAAAACAGAATAGGTGGCATAAGATGTAGCAAGATTTAATAACCATCCAGTAGTGTGGGCCCGTATCGCCCAAAGTAAAAATAACATGGCTATATTTGCTCTCAATCTTGACTCTGAAAATATTAATACCTCATATTCACAATCAGATTAGTTTGCTTTTCGATTTCTAGGTCTTTATTTTTATAATAACATTATTTTTTAGTCTTATGTAAATTTAATGCTGCAATAGCTTTGCTGCTAAATCCGTGGTATAAACAGATACCATAAGTACTTTATTCAGGCTAGGGTGTAAAACAATAAATAACAGATCTAGAGAAGCACCTGGTGTTTTAGAACAACGAGCTATCATAGGGGGAGGGGGCGCGATAGCTACAACGATAACGACAACGATAGCTACGTTTGTGGGGGTTGGGGTGGGCCGCCCCTAACTGCATGTTTATTTCAATCAGGTTGCTGCATGCAATACACTTTTCAGTATCATGTCTACTATTCGACTCTGCCCATGTTTGCACAACACACTATAGACGTACGTTCGACTCGCACGAAACTGGACAGAAACAGGGAAGACTGGTCAAAGGAATCATGGCGGCTCGGCGTCACGGAGCAGATGGTTCCTGCACAAAACAGGCGGTGAACACATCCAGACAATGGGGGAAAAAAAAAACAACCTTAATAATCACAAATCAAATTAAATGTAGGATTACCATTTAAAACTGTCTATGATAGGTGAAGTACTTTTTTGCAGTGATTGTTGATATAATTGTGCAATTTTTTATACCGTATGTAGTTAGGTCTGAGTATGCCTAGAACTGTGATTCGCTTTAACTGTCGTTAATGTCCGACATAGAAGTCCTGTGAAACTTCATAACTAGTGTATGCACACGTATATTTGTTTTCTTGTACACACACTTGCACCGGTATACACAGAAGCCTCTCAGCATACACACACACACACATACACACACACACACACACACACACACACACGGACAGCTGTCTTTCTTACGCACACAAACAGGCCTACAAACACACGAGTCTGATCCGAAGAGAAGACGCAACAATGTGAGCTTAAACTGAGAACTGAGGTCTTTTGTTTGTTTGTTTGTTTGTTCCACCGTTGACAAAAAGCGCACGTTTACGTCCCAGAATGCAACCAAAGAGCTCACACGTTCGACTTTTAGCAGACCAGCTGATACGTAGAGCGAACAGCCCCCCCGCAGAGGAGGCTGCGCTGCTCATACGGCCTCCTGCAGAGGAGCTGAAGGTGCAGTGGTGCAGTGGATTAGATGAGGAAAGAGGGCAGTTGCGAAGAGGAATTGGGGGGTGGGGTGGGGTGGGGGTTGGGGTGGGGGGGGGGGGGGGTCAAATGAAACATTGAAGCTACTGGAGACTTGAGGTTGATAACAGAGCTCTGCACATGCTCTCACTACATGGGATGGGTGGGGGGCGGGTGGGGTTAATGTTGCCAGATTGTGCAAGCTTGGGGGGTTGGGTAGGGGGCTGGGGGGGGTTACAATATTTATCCAGATTTATTTTGTTTCCTGCAAAGCTTGAAGTAATGGACCTGCTTAATATGGTGGACATATATATTTTTTTGTTTTTATCAAAAGGTGATGGTGCGCAGTTCAAACAGGTTTTGGGGGGGTGGGAGGGGGGGTTGGGGGTTGTTTGGTAGTTATGAATGCAATGCATAGAAACTTAAGTATTGGCTGCTGAAGACAGGGCGGCTCTGGCTTGGGTATAGGGTGTGGGTTGGGGGGGGCAAGTTACACTGGTTTTAGCAGTTTTGTGGACAATCTGAACAGGATCGTACATCATTATAATCTGTGTCGCCCCCCCCCTTTTTTTTTTGTCCGTGAGTTGTGATTGTCCCGTGCTGGCGCCCCGCAGTCCCTCTCCCCTTTCTCGTTTTAGTCGCAAACTGTTTTTTGCTCTAGAATAGTCGTTTTTGTTTGTTCCTTGTCCGAGAAAAAAAACTAATTGAAACTAAGCAGAAGATACTTTTTTTTACTGATAGAAAAAAAGACTTAAAAATAAGTGGCTAACCATGAGTAATAATACGTATCCCTATGAAAGTGAATTCTGGGTGTTTTTGTGACATTTCTTTCCCTACCCAGACAGGTTTTCTATGTTTGTTCCTTCTCTATGATAGATATTTGTTATGCACTACTCTTTGTATCTGAACAGTTTTCGACAGTCAGCAGTTCTTTTTGTTAAAAGACAAAAAAAAGACGATAAAGCGTGCTTTCTGACTGACAAGATCTTTTGCAATACCTCAATTTTGAAATATATTAGGAGAGAAACTGATATTTTCTAAGTAAGTTTATTCAGATGAAAAAATATATATTAATTTAATTCTTCAAGAGAAATGATTTAACAGATGGTTGATTTTTTTTTTTTTTTGTTTTTATCATGCTTATTTGCTATTATTTTAAGAATTTATTTTTTTTTTTGGAAAAAGACAACAACTGAAGGATCTAGAGCTTTATTACTAATATAATGATGTAGTTAGTGAGAGTACAGTCTACTTTATTACAGTGGAAGTGAGAGTGAGTGTCCCATGGTCAAATTGGATGAAAACATCAGAGAAGAGCTCTATAGAAAAAAATCATGTGCTCAGAGAGAGAACTGAACATATTTCCCACATTTTTGTATATTTATAATCAATCATTTACTATGCTGACCAGAGTTGTGAAAGAGATCTTCTGTTCATTATTTTTTTAAGAGAAGTTTTTTATGTTTCCTAAAAGCATGTGCTCCCTTTTGTTTTGTAAAAAAAAAAAAGCTATGTGACCCTGATTTGTTAGCCTGACGTTGTTGGAGGAAAAAAATGACACGAGACTTGTGAGAATCACAGAACAGCTGGAGGTAGAGAGAAAAGAATGTTATTTTTTACACGAAACAGACACACGTGTTTTCACCTGTAACTTGACCGAAAGCCCCCAAGGTGCATCAATTGACTGGTGGCCTTCTATTCACGCAAGACTTGAATTAGTCCCATTTTTTAAGGCTAAGAACCTTGACTCTTTGTTGTAATGTGCAATACTGTTTGTACTGTTTGTAGAAAAGAAGAAA